>JAOPFQ010000001.1:10155000-10472500 GCA_030064505.1 Chouioia cunea | reverse complement strand
TTTATGGCAGAGCTCGCAATAAAAATGACAAATACTCGGACCATCTTGGGCGGAGCTTCATTCGTTCGTTGTCTCCCATTAACTGTTAAAGTGCATTCAAAACGATTGGCTTTTTGTACGAGTAACAACGACAACGACGTCACCCTCTATCACTCGCGCTTTCTTTTTTTTTCCAAATCGCTGCGTGAAAGTTTCGCGATCGAAAATTTCGCCTGACACTGAATTTTCACTCTCGTCCGTAACGCCAATCGTAACTTTTTCAGGTCAAGTTTTTACTTTTTAACACTGTTATTTCACTCAACGCGCTCGCGAGCGCGCGCTATCACTTTCATTTGCCTCCTAGTCAGTTTTATAATTCCGGATATTTTCTAAATTGACGTGGAGCTTACTTGTTTTCTTTTTGTAACGAGAGATATCGATTGTACTTTTCTTTCTGCAATTGCTCGTTGATAAAATTTACGAGCTACAAATAAAGCAAACGTCAGATTTGCCAAGCCGTTGTAGCACGATATTATATATAGGCCAAGTGCCACATGAATCATTGGTCGTTTATGAATTATTGAGGGAATATAATTGCAATTATAATTATGCGTACCGAGTGGCTTCATGCTGTACACGACTCAAATGTCTTGCCTTTTGTTTTCCAGCTGCAAGATACAGTTACGCGAATACTCGATTTTATACCGTTCTTTCCATCAAATTTTTTCGCATCGTTCAAGCGGACGATTTGATTTGCTCTTTAACGATTGGCTTTCCTTGCTAAAATTGAGCGAAAGTGCTCTTAGTCCGAGCATCACCTTTGCGTCCGAACGCAAATGATACCGAGTCAAATTTTTTACGACTAGGACGTTTTCCACTTTACATCGAGCCAACAGCGGTCATATCCACGATACAAACGAACGATGAATTCCTATTTGCAAATAGTCCACTTTGATGCTCGTCGTGCAGCGACAAGTGACTCCATTCTACTGTACACGTATCATCGGCAACAAGTTGCGTCAATTAATTGGAGTACGTAATTCGAGTTTACGGTGTGCGTTGAGCGCAATACAATTATCGACCTTAATTAATTGTTACGCTCGGTGAAAAACAAAAAGAAGAGCAGCAACGTTTGTTTGACGCGTTATCCGTAAGCATAGATACGTCGATTAAATTGCGAAATTGATCTATAACCAATGCAATAAATGACTAAAAACGTACGTACGAAGCGCTTTTACGACACGTGATAATAAAACAATAACAGACGACGCAGCATCGTGTACCTCGCTCGACTTCCGTTTGTCAAATAGGCGCGCGCGCGAACTATTTTAGGCGAGCGTTCTAAATTTAAAGTCGCTCTCTCTCTCAGCTTAATCGTAATTTACGAGCGTCATTATCGCATGCCGAGGGTCTTGTTTTTTTTATATATGGTATTCAAGTACGTGCACGAGACACCACCTACGCAATTATCCTCCAGCATCACCTCGCTCCCAAAATGGAGTTTGTCGTCGATGGAAAACTCACCTGAAACAGGCGAAAAAACATTGTTTGATTAGTTTAGAATGTACGTGTGTGTGTTTGTTTTTAATTTAAAATAAGAAATAAAATGTAATCGTTCAAGAGGGAGAGATGAGATCGAGTGCAACAATAGACACGCGTGCACGTCACTCAAGTGTCTTTCGCAATGTCCTCGTAGTCGTCGTCGTCGTCGTCGTCGTCGTCGTTGTCGTTTTGACGTATACAAACGTGTCTATATGGAGGAGTAAAATTTCAAAATGCTCTCACAGTCGTGTGCGTTCGAGTGAATTATATCCACTGTCTAGAAATAGATTGGTTTGTTGATACTAACCACCACTTTGGGGTAAAGAGAATTCTTCGTTAAATAGACAGTCGTAAGTTATTGTATTTTGCTTCTATTAAATGCTACTAACCGCAGCATTGCTGCTTTTTCAACCATTTCGATTAATCTTTTTCTTCGATTGTTATGACAATATTTGGCTTTTCATCAAACCCTTCAGTTAAGTCGTACCTTTTCAATCAAACATTTTGTCGTTTCTTTCCTAAAACGATTAATCTTCCGTTATAGTTGAATCGGTACAAACTCGTTCGAATGTAATTACAATATCGCGTTATAACAGACAGGGAGATATATAGTTTTTGCGCAAAGGAATATAAAAAGCAACAAAAAAGCAAATACAGCAAGCAAAGAGTTTCTGATATCGTAATAACATTTATTTGATGGATCTACCAAAGTTTTGACAAATCCAACTGACTAACATACGCACGTATACCCTCGTCTGAAAGTTGGTAAATTGAATATATAATTGAACGCCTGGAAACAAGACTGCCTCGTTGTATCAAAACAACAAACATTTGTCCCTCTCTCTCTCTCTCTCTCTCTCTTTCTTCATTCCCTCTTACGCGATCTCGTTAAAATAACGCGTACATGCATATGTATATGTATAAATATAAATATATATATATCGAACTTTAATCTCCGGTCGCGTGAGAGATCAAGCCGAAAAAGGCTATAATCGCTTTGAAGATCGATCGGCCGTAGGTCAACTCAAGTCAAGCTTGCTGTAATGCTTTTCGAGTATATTTCGGGCGCTCGATATGAGTTGCAATTAGCGTGCACGAACGCGAGCGACCCTCGATTAACTATATAACTTTCGTGTAAACACACACATGCACGGAGGGTAGACTTGATCAAACTTTCTCTCTTATAATTTAATTTTCATGCGTATTCCTATTTGTTGTTTTTGTTTTTCGGTAAAGGGGGAGGACAAGGATCTGCCGTGTTTTCGTCAATCGACGGATGGCAAACTTGTCGACGCGTGCGCTATTCGTTGGGCAATTGCAAAGTGAGCTTGTTAAATCGCAACGATCGACAAATAAATCTCGTACAAATTTTGGCGCAAGATATAGATTTTGTTGGTGTGTAATCTGTACTGGCGTGACGCCGACTCCAACTACGAAGCGCAGAGCGAACGAGATAAAACGGCAGCGTCATAGAAGAAAACGCACACGTGTGTGATAGCGTGACGATATTGTGTGCGCGTAGGTGTGTGCACGGTGACGTTATCGCAAGTGTCGCTCTTTGTTTCGCTAGTTAACGCACTACGGATTAGTCGCATACTTACATACGTACTTTTATATATGCATAAGCGTGCCTATATAGGTTTATCGAAGCAAATACAACAAATATCAACGCAATACCGTTGGATCTCGTTAAGAATGAGTTTTCTCGTTACTCAAACGACACTGGGTGCTTTTCGTTGTCAACGATTCGAGTGCTTTATCCGCGAATTTCATTCGTTGATTTACTTTAACGAACTTGATCAAATGTCTTCTTTTTTACATGGCTTACGGCCATCCATCGACACGAGAAGCTGAAAATATAATATAAAACTTGATCAACGAAACTTGGCGACTTCCATCAACGAGCACTCACGCACACTTACGCGTTCCCCGAGCATTTCCTACCAAAATCACAAGCGAATTTTTCCACGAGTTTCGATTCGACGCTTAATATTGTCGAGACGACAAATCTCCACGAATCATCCTCCATCTGAACATTCGTTGAGAAAAAAACGTAAAAAAGTTTGCGGCAGCGAGCTATCGTTTGTTTATTTGTTGTTTCGTTTCACAGCAGTAATGTACGCAACTTGCAACTTTTGCAGATGCATCGAAAAGCAATAATACACGTAGTAAAGCAACAAACGCGTGGGCAAAACCGAGAGTATGGCTGTCACGTGAATTTCCCGCGGCGGAAACGCGATAGAACGGGACAGCTGTGCCTTTTACGGGGATGTTTTTGCGCGAACAATGAAGCTAACGGTGAAGTGCAACGGAAAAAGAAAATAAGAAAAAAATCCACGCCTAACCGTACACATACACGTACAAACTGCCAGTTTGACACAGACGAATTAAACGATTGCGCATCCAGCGACATTCATAGAGCGTTACAAAATCGAGCGCACACATTTTGCAAGCGTGGGAGATAATTCCGAAAGTGAAGTTCGCTCTGAGTCGAGAAGCGAAAGCCGTGTGCGCCAGTGAACGTGACACGCTGACCAAATTCAGTGAGAGAGAGAGAGAGAGAGAGAGAGAGGTACGCAGTCGTCCATACTATACTGTTGAATTTCGAACTCGTTCGGCAGGTATTTACTACCTGCTCGCTTCTTAGATATTGCTCTCAACGAGAGTATATCTTATTTTCGTAGCATACCCGCCAATGTTATTTGTATTTTATCGACAATTTAGAGTTGAATTCTCGCCTGATGACCACTTTATGATTCGTTCAATTGCGCGCTCTCAACTTTTGCTCGGTCTTCTCGTTTCGTAAGGAACAGTTTATTTGAAACAGAACATACTATAATAAAAGAAGACAGAAAGTCCAACGTTTCGAAACGCCTAAATTGCCGTTGAAACTACATCGAGCTTTAAAGCGTTCTATTTTTCACGCGTTCGAGTGCATAAAAATGGAAGCGCGCACTTGTTTCGAGCTATTATATTACATAAGCGCTCAGTCAGCTATAACGGTAAATAGAAAAGAAAAACATAGGATCCAAAACGTTTCTCGCTCGTCCGCGGTATTCTCTTTCTCCGCGTGCAAGCTATGTACGTCGCAGCTGTCTGGACTGCAGGCGAGCTTGCGAAAGCTCTTTCTCGCAAGTAAACGCTGGCGTCGTCAAGAGAGTGTGGCCCACTGACCTAAAAAAATGGAAAAATCTCCGTAATACACGAGCGCTGTGCTTCTTCCTTCCTTGTTTTCTCACGTTTTTTCGTTGTATTTGATTTTCGGAATCGCGTCTTACGAATGTGACGATGCCGATAATCGTGAATTGACCGCGTATCGCCGATTTCCCAAACGTATCGCGGCAATATACGCATGCGTACGTGACTCATCTTAGAAACACACATTTTCGTCGTTACAACGTGCAAATGCGTTGAACGCGCTTGTTGTATACATAGAGCGCGTGGATTTAACTTTGGCGCTAACGTGCGAGTGTGCAGCGGCTGCACTGGCGCCGTCGTTGTCGTAGCCGTCGCCGTCGCCGCCGCCTCGTGATCTATTATCGACGCGCACGCTCGCTTGCGCTTGCTATATAACGGTTACTTAACGGTATATCTCCAATAGTCAGAGAGCGCACCGTTACGTCGTCGTTCGAACTTGGAGATAGATAGAGAACGAGACAGACACGAGCGACGCCGATGCACTCTTACCTCCGCACGAGAGATAAGAGTTGCTTCGAAGTAGACGCGGCGATAAGTCAACAACTACTCGCCAATATTACCGTATACATTCCGATGAGGCATTTTTAGGGAGGAGATGAAGGTTGGAGAGAGAGAGAGGGGGGGGGGCAGGAGTACAACAGAGCGTAGACAAATAATACAAGCACGCAGACGCGCTTTACGGCTGATCGTTGCCATGTCGATGACACTATGACGTAACAACGCCACGACAACGCTGCACAGCCTTGCGTATGTAGGCATAAGTACAACAACAACGACAACGACAAGATAGGACCGAGCAACGTATAAATATAAATATCACTAGCCTATCGTACCTCGTCTGCATGCGTGCGCGTGCATATGTCAACTGTGTGACACTGTCACGAAAGAGAGAGAGAGAGAGAGAGAGAGAGAGACAGATAGTGCACTCTCCGTTAATCGACTATTGCGTTTAACTCGATTTTCCAAACTAACGTCGATTGCAAAATTATTTTGGGACAGTTGAATGTTGCGCGAAAAAGGAGCTGCCATCATACGCGCGCCCGGACACAAGTCCAGCGAATCAATGACCCAGATACACATAAGAGAAACGAGAGAGAAAGAGAGAGAGAGAGAGAGAGAGAGGGATCTCGGTCGACGTGAGCTTTTGTCGTATACTTCTCTCTTGGCTTATTTATTTATATTTTACTCCGATGCTCTTTCCTTTTCTTTCGTCTTCTTCTCATTCAAATCTATAAGCGCGAACGGGTTTGGCGCTATCATGCTAATTAGGAACGAGTGAGGTAACTCTGCCAAGAGTAGTACAATATACTTGAACACACAGGAAAGCTTATCTCGCTGCTACAGCCGATAACGCAAGCCAGGCAGCAGAGGTTTGTTGCGCGTGAGTGACGTTCTTTTCGTTTCTTTTTTCATTTTCGATTTATCGCGAATATTGCAAAATCGAGCTTTTTCCTCTGGGAAATTGGATGAGTTTCGCGGAGTGAACGGGAATTGACAATGATTTTGTACGAAAATTTGGAAAAAAAATCGGTAAAACAATTGTCAAAAAATAACTATGTGTAACATTAACAAACACTTGATTGTCGACATATAGCAGTAACGCACACGAGAAAAAGAAACTCAACGTTTTGACGATGAATTCAAGTAACGGTGACCTACATTTCGGAGTCCAAGTTTTTCCAAATGTTTTTTTTTCATCTTTCACCGATATTGCAACATACGCATCTTCTGAAAATCAAGCCTTTTCAAAATGCTTCCAGTCATTAGTTTCCTGCCAAGAAAAAAAAGAAAAAACGAGCAGTTAACCAACCGATTGTCTACGTTTTAGAGAGCGTTGAAATTCGTTGGCTGTCGAAATCGTTTAATTGCACTCGTTTAAAAAGTGACGATCATAGCGAGCGACCACGACATTGAACGATGACTTGAAAGTAAAGAGAGCAAAAGTAGCTGGGCAACACGTTGATACGTGTATACAAATGAGTCGAATGCTGTCTCTCTCTCTCTCTCTCTGTCCTTAAACGGTAACGCGAACACCTGTGCGATTTTTCTCTCTGGCAGCAGAACGCGCACTCGTGTAACCGAGTATAAGTTTATTTCGAGGAGTGATTCCGAGACCTAAAAATATATTCCAACCGTTGAATGCGCGCATTGTCCATACCAGGACGCGTATGTAATCCCCTTATCGTCGTTTAGACTGTGAGAACCACGTCTAGTTTTCGGACCAGTTGAGAAACCTACCTTCTCCCTCGGTCTCCTTGTCTTTCTCTTTTTACGCTGGTACTTCCGCTACCCATGTCTACTAACTCGACACAAGTTTGGCTTCTCTATTCGAAATAAAGGCCGAGATAAATACAAATATTTCGTTAAATGCTCGATAAATTATTGCGTTTATTACCGACGAGAAAGCACACTCTCGGCGGAAAACCAAACGAACAAAGAAAACAAATACCTCGTGTAAACATTGTGATACGCTCTACGTGGCTGTATTCGATAATAATCTACGCCATTAACATGTTTAGGGGGGAGGGAGGAGCAATTATTATCCAATTAAAAAAAATTACGGCCTTGACGAGATTGATGAAACCACGATAATATTGTAGTTTCGAAATTTCGCGTATAACCACGGATGAAAAAATGAGAAAGGCTACAAAAGCAACAAGTCACAATCTCTTCGTGTACATGTATAAGGATCACGTAGAGGATTATATCTCGAGCGCGTTAAACTATAATAGGACTTTCATCGGGTAACCTTCGGAAATTTTCACCGTAACATAGTGAAACCATTAATCAACTGTCACAACTTCGAGCGATATGATACGCTCTCTCGCACTTTCCGAAAAGTCAAGCGCAAGAACGATGACGTGTCTTTTATCGGATAAAAGTATACAGCTTGATCGCCCAATTGTTAAATATCCGTCAATTATTACATTGAGTTTTGTCGTGAATTAAAAATTACGTTTGCAGTGTATAGAGAATGCGCGCGTGTGTGTGCGTGTGTGTGTGCGTGCGTGTAGGGAGGGGGGAGGGGAATAATACGATTCACCAACTTTATGGACGACATAAAGTAATAAGGATGCCCTTCTCTACCCTGCCGGCACTGTAAATGAGCTTGGGAGAATTTTACCGCGCGTAAAGCCGATAATTAGGCGACGAGTTTGGAAATTAGCGTAATTAAAGCTCAAGGGCTTATTAATTATTAGAAACAAAAATTTTCGCTAACCTCAATAATAATGTAAATCTGAGAGAGTACAAATAAAAGTTAAATATGCGATAATGTAGGTGCGAGCGGGCAATTTCACCAACGGATTTATACGATCAATGCAACAAACTTGCATCCCGGTTCAACAAAAACGACAACTCGCGCTGCTGTTTTTCACGTGAAAAACAATATACACAGAAGTAACCCGATACCCCCCCCCCCCTCATCATACAGTCTCGCTCGCGATATATAACATTTGAAAAGGTCATGTGGTATTACGTTTCCCACATGTGGTGCATACGCAACGCGTAAGGTGCGAATTTTTCCCTATACATCGCGCGTATAAATACGATCTGCTCTCCTGTAAAACGAAAAAAAATATGTACGCTGACCGTGAGAGCTACGATAGATGGCGTACACAGTCAGACTCCAAAGTAAGGAGGAAGGAAGTACGCTAGCCTAGTGGTGGTGGTGGTGCTACTGCTACTACTGCTGTACTTTTGATAGTAGTAGGGAGGGCGGAGAAACACCGAGAGCCCCTTCAGGGCCGCGACCGGCCAAATCGATTTCACGTGCAGAGTCTCTCCTTTTTTCGCGTTCAATCCATGCCGCGTAGTACCACGTCTGCGTCTATGTATATATATTTTAACTTCTTCAGCGATACTCAAGCGCAGTTTTTTGTAAGATTATTAAGCCCATTCGGGGCTTTGACCAGTTTAACTCTGCGTAATACACGAATCGCGCAATTTTATCGAACTCGGTTCGCCATGCCGTTTCGTTGGCTTTCCTTTCGCTCGTCACTAAAGAAAGATCCATGTTCTTGATTATCGTTTTTGGTTTCAATAATGATACTTGCGCATCCGTCGATAGAAGGAAATATTTCTCCCAAGCGACATTGAACGAACAAGAAAGGTATATAGATAGCATTATTCGCACAAGAGAGCGCTATCGAAGAATACGAATAAAAGCAAAAAAAAAGTGAACGCGCCGTAAAAAAGAAAAGTTTTCAAACGTTTTTCTTACTCCGCGTAATTTGTTGCGCACGTTTGTTGTGCGTAGATGTTCCATTACGCTTCAATAGAATACATGCGTATAGCTTCGTTACAACTGATTTGCTATTGGAGACTCGCGACCAGTAGACAGCTCTTTATTTTTCAATGGAATAACAATGATTATGCTGAATAAACACTTGTGTACTAATAATCCAAATGAGCGTGTACTGTTTGAAATCAAAAGGAATTGCTATTATATGGCATACAGAGGTAGTTGTATCGTGGGCGTGCGTATAGTGCGTGTGTGTGCGAGAGAGAGAGAGAGAGAGAGACGGGCCACAAGTTTCAACAGATCTTCCATATAACAGCATTATGAGCAAAGTTCTGCGTAGCTGCCAGCAGCAGCCACCTAAGAACATTACGCGTAGCAACTCGAAACAAAGGAAATACGAAGGAGAAAGAGGGAGAGAGAGAGAGAGAGAGAGAACTAAATCACACACCAATGAAAATTCAGTAGGCACGATGATTTATTTCTTGGAAATAAAAAAAAAACTCGATAAAGTTTTAAACTCGTATACTAATCGTATATATTTACATGGTCGATCAAAGCTGACTTTTTGTGACCATCCAAAGTAAAAACAGCCTATAAAACTTGCAGCAGCAGCAGCAGCGGCGCTAAGAGCAACAACAATAAAACGTAAAAGCTTTTATAGAAAATTCATCATAATCATTGTCGTTTGCCTAGATTTCCATCGAACAAATATTCCAGTGTATACCTTGGTGATTTTGCAAGGTAAAAAAAAGAATTCGTTGAAGCGTTAACCCGTTGCCAGGTATAAATCAGCGGCCATCGCGCTTTCGTTCGCTCGTCGTTGTTGGAAGCTATCGACCGCGCTTTTGCTTGGTGCGGTTGGTCGGCTCGCACACGGCAGGGTGAGAGAGAGAGAGAGATAGCGAGAGGTCAAGGTCGTGTACAGCACCCTAGAAGAGATCTCTCGCAACAGAATCTTCCCTCCGAGAGCGCCACGTGTACCTTTGGTTTCGCCCCGAGGGAGGACGAAAAGTTGAACGTTCGCTTTTTCTTGACTTGCAGTTCAAGTGAGAAATAAAACACGTTCGTGGGGCCGCCGACTGCGTTTGTTTTGTCAATGAGTCAATATATCGCTTTCCGATCAACTTGATTTACTTTTCTCTCTCTCGTTCTCTCCGTACGTGCAGATTTACTTGTTTCTTTCGACGAGACAAAATATTCGCACTTTCGTCAAACGAATATAGAGATGTATATATAGAAGTAGGAGCGGGAACAACGTCAAAACAGCCACACAATGAAAATGCAATTATCAGGCTAGCAGGTCACGCATCGGAGAAACTTTAGCGACCTCGCTGTGCGCGCTAGCAACAGCAGCTAATTAGCATGACATAACGACTTGCATCGTGTAGGCAATTGTATAATGCGGAATATAACGATCGATCGATCGATCGATCTCTTCGCTTCTCTATACAAAATAAAAAGAAACAAAAAAACACCCACATGCACACACACACATTACACGACCGATCGAGCGATACTCATGAATTAGTAACGCTCGACAGAGTTTTCTCTCTCTCTTGCGCGCGCGCGCTCTTACGCTTGCAGCTATATAGAATTTCAACCCAGCCGCAGATGTTTATCTCGCGTGCGCGGCCAAAGACAAGTCATAATCCATCGCGGATAAGTAGATCCTGTGGATTTCTCATTAACTTGAGATGACACTGGCGTCTTAAGTGGATTACCGCGTTGTTATCTTCATTTTTATTCTCTCTCTCTCTCTCTCTCCCTCTTGTCGATAAAACGGATAGAGCGAGGGAGGGTATGTCTCTTTCGTCTTTTTCACGTTTCCTTGCACAATGATTTTGCCTCGTGCGTGTATGTGCGTGTATAGATACTGGAAAATGAGTTATAAGAAAAATCGATTCGTTGCAGAGAGAAGGTAAATTAAGCAACCATTAGCTCGAGTTGGCGCGCGTAAAATTGGAAGCTTACCCTTGTATCGTGTTTTTATCTATTGACAAAGACATTTTCGATTAGCAGACACTTGACTTTCGACGCCATGTGTTTGCGTGCGAGGGAGTGAGGAAGACAGAGTGAGAGAGAGAGAGAGAGAGAGAGAGAGAGAGAGAGAGAGAGAGAGAGAGACAAGAAGTACGAAAGATCGAGAGATTAATTTGACACGATCTCCCTCTCTTTCTTGCGGTGTGTTTGTTAACTTGCTGATAAGACTGATATGTGTGCTTCGACCTCATTCAATTTACTACATCCTATGGGAATTTACCGCCAACCTACTCAGATTTTTCTTCTTACAAACAAGAGTGATATAACGGTTGATGGATTTTTCTTCTACGCCTTTTTTTTCTGTTTTATTTGCGGGGAAAAATAACTTCTTGATGGGCTTTCTGCAAACGACACTTAATTACGTGGAAGTGTCGTCAACGATAACCTGGATATTTTCGATATGGATGGTTTTTTTGTCGTTGTTGAAGCCGTCAATCTTGCGAGGACGTATCGAGAATGAATTTTCTTATTTGACGAGACGTGGCTAAGTCGTTCGTCAAAAACTAATACGACAGTGTTTTTTTTGATCGATAAGCCAACGTACTCGGTTGGCTCACACGCAGAACCAATGTATATATTCTCAAGGACAGCCATCTTCAAAGTACGACAATAACGTACCCTCTGAGCATCTTCTACAAAATGTTGATTTTATCGTTTTTTCTTTAGCAGAAACATTGTACCGCTAACCGATTCAACACCTGTATAACCGCGATAGCATTCCGCGTAGGAGGCCGACGTTCTTATCGCCGGTAACGTGGTAGTTGATTGATGACACATTTGGCGTACGACACGTGAAAGACGCGCGAGACAAAATTACGTTGAAAAACCCAAACCTGTCAATGTAAAAATACAGTATCTCTGAATAACATCGATTACCTTAACTACTTCGTGCCTACTGGCCTACAACGCCTAGCCACGATCCTTGATAATTTTTTTAAACGATATAAACAAAGAGAATCTAGTTTTCACAATGACTAACCGAACCTCGCGCTCCGCGTATTAACTTAAACCATAACTCAAGAAAAAGAATCTCAAATGACCGTGTCGTTTTTTCGATGAAAATAAAAACGCCAACACAATATTCGAGGGAGAGGGGGAACGAGAAAACGGAGAAAAAGTTAAAGAACCATCTAACCGGAGCCACGGCTGAATAAAACAATGTTTATTTGATGAACAGGTTTCCCTCGAACAAGGTATTCATCGTAGAGTTTGCGTGACGCAACTGCAGGCATATATCCTCGGGCGCCGAGGAGAAAAACTTAATTTTCCTTGTCTCTTGGGTGTGTAGCGCAAAAATATCAAATTTCAAGATCCCACAATTTGATTTCCATAACTGTGCAATTTGAATAGTAAAAACACAAGAAAATCACCACAACAATGAAGTCGAGTCAACGGATAAAAGAGTAAAATAGTATTTTCATTAAGAGTTGCCCCATCGTCCTATAGACTCAATACCGTTCATTATCAATGTCTAGCCAACCACAAACGAGAAAGAGAGAGAGAAATATCGACTTACTTTTTCTTCCAGGCCGTGCGTGGTTTCCTCGAACAAGTGCGAGGTCGTGGCTACTAAATAATGTAGACTAGATTTGAAAAAGAAAAAGAAGAAACATTTTTTTTCGAGCCCTCCTCGGGTTACTTCTTTCAGTTTTAGCGCTTCTTCGCCATATCGAGTTGTTCCAATTTCTCGGAGAAGACGCGCTTTTTCCGTCACGAGAGAGAGAGAGAGAGAGAGAGAGAGAGAAAGTATCAGATAATAGTAACGTCTATTATTGACCTTCGATTTATTAGTACGCGGTGTCAAATTCAGCTGATCAATTCATACGAGACATGTACAACACGCTTCTATTTGATCAAAATCATAATGCTAGTACTTGACGCTGTTAACAAACAAATAATCGTTTGTTTTGCGCTACTTTTTGTTTTCATCGAGCGTTCAATTCATCGCTGGTGTGAATTAGAAGTACAATCACAGTATATTTCCATGTTTGGTGGCAAATTAAAAAAGCTTGGTTTTGTGTAACTCTCTTCCTGGTGTGCGCGTGTGTGTATAGGAAGCAGCTGCGCTTTAGGACACGCAGATCAAAAGAATCGCGCGCAGACGCGAAGAAAAGATTAGAGGGAAGCCTTATAATCAGCGCTCTGTTTCTAGAAACTCGAAACTTTGAAGAAGGAAAAAAACCTTTCTTTTGCCAATAGGTAGACCTGACACGCGTTAGCCTTGTGCGGAAATCGCTGCCTCTTTGACGATACTCACCCGAACAATCATTGTTATTCGTTGTACGGCTTTGCATTCCAACTTAATTTTAAATCGAATCATCGCTATTCTATGAAACGTATCGTTTTAATTTCATTCGACAATTTTCTCACCAATCGTCGAAACTCCCGAGGCATTTTTCCCCACCAAACACGACAGTTATAAGCGGATGCTTAAAAAAAGAAAAAAAGGGTCAAGAGAACAAAGACAAAATGAAATAACTCGAGGTATAGGAGGCCCACGACGACGTCTTTCTCGATGACGTTGACAGAAAAGATCAGAGAGAAGTAGGGACTCCTCTCTTTCTCTCTCCCTCTCTCTCCCTCTCCCTCCCTTTCCCTTCCTCCCTCTCTTTCCTTCTCTGACAAAGACAGAGAAAAAAGAGAAAGAAGAAAAAAAAGAAAGGGCTTTACAGGTATATAGTAGGCCAATGAGCCAAATGCACGTGTGTGTGACGTTGCTTCACGTAGCAAGGTGCATCGAGGTGCACGCGCAGTGTTGTCAAGCGTGCAATGGTTATACCTATACATATATATGGAAGGATCAAAGTGGAAATAGTGCGCTCGAGAGCGGCGATAAAGAAAAAAGAAAAAGAACGAGTGAGATTCTTACGTGTGACCGTGTTTGACGTCACTCGCAGGGGAAAGTTTTGCGACGCGAGAAGCAATCTTTATGCGGTAATTAAAAATAAAAACCAAGTAGGCAACGCACAATTTCAAGAGACCATTAGTTTCGTACCAACGACCTAATCCACCGAGACTACGCTGATTATCCTATTAAAAACTACTGTCTCATCGCGTTAATTAGCAGGTAAAACATCAGCCGTGTTCTACGTTTCAAGTGGGCGCTCGTTTCAAACGTTAGATAACATTTCGGGCAATTACAATAGCTGATATCGATATCGAGCCGAGCAGTTGTGTCAAACTGATCACCGTACCTCCCCTACGAAAAATGACGTTGCACAAGGCGACTTTAAATCGCGGCATCGACGACGTCGACTTCCGTCAACGGGGGAACGAGAGACGAAAAGCTCTCCTCTCTCGCTATCTCGAGAAAAAAAAAGAGAGAACAAAACCCTTCTCACCCCGTGCACAGAATTTGATCCGCAAGAAACCAGTCCGCGCGGTCAAATCCATCGGGATTTAAATCCAAAGTAAGACTCCCTCCCTAACCCCTCTCGACGCATCATTATGCAGATTTGATAGCGAATAAATGCAGTGCTCGTGCGCGCGAGATTTATAAAGTTTCGCCAAAGGCGTGAACGGTTTCCATTTTCGCGAGGACTATTGTCCAAGTGGCTCATCGAGGGAGCGCGCGTCTGTGCGTTCTCGTCAAGTAATACGCGCAACATGCAAACGTTAGCTTCGCGCAAATACCCAACGGCCACAGCGCCTTACGGAATTTCATTACGGGATTAAAGGAATGCCCACCGACTCGCGCGCTACCGCGTCTTATTAAAAAAATAATAAACAACGAAGAACTCGACGGATGGTTATTACGAGAAGTTATTTATGTTAGGGGCCAACGTCCATCTTGTCTATATTGCGTCGCGTTATCGTGTCAGCGACAGGGCCTAAGTTCGATGAAAATTTGGTCGAGAAACAGCGCGTAGAATGCGTTGTTGCGCAATGACAGCCGTGAATCACGCCGTATTTAAGAGCTGCGCGACAATATCGCATAAACATGGTACGCAAATATTGCTACCATAGTCGGCAATTACGCGGTGCACACGCGAGTCGCGTTTATATATATCTACGTGCTCGGAAAATCGCGATTGACAAAACAAGTCTGACCGAGAGCGTGTTTCCCGTGTATATTCGATTTTTCATCCTTTGAAATAATTCGGCATTGTCGTGTTTTATTGTTTCATTCGTGATTGTAACGCGAGGAAAGCCCTTGGTGAGGAATCAGCTCGTCGCTCTTTTGCGTATCAATCAGCCAAGCCAACACATTCTTGGCTGTCGGGGCGAAGAAATGAAGTAAAACAATCGAAAAAAGCCCTTAGCGGCGTACTTTTTGCTCGCTCTCGAGCGAAATTTCGAGGAGGGATCGCACGAAGAACACCCCGTAAGACGTGTCCGACGAAAGGGATCTGGCTTTGGACGGAACCCCCTTGCACGTCCGATAGATTTCCTCTCGCGTCGATCGAAAAACTGAGTTCTCGCTGTATTTCGGAAAAAATAAAATCCCGAATGAACGATCAGAGTTACGAGAACTCCGCAAATGTTCTTTTCGCGTACGAATAAAACGAGCACTGAACGTCGAGTGACTGTCGTCTATCGGAAAAAATAGACGGTCGATTTGATTGGCGGTTCGCCGTTGTTCGATGCCACGAACAATGACACTTATTTCGTTGGAAATATTTGCTTTGCTGTTCGAAAGATCGTTGATCCGAGGAGATTATCCAGTAACGATGAAAAGTCAAACGGTCGATAAAGATACGCGACGTTCAAAGGGAGCCAAGCCAATCCTTCAAGGGTACCAGTGATCTTTGCAAAGTACGCTAAGAAGTTGCAGATCGAATGAAAAATAACGAATGTCAGCATGATAGTAAACTGCGTACGACGTTGAGCACTTTGTCCGAACGTGTCTAGTTAAAAACACTTTCGTTTCTCGACCAAATCAACCCTGGCCCTTTCCCGTCGTTCGATCCAATAGCTGCGAGAACCAATATTCACAAAGACAATATGGCCCATCGAAAAAAAACGCGCACGCCAGAACGAGAAAAAAGCCCTGTCTCAGCGTCCGGCAAAAAGAAGAGAAAAAAGAAAAATAGTGGTCGTGGCATTTGGCAAATCGTCGATATCATCGAATACGACGACGGCGCGACGTTGTCTCGCTGATATTGTGGGTCAAGGTTCGCGATACACCGATACGACAGAGCATGCTCGTTTCTCCGAAACGAACGCGCGTATTCGAATTAGGAAGCTCAAAAAACCTCGAGAACGAGCGTGTGGGCTACGTGGGCCACGCTACACGTATACGTATACACATGCATACGTACGTACAAACGCGCAAACATTGTCGCGTAATCGCTTTATTAGCCACTTTGCCAAGAGCCTACGTGATAGATTGTGCCGAAAGGACCAGCGTCGTCCGAAAGAGAAAAGAAAGGGGAGTTGAAAACAGTCGGGACAGCCAAGTGTCACGTTGAAATGCGTCGCATTAAATTTTCGTAGGCAGTGCCGTGATTAATGCCTCGCGCTCTTTTTCTCGTCGCTTGACGTTGACGCTGCGAACGCCTGGCACCCTTCTCTCTCGTTTTATTGTCGCGCAATGGTAATTACGAAGCCCTCGTCACAGGTCGATTTTAAAATATCAGCGGGGAAAAGTTGCGTTTACGATCACCGGGAGTCCTCTCGATTAACAATTTTCAGCGGAGTACCAAAGTCCAAGAGAGACCAAAAAGTCCCAGAAAAAGATCTACAAAAAGGAGCGATCCACTCGGCAAAACCAGTTAACGCTGCCCGAAGAGAGTGACCTTGTCTTTTATCTTCTCTGCATTTTGAACTTACGGGTGTTTCTCTCTATATAAATACCGGCTGTTATCTGAGGCTCGCACGCGCGCGCGCGCGCGCAACGTCCCCCCTTCCCCCATTTTGGATCCGCCGATATGTTTAGCGATACGGACAACGAAAATGGCACTCGCGAGGAATAACTTACGTAAACGCGAAAACTGAGTTAGCCGTACGTGCGTACTCGTTGCAAGAAAGTGAAACAACGAAACAAACAAATAAAATCAAGTACGAGAGAACAAACGTAGAGTCAACGAAACGGGATAGCCAGTCAGCTGATCGAAAGGCTCGACATTCACAGTTGAGCGGGTCGACGTCGACGTGTGAATTTCGCAAACGCTGCCGTCGCCGCGCCTTATTAACTTGGCAGCCATTTTCGTCATCCTACCAAATACACGTACATATATACATATTTCTCGTCGCGATGCATCAGAGTTGCAGCTGTCGCTAATTAGTCCACTGTCCACGCGAACAATTATATCAGCCGTGAGTGAACGCACAGGATACGACGCGTATAAGATTGCGTAATAATATACCCCGCGGCCTCTCAGTCTCTCGTGGTCTTTCTAAGCACGACTATATATACGTATACATTTACAAGTATAACTGCCGTGAGTTGTTCTGTGTAGCGGCGTGTATACAACCATTACTAAGTCCCGCGCGCGGTAAACGTTACATCCTACGTACTTTGTATCGTGCGACTGCACGCGACGTCGGATGAAGGGAATCCGATGAATCGATGTACAAAGGCTACGTAAGGATAGCTCGTACGTTTTTTCTCTTTTCATTTCTATTCCACACGAGTAGAACCATCTGTACGCGTGTAATCGGTCGTATCGAGCCGAGCCGACGGACGACGAGCCTTAGATTCGATATTTCTGTGTATTTTTTCGCCGTAGCAACAACGACAGCACTCCTCGCTATATCCAACCAACAAAAATAACCAACGAATATACCATTAACATGACTTACAGAAGTGACTCTGTGCTTCACACGCCATCTTGCGATGCGCAGTTTGAAGGTTACAAGTTAACCCCCAATCAAAATTCACCTAATCAAACGGACGCTGTATCCAACGTGCATTCGAAACAAGCGTCTCGCACGTTTTTCTTAACCTTGAAATTTCTTATAGGACACGCAAGCAACATCGTGCAACGCACACACGGTACAAACAGCGCGCGCACGAGAGAGAGAGAGAAAGACAACAAGGGATTATATCGTATACAAGCGTAGGATAGATTGCTTAGACTAAGCCAGCAATATAAATTCAATTGGCAAACGAGCGCAAAATAAAGCAATAATACCAACGAGTTGGAGATAGCCTGTGGGTGTACGTATGTGTGCGCGCACAAGCCACTGCGCAAAAACTAATCCCGTGGATCCCGACAAGTCGTGTCCAAAAAATAAAGTCAAATACGTCAATGAGCTCACGCTCCCTGTCACTTTCAATATTCCGAAGCAAATTATTGCTGCAACAGTTTTTCTTTGGTTTTTTTCGTCGTCTTCTTCGTCGAATGTATCGTTTATCTTAGCAATTAATCAGAGCGACGACGATGATGTCGAATAGATAAAAAAACGATAAAGAACAACTAAATTATGAAACGAACGCAATCGTATTACAGAGTCGCATTATTTTGTCGTACACGAGTTTGAATTGCTGACATTTCGCTTTTCATGCACAATCATTTCTATTATACACGATTGTTAAGAGAGAAAGAACGAATGAAAGAGAGAGAGAGAAAGAGAGAGAGAGAGAGAGAGAGAGAGAGGGATTGCCTATTACTTGGTGCTTTTTCTCTTTTTTCTAGGCGCGTATGCTGGGAATGCAATGATAACCATTGTTATTCCACGTGTACGTCTACCTTCGTTCTCGGCGCTCTTTATTCATTTGCACGTCACTCACTGACTTGCGATATATTCTCGATGTGATCGATCAAAGTAATTGCGCCATCGTAAAATGAAAAATACCTATTTTTCACGCGAGTTTCTCAAAATTCTTTTGTTTCGTAGTAATGAAAAAATAAACCAATTGTTTGTGAAGTTAAACTTTCAAATCCATCGGATATCGAAACTGTTGATGACGTCAGTTATAACAAGAAGATGCTTTCAAAAATCACTTTGGTAATCGATCGACATTTTTCCCGTGAGATTGAATAGTTAATTATATCACGATAGCACACCTAACTATACGAGTCTTGAGTCGCATCAAACGAGTTAATCAGCGAATCAACAAGTGAAGATTTAATATAGAAATTGTGTGTGTGTGTGTGTGTGTGTGTGTATAGCACGCGATATAAATCTGTTCTAATTATCGTTGCCAATGAAATGCATAGAAAGGGAAATGAGCTTGCTCGACAGATTACAGAGCGCGCGGCAAAATCGAGTTTGCAAATGAGAATGCAATCTACAAACGCGAAAGAAGAAGCTTCAGACGTAATTAGGTTATCGAGCGAGTCCAATTGTTGATTTGGTCAAGCGCAAGCATGATAACCCCGCGAGAACAAGCATTTATTTTTTATTACTCTCTCTCCCTCTCTCTCTCTCTTGGACGAGTCGACAACGAAATATTTATCCGCGTATACTTCGTACAAAATACGCTCACGTGAAACGTGTACGTGGGCAAAAACACCCGAGCTATGTATACATATATATATATATTAATCTCGAGAATTTGTGGACGTCCATCTTAAAAAGCAGTAGCGCTCTTCAACGCTAACAGAAGACCACCCACACAAGTGGAATATTCACTTTCTCGCTTGTGGATGTCAAATAGCGATGTTGCGGTGACCTTGCGCTCACACCTATAAAAGTCGCTGTGCGCTACACATGCGTACGCATAGCGTATTACTTTTAGGAGTTGTTCTCTCACGCCCGCGCGCGCGTCGTTGCGATGATGAATTTGTCATTCGATCGACCGATTTTGAGAGCGGATCACCCAAGTGGGTCGTGATTCATTTTCAGCGTGAGCACGTTTGTGTATTGTTAATTGTCAATCTCACGGCTGGTTTTTTCTCGTTGCTGCTAACTATGTAAAGGTTAGGAAAGTGGCCTCAAGTAGTCAAAAAGGTGTTTCCTAAGGTAAAAAGAACCAAGCGATCCATCGAATCCACGCGAAATCATCGATGCCAATTCGATAAAGTTGGCTAATGCAGTAATTACCAAAGAATATCGTTAATAATTTCATCGTGTTTCGCAATGCGTTGCAAATTCAGTGCAAACGAATCACCTCCGTTGGGGGAAAAAATGTAAATAGGCCTAGAAAATATTCACCGTACGTTGAAGTGGACTGCGATGCATAGAGAATACATAAAACCTAAATTCATTGTCGTACAATCGACAAATAAACAAGTAGCTTTGGACGACTCGACGCGCTCGTGCTAATTGAAACGTTTAAAATCCATATCCATCTATCCGATCGATGTAGTCGTCTTCAAATTTAACAGCAGCATAGGATAAATATTTTTCAAAGACAGTCAATGCTCGTACCTGCGGCTGCTGGAGGAGGAGGGGGGGGGGGGTGGATTAAATATTTAATCGAAACGGAACAAAATGCAGTCCAGATCCGAGGAGTCAGCGGTGCGCGAGCGAGGAGAGAGATAACCAAAAAGCTTAAACGGTTCATCGATGACGTGTATTACACGTTGCTACGCGGCAGAGAAGTTTTGCGTCGCCACGCTCGCGCGTTCAATTATAAAATCGTTCACTGGTAAAGTTTTTATCGACGATTACGCTTACTTGGTTGGATAACCGAGCGTTTCTCGGAAATGAGCATAACTGTTGTAGTCGCGGCGTAAAAAAATAAAAAAAAAATAACAATAATTCAGCCTCGTAAAAGCGCCTGCGTGGCCGATATGTAAAAATCATTTGCACGTTTTCGCATGGCCTGAACGAAAATGTGAAAAGAAAAACAACGGTTTTATAACGTTGTCCTCTTGTTCGAAAGAAACAAAAATCTCTCTTTCTCTGTCTGCTCGAAAAATCGATTCCGAATTAAAAAATTAGTTCGACGCGAGTTTTTGTTGCCGTGACCTTGAAAACTTTACTCTCTCTCGCTTGGTATCCACTCGCGTGTTGCTTTCTTTCGGTTGGTTTTTTGTTCGTTTTAGCGATTTCCCATAATCGGAAATGCAAACGCACTCTCGCGCCAGAGATAAATCGTTCTCTACGGAGCTACCGTAAAAGCATTCGTAATCAGAACGTCCACGGTCCGTCGAGTTCCATACCTCGCAAAATTTTTACGAGAATAAAAGAAAAAACAAAAAAATATTAAAAGAAGCCCTTTACTCAAGGTTATTTGGGTTCGCTAGCCTAATCCAGCAGGAAGCCTATATACGAGAGGAATTCGCGCGCTCTCGCACATATTCGGGGAAGAGGATCCGGTTTACACGCTCTCGCTCTCTCGTTCTCTTTCGCCTAATAGTCCTCCTTCGTCTAGAACGCGTATGCGTGTAGAAAGAGATGTGCAGTAAATGGGCAACGCATACACACTCGGCCGTTTGCACGGACACGGCAGAGCGAAAGAGCGAGTTGACCCTGAGAAATCCTCGTCGACTGCGGGGCCCACCAAGCACAGCGCACGCTATGATATAACGTGCGCAGCGAAAGTTGCCCTCCACAGTTCCACACGTACACGCATACACGCGTACCTCGAAAAACGCGTTCTACACTATTTATACGCGTCTGTGTCTCTGTTGTGTGTTGCCGTGCGTATACGCCGCAATCCTTTTCTCTTTCTCTCTCTCTCTCTCTCTTCTTATATATATATTTTTTTTCGTTCTCATTGTTGCGCGAAAGATCGGTTTAACGTTTTTCTACTAGGCCGCGAGACCTTTTGTGCGTCGAGCGCTATTTTTTTTTTGCTTGAGTGACAATGAAATTATATGGACGCGCATAAATTGTTTGCGGAATGTAGTTTTAAGTTTCGTTTGTATTGTTATTATAGGCGATGAAGGCGCAAGTACGAAGAAAACCGATCGATATAAAAGTTAGACTGGCAATTTTCTCGCTAATTATTGAAATTAGAAGCATTCTTAGAATGGATACGCAGAGACGATTAGAACAGCTATGGTAAAGTAAAGGTTGTCGAATTTCGTAAAGGATCAATGCAAAGAGCTACATGGAAACTATCGTGGCGTGCGCAAGGTAGTCTTCAATTACGATGAAACTCTACCAAGCGTCGTCCAACTATGTAATACAGTTTCATTACGTATCCTTAAGTAAATTGCAACGCGCCACGTCAACAAAGTGCGAGACAATTTATATACGTGGAACGAAAGAAAACAAAAAGACCAACAACTTTTGATATTCGTTAAAATCTCCGTTACAATTCGCATTTTTCGCACGTTTCGCGTTTTTTTTTCTACCCACGTCTCGCGAGCAGCACGCGGGGAATAAACACTTATTTTTCTTGGAGGGCGTAAAGAGTAAGCTTACGTATATATGTATATATTTCTTTTTTTTTTATCGGCACTGTGAACCGAAGCCAAACACTGGTAGAAGTAGTAGTAGGCTGCAAGGGGCCCTAGAATTTCCGACAGGAAATGCGAATAATTTAACGCGCACGACTATAATTTACATGTGCTAGTAATGAAATTTCGCTATCCGCGCGATCTCGATGCCGGTATAACGATGTAAAAGCGTAATAAAGCGAGAAATGCAACGCGCGAATTACGCTGCTCTCGTCGTTAGTTCTACCGATGCTCATCGGAGATTCTTATTTTTTTTCTCTCATTTTCTCTCGCTGGAATTAGCTGAAAATGTACGTGAAATTGACGTTCTCTCTCTTGTTTTGTTTCGATCCCTCCAAGAGAATTCCTTCGTGGTTACGCAATTATCAAGTGTAAATAGGACTTACATAACGCACCAGGCATTTGACAAAGTAACTCACCTGTAACATCAAAGAAAAACCATCGTTATTAACGTCGCATCTGCATCGACTTAAACTTCTTGTTCCATGCTGCTGCTTCAAAGCTACAGCTCAGACTTGCCGATCAAAGTGAGTTGGCCAACTATACGCATCAGGAGAGAAAGTAAGAGCAATTACCGAGAGGAATTTAACAGCAGCTCTCGAGTTCCGAGCGCAGAAAAATCAATGGCAGAGACTTTAATCTAGATTTCCCCCGTCCGATGAATCAGTGGCAGAAGCGCGATACAAAGCCCCAGATACGAGCGTACCTATCTTTAGTTAACCCACATGAGGCAAAAGGAAAAAATAAATAAGAGAAAAAAAACGGCGGGAGCAAACTTCGTGAATATTTGAATATCTTTGGCGTGCATGCGCTCATTATCGAGCGTTGAGCAAATTTATATATTGATGTATGTACGTACGTACGTACGTACGTACAATCTACGATGACGATGACCGCTGTGCATGTACGTGTGTGTACGTGTGTGTACGTGTGTGTACGTGTGTGTACGCGTGTGACGTCGGCGTAAGCCAATGTATGACGCAACGCAATTTGGTGCTGGTATTGATCGTCGTCGACTCGTAAAAATGTATTTTTACGCGACGAAAGAAAAAAGAAAGAGAAAGAAGAAAGAAGGAAGCATTTCCTTGATACGCACGCGAGGGATATGTCTCGTTTCGATACATTTAAATTGCTAAAAGTCCCACTGTCCGGCAGTCGTCGTTGGAATTATCGCGTTATTCAAATTGTCTATGCCTATATTTTCTAAAGACTATCGCTTGGATAAAGATTTATTCGGACTGGGAAGGGATCTATATCTCTTTCTTTTCGGCTGCTTTGGTAGTCAGATGTTTACCAAAAAGAACAAAAAACTCAGACTATTAGCGTGTGACACGCATTCCATATACCATTGAGGGGTCGCGTATCGATGGAATATATATCGACCAAATTTCAATGTTTCTACCTTTATCGAGAATTGACAGATTCTCAAATTGATTTCGGAAGTTTTCAGTTGAATACATCGTGATTTTAAAGTTATTTATTTATCGTGTTTCGCAGTGAACGACATCGGAAAAAGAATACTTCGTGCGTGTTGCCATTCAATAAATAACAAGACCAAGTGCAATTTTAACGGTTTCGCAATTTTAAGTTCAAGCGAGCTTGAACTTGCCCGAAGATCGAAGCGGAACTTTGGCGAATTACGGGATTCGTTCGATAAATAACATACTCGACGATAATAAGCTAAGTAACCACGTAGAGAGGACCGAGAGTATTCCATTCGCGTTGTACCGAAGAAAAAATGAGTAAACCGCAATGATTCGGTTGCAATCGCGTCGATCGATTTTCGGCAAGCGCGCTAACAAGAGGAACGAACAAGTGGCCTCGGCTACTCGGAAAATCTATTTGCGACGTGCGCGAATCGTACAAAGTATTCCAATGACCCACACCGTGAGAAGAACTCGTCGTCGAAGAGCTTTATTTGTTGGTCAGTGGCGCACGAATTATTTTTACCTCTCTATTGAAAATACATTGAAAATATATTGAAAATAGATTCAAAATACATTGAAAATACATTGAAAATACATTGAAAATACACCGCCGAAAGTGCATGGAGCCAACGAGAAAAATAGTGCCAGTGGAATGTCCAAGGAAAATTCTTAGCAATCTATTTTTAACGACTGTCTTTATCTCCTTTATTTTTCATCTCTCGCGTATTTATGAAGTATTTTTGCGTTTCGACTGGAGCTCGAACGTGGCACACGTCGAGGTTGTTTATGTAAAACTTGAATTTGAAGAAAATGTTTGGTCGAGATTTCGCGAACAAATACTCCTCTTTACTCCCCTTTGACCCGCGCGGATAACGACCATGGACATTCGAAGACTCGCAAGGGTACGTTGTGCAATGCGCGTATTGGCTTATTAAGTAATAACATTTACGACGATAGAATTGTCGAGATGAATTGAAAAGCCTGTATCAAATCAATCAAAGTCATCTGTAAGCTGGAAACTTATCGCGCACACAAGTAAAACAGTATGACGCACAACTCGTCTCGTAATTAATTACAAATCATCCATTTACCGAATCAAGCGCAACAAGTCTGTTTCTTTGAGTACGTGTACGTGAATATCTAACGAAAACAAACAACAATAAAGCAATCAACAACGGCGATGAGATGCAATAGAAAGAGAGAGGGAGAGAAAGTGGGAGGCCTATTTGTCCATCATCGTTACGACACAAATTAATTAATTCGCATTTTGCTCGCTACTTGAGGCGACGACAATGACGACGAATGCACGAGTGATTGCACAATATGTATAATTTATTACGTAAAAAGAAACTTGATAATACAGATTTTTCTTTGAACTTTGACTTTATTTTTTCTCCGTGAAATATTGTAAGGAAAGAAATAAACACAACTGGCGCGCGTATCTATGTTATATGTATATAGTTAGAAGCAAAAGCGAAAAGAGAGGAGAGACAAAAAAAATACGTTTTCACAAAAGCCGGACGAGAGAGAGAGAGAGCCGTATGTATAATCGCTTCCACAAAGTAGACGAACGTTGCGCACACCTGGCGAACCACTAGAAAATCACGCAACGCACGCGCAGATGGCCCTATACGTGCTCTTGCATTCCGTTTGCGAAATCGACGAAACTATTTGAAAAATTTGCATACGTACGCGGCTCGAAATACGTGGATCTCTCTATCGATAGTTTATTGGTAAAAAAAGAAAAACAAAACGAGTTGCCCTTTGCTGTGCGCTCGCTGATTTATCAATTTGAGCTCGTTTTCTACCAGTACACTTGGATTTATCAAAATACAGACAATGTATAAGACTTGAAACTGCGAGCGTGACTTTGATTAACGGACATTTGGGTCACCTAGTAACTCTCCGCAAAGGTCTCGTCCGTGAGATAACGTTGCTCGACGCCTCGACAAATTCGTGTTTTTTTTTCTCTTTCTCTTTTTTTTATTCAAGTGTTACGGAAAATCAAACTTTGTATAGGTGCAGTAGCAGTCAAAGTTACCAAATAGACTCTTGCGCGATACAACAGTTTTCCAACCAAAACTTTGAAAATGTATAGCAAACGCTTATTTTCCAGGTCGAGTTTCATAATACCCCCCCCCCTCTCTCTCTCTCTCTCTCTCTCTCACCTCGTAACAGGTCAAACGACCGATATTTCTGTGCAAATTCAAAGCACACTTTGAGCTAACGTTTTAACAAAATCAACAAAAAATATGTGGGTCACGCGCTTTGACCCATATATGTAAAATTTCACTTTCTCTTTCTCTTTTTCTCGCAAACGCGTTCGTGCTGGGTTGATGCACGGTGGTGCTTGATTCAGCGCTCGAATACCAATAATCGCTATCGTCAAAGAAATAAAAGTGAGAGAGAACGAGAAAGATAAACCAAACATGGTCGATTTACCGAGAGAAAATGTCACGGATAAAGAGAGTAGTAGCCACTCGCATCTCTTATCTTCTCTTTCCACGAATTGATAAGCGGTTACTCTCCCACACTCTATCCCTCTCTCTTTCTCTCTCTGTCATTGTCATTGCCTCTCTCTCTATTCGCACAGCAGCAACGATAGCAAAATTACTTTTTCTTTTCTTTTTTTACAAACGACGCAACTAAATAACGGTAGTCAAGGTCAGTTTTATACTTTTAGTCTTAGAACCTAGTAGCAACAGTGTTTCTCCTCAGCCACATGGTAACCTCGATAGTCTCACTGATTGATGCGTGATGCAACTACTAATTTTGCTCTCGCGCAAACATACTAATTGCTTTCTTATATCCCCCCCCCCCACAAAAAGGATAGATTACACGGATAACTGTCTTTCGCTAAATTGTTACAAACGAACCCGATAATTTTTTCTTCATAAGGTACGATTGCTCAATGAATGCAGCGCTGACAAAGGTCAATCGGTTGTGTCGATAACAATTCTTAGAATGGAAAGGGAAAACAATGCGGGTTATACGAATTTTAGAAAGAAAAATACACACGAGGTGGGTTCATATCAGTCGTGTATACGGGTTTGTTGAATTACGACTCTGCAATCGGTGAATAAAATTAAGTTTGCACAATTGCCACGGGAGAGAACCAAGGGAGGGGGACAATTGTTGGTATTGAAAAAAACATTCAAGTTTGTATATTCCAATGTTAGAACTAGCAAAACTAAAAGTGAAACAAAAAAAACGAAAAAGAAAAAAGGAATGGCATCGGAAAGGTGACGTTTTCTCATAAACTCGCTGAAATGGCGCAAGAATTGCTGCTGTATACCAAGGGGCTCGAGGCACGACTCGCATGAAAAAGAGCAGGTAGAGGTAGTTGCGAAAGGAATTTTCGTATGCGAACTTTATATATATATACATACGTACACACGTTCGCGCACTTTCGTGCCCTTCGTCCATGAAAGTCGGCCGCGCACGAGAGCATGTACAAAAGTGGGGGACTTAAATTCGAGGCTGCTGGTGCTGCTGCCGCTGTTACTACTACTCTCGCAATCGCTCTCGCTTTGCACTGAAAACCAGCGAACTGAAATTACGTCACGCAACTTCAGAGACATTGTCGCCTGTAATTTTCTTCTTTTTTTTTTTTTTTTTTTTTTTTAATCGGACTTAGCTTTTTTTTTTATCGCAACAACTTTTGTTCGAATTCCTACTATCTGTTGGTGTTGAACACCTGTTAATATGATTTAACTGCTTGAACTAATCTTATCGATCAATAATTGTTATCGATCAATTGGAATCGAGACTACCGTGTGTTGTATTAATCTACGCGAAATTTCACAGCTGCGTCTGTTTGTAATTCTCGAGAGTTATCAACACCTGCAGAGCGTCGAGATAAATTTTACCAAAGCAGAAACATTTCACAGAAGTAGCTACATTAATAAAATTGATCTAATCTAATTGAAGTTGGCTCTCTTCTTTCCGTCGTGACACTATCCTGAGCAATTAACCAGGCGACGCGCACGAAAAAGGATGCCAAGCAATATGAATTACGGGCTACTGTTAGCCGCGCTCGACGATGAAGCTCTCCATTTCCTCGCTTGCGCGCGCGCAGTAGTTTCGAAAGTTACATTTTCTCTCTGCTCTAACTACTCTTTCGCAAAAAAAATGTAAATACTAGAGGTTTATGGATATATACATATATATATTTCTCTCTTTCGCCAGTTTAGATGAATTTATCTCGCGTTGCATTTGAATTGAAATTTGATTATTTCGTATGATTGCCGAGTAGTTAATTATCGCTCACGCGTGATCGAATCGCTTTGCTTACCAGTGCTTACCAATGCTCGGTGGAGAGGAGAGATTTCACTCTCTCGTTTACATGTGTGTGTATGCGTTTTATAGCTATTGCCCGAGCAAGAGAGGGAGAGAGAGAGGAAGAGAGAGAGTTGATTTGATGATTAATAACTGATTGCGTTTCTAACGTTTAACAGGCCATTTAGATTGATCATTCGATTGGATATAAATTTGATTTGATTACGTGCACAGTTCTCACATCAATCGTCGAACTATATAAAGTAACGAAGAATAACGCGTTGCCCAAGAAATTTTTAAACCGCAAATAGTAGCCGAAACTTTGTTCTAGTCTCCAACGAAACAATTGATCGAGCGAGAGCAAGCGACAAAAAAAGGCAGCAAGCGAAGAAACACAGTCACGAACGACGAACGGCGTAAGTCTAATCGCCACCTTAACCTTGCAAGATTCGAAAGCGAGTCGGCAATGGCAAAGTAAACTCTACAACTCGTCGTCACGCTCGCAAGAGTATAGAAAGAGAGAGAGAGAGAGAGAGAGAGCCCAAGAGAAAGTGGCATAATATATAGGTAATCTTCATTGTTGGATAATAAAACGTAACCATGCTTTTACTACGCGCATACTACATAGCTGTATAAGCGAGAAGAAATGCCATGCTAGAATTAGTCATTATCGCTGTACGCGGTTATATATATATACACACACACATACACACGTACATGCGCGCATGTGTTTATGGACATGTACGAATGTGGCAGATATGGATGAGTACCACTACCTGTCTGGCGCGCGCCTGCAAGAGAGAGAGAGAGAGAGAGACAACAAGCGGCTTTTATCGGCCGCCGTTATTCATATTCTTACTACTGTTGCTGCTGCTGCTGCTGCACGTGATGCGCCGAGATACTCACTCGAGGCTATTGCTACTGTGCACCGTAGAATATATATCGTCGGACGTATAGTGTGCCAACAGACTAGCTCTCTTGCCGATAATTAAGTGGTTTTT
The DNA here is from genome assembly GCA_030064505.1 of Chouioia cunea. Taxonomy (NCBI): domain Eukaryota; kingdom Metazoa; phylum Arthropoda; class Insecta; order Hymenoptera; family Eulophidae; genus Chouioia; species Chouioia cunea. The sequence continues at coordinate 10,443,552 of JAOPFQ010000001.1, read as the reverse complement.
AAACACTCGGCGTGTTACTCGCTCTTTGGTCACGCGCGCTCTCGCCAAAATGATTCGTTGTTTATTAATTTTCGCTTGTTGCGCTGAGCAGCGGTTAAACGTCGAGTATACGGGAACAATTGTTTCGTTGGCACTTGTTGCTGTTATCGTCAACAAGTTGATCACGTTCGTTCGCAAATTTCCAAGGAAATTCTGAATTTTCGCTGATTTCAAAAGCGATCCTCTGAAAAATGGCGATTGATCAATGGTAATCGAGCGCAAGCAGCTCGAACGGGTCACGTTCTATTCTTTCGTTAAAATTGTATTAAAAATCCAGATCGATCCAGACAATACTACATTGCTTGCTAAACGTGACAATTCGTAATGAGATCGATGCCGAAGAGCGAATAACTCGATTCAAGGGACGTTCGTCAAACGAGTTCTCGCACGGTCATCTTCGCTGGTTCTCAAAAATGAACCGCATCTTTTCTTCCGATAACTCGCGCTATCTTGGGAAACGAGAGATAGCATCAAACCCATAAAAGAGAGATAAGCCGCGACGGATAAAGGAAAACAAAGAAACGAAAGAGACAAAGCTGGCAAGTCAAAGTTGAGAAGCCACGAAATAAACAATTGCAATGTCTCGACAACTGTCCATAGGAAGAGGAAGAGACGAGGCGAAACATTAGCATTTTGCACGTGGGACAGCTGGCGCAAACTACATAGGCCGATGCAGCCTTGTTTTAACCATATGCGAGGCCCATCTGCGCGTGCTATAGCAGCAGCAGCACGCTGCAACGTCTCGGGGATATATCTGTATACAAGAGAGACGTTTCAAAGTTCGCGACCTGTCGTCTTTATCGCTCTCGTCTAATCGGCGAAAACGACTTTACATGTTAAATTCATGCCGGTCGACGCACCTACAATGTACATTGTTTTATTTATCGCGCGCCTGGTTTACCACGCGAGACCTCCTCTGTCGCGAGCAAATATTTCACGACCAAATTTGTAAAACCTTGGGTTGAATAATACTCATGGTTGCGGTACCGATTGTTTATCTAATCGCTCGTACGGCCAGTTATTTGCGAAAAACTCGTCTTTATGTAAACAAACATCAATCATGTAGTCGTCCAAGATGTCGCATTGTTGTTTTGATCGACGTTTATGGACGTCCATCGATTCAATTGAGCACAATTGGACAACGACAACATTTCGTAACAAACTGACTATTGACCATTGCTTTGTAAATTTTGCAAAAAATACAAAGATCGTTTCCTCGAAAGGGAGTCATATTTTGGAGTAAAAAAACAAAAAAGAACAAAACAAACAGAGAAAAAAGACGAAACAACAGCGCCTGCAGCAGCTCGAAGGGAGATCGAAAGAAAGGCCAAAAAACGCGAGCGAGATGCTGCAATAGTATGCCAAAGAAGAGGCGAAAACATAAAGAAAGGCAAGCAGCAGCAGCAGCAGCAGCACACTAACCTCTCTCTCTCTCTCTCTCTCTGTCTCTCGGGCCGTAGTGTTTCAAGGAAGCGCGTATTTCGCTCGCAAAATCTAGCTATACATACACGGAGCGCTAGAAAGAAGCGAGCAGCAACAGCAGCGGAGAAGATTCACGCTTTTGCGATTTTTTTTCTTTCTCGTGTGTGCGTGTGCGCGCGCACGGCGCCGTCTTTCTCTCTCTCTCCCTATAGGCGAAAGAAAGCTGCTATTGCTGTTGCTGTTGCTGCTGCTACTGCTACGAGAGAGACGGAAACGTGGCAACGTTGCAGCACAACACACGTCCGCTCCAGCAGCATACGTCCACGTGACTCACTCGCGCTATTCGGAAAACACATCGCCCGGGCGCGACATTCTTTTTCGCCTCTGTGTGTGGTGTGCGTGAATGTGTGTATGTGTACGCGCATACGTATACACGCCGATGCAGCTGCGCCAGCTGCCGATTATTTGCCGACGCGATTCTCTCCGTAACTCGCCACCTTGCTGTTGTTGCTTCTGCGTCTTCTTCTTCTGATCGACATGTTTTGATTGCTAGACTAGTGCGCGGTGAGATTGTACTTTTTTTCTCTGGTGGAGCTCTCAAAAATTTATAGTTACCTATATAAGATATCCTTCTTTTTACGAGCGTGTAATCAATTTTTCCGTCGTTTATTTGTTTACAATCTTCGTAATTAGGCCAGCAATAACGACAAACTAAATGTTGAATAAAGCCGTTATCTACTTTCATCGGCACCGACATCGAAAATATTCGTAAGCTACGGTTTAGTAGCGTTAATCCGCGCAAATCAGAGGTCAAATCGATTCGATAAAAACAAAATTAACGACGTACATTTAGATTTTGATTTTAAATAAAAAACACGACTCGATAAATTCACCGTCTGTACATACACTTATTGTTTCGTACGATGTGTTTCGTTAATTATTCAATGGCGATTTACGCGGACGCTATAATCTAAATAGAGAGAAGGGTCTCGAGGGTTTTCGAAATTGCTCGCTCGTAAAAAATTCAGTTTCCCCCTTAGCTCGTTATCTCGCCGTATGTATCTCAAATTATCGATTTTCCATAAAATTAACCCAACTGGACGCCTTTCGCACGCGTTCACCTTCCACCTTTTTTGGCCTTTTTTTTTCTGGACGTACAACGCAATGCACAGACGCGGGCGCGTTCGAACGACAAAGTTCCGCGGCAAACTTTTGTACGTACAAGGAAAGCGCGTCGCACGCGCGCGCGCGCATACCCAAAAAGGCAGCACCTTCCTTATCGAGATGTACGAAAAATTGAATAATTGCAAAGGTGCGCGCGACGAAACAATCGAGAACGCTTGAACTAACCTTTTATTCGAATAACGAGTAAACAAGCCGGCTAATCGAAAAAGATGCAGCAAGGAAAATCTCAAGGATGCACTTTCGCTCGCGCAGATAAGATAAGACGACAGCCGTTTTCGCGAGGCCCGCGCGTACAGCTCGACAAACAAGTCTATTTGCTTCCCAGACCGCGACGACGACGTAACGATAAACGAAAAAAAAACCAGAATATGGACCGATGAGGAGACGATCGGAGGTGCTGTATTTTGTTTGCTGGATCGTTCGATCGAATCGCGCGATAAACAAGCTCGCTATCGATAAGCTGCGGTTAAAATTGTTCCTCAACGCCACGAAGTAACGAGTAATCGACGAAATAATTTAGCGCGCGAGCGTGCAATCGACGACGATGCTAATCGAACGGCACTCTTTCATTCGTGTTTCTTTTTTTTGGCGACCGAGTGGAGCGACCGAGTGCGGCAAGGGCAAGAATCTCGAGTAAACTCGGAGCTGTTAACCTTTTAACGGGCTGTGCGTGGCGTGTCGTGGTCCTTTGAACCCCAGAATTCGTACATTGTCTGCTCGCTCGCTCGTTTCACGACGACGACAACGCGACGTAAACGCAACGACAACGCAACGACAACGCAACGCGACGCAACGACAACGACGACCACGATCAACGAAGAGCTTTATCAACGAAGAATTTGTGTGTATTTGACGCGCGCGTGCGACACTCTTCGCGGAGAAAGAGCTTTATACGATACGTTACAAAAATATCCACGTGCCATTGCACCCGAGCAACTCGTGATTCCTTTGCTCTCTGACGACACGCGGTTTTCGGTATTTTCTTCGCACTTGTTAGCAAATTATCAAAAGAACCGCGATAAATTGAAAAAAGACGTTGCTGAAATATTGTGTTTTGTCGTGAATAATATCTTAGAGTGCAAAACACTACGTGGTACTGCCAAATTTTATCGAGTGCGCCCAATTCTAAGAAAAGACACGATAAGATAAAGCTCCACTTATTAATAATTTGGAATCGACTAAACGAAAATAACGATAAATCGCAATGGCTATTACTCCTGGCAAGTAGTCCAATGATTTTTTTACTCCGCCTAACGTCTGTCGAGTGCACTCCGTCGCTTGAAAAGAATTAGTTAGTTTCAACAGTTTTTGCTGAGCGATAATAATTCTATAGAGTCGAGTCGAGTTACCAGTAGCCGGTCACTTGATACCGAGAGATTATTTTATTATGCATCTCACTTTACTTTCGGACTAATAAAAACTTACTCCATCACGGTTGTTCGTTCAAACGGCACTTTCTAGCGGCAATCGAGTAGACAGAGATGCGCTCCACGTCGAATCGTACATTCCTAACCAACGACGTTCCAATTCGTTTTCCACGGCAACTGGCAATGCCAAACGGATTTCGGCCAATAAGTCGACGTTGTATTTTCAAATCCAGCTTCTCGGCTTGTAGGCTTTGAGAATCGTACCAAGTATACGACGTGTGCGCGATGTAGCTGCTTTGAGCGTCATTGCTGTATTTATCATCTAGTAACGCAAGTTTACGCCTAGTTACGTCTTACGTACTATGTAAATGCCGTGGAAAAATACATAATGTATCGCTTCGCGTCTACGATCTAATATCGCAAAAGCAATCGTGTTAATTTGAGCACGCAAGGAAGTATATTCACGTTTTTCGGCAACATCGAAGATACCGACAACTCGTTGTGCAAGTCGTTGTAAACCCATCCGGCTTGTAGCGATAACGTTATCTCGTTCAAAGAAAGAAGTAGAAGAGGAAGAAAAAGAAGAAAAGGAAGAAAAAGAAGAAACGAAATGCCGAATGTTCGACGACAGGTGGAAAAATCAGGTCGACCGGTTGACGTCACGCACAATGACGCTCACAGCTGAGAGAGAGAGAGAGAGAGAGAGAGAGAAAAATGTACGCATTGGACTCTTGTAAAGCGAGGAAAGACCCTTCTGGTGACTCGGGACACGTCTAGTCGGAAAGCTCTCTCGCGTGTACCCAAGCGAAAATATCGCGCACTTTGCCGCCTAATCGGTTCAAGGACGAAGGAGTGTCGTTCACATGCCGTTCAGCCGAGAGTTCGATGCCATTTTCTTGCGCGCACGTTATACCACCTACGTATGTGCGTATTTATATATACATATATATATCTCCCACATGTACGCATCGACACAGCACAACGCAGTACAAAGGCTTCCCGAAATTTCATTAGCGAGTGTATAGCTTGCACGTTTTGTACATCGCGTTACGCAATTCCTTCCACTCTTTATCTACACACACACACACACCTTTCTTTCTTCTTGCCTTCTTCTCCTCTTTCGTTGGATACATATGCGCATGGGTGTACGTACCCTTAGCCAAGGGCATAACAACGACACGTTTACTTTGACACCCGATTATGCACACGGCGAAATGCTTTACGTAAACGAGAGAAAAAAATCCAAGTCGGGCGGGAAAGACGAAAGAATGAAAAGAGGACAAAGCTTAAAGTGTGACATAACAACGATGTACAACAACCGCAAAGGAGTATAATGTTATCGAGAGAAAAAAAAGAAAATTGCAAGCGAGACAATACACGAGCACAGCGGCGAAAAGCCGAGAGTAGAGTTAACGAGTGGCTTTACAGCTCCAGGGTTAAGTCGTGGCAGCGCCGGCAACGGCAACGGGTATCCGGGCCAAGGCGATGCTCTCCCCCCCCCTCTCTCTCTCTCTCTCTCTCTCTCTGCTGCTTACTCCTTTCTCTCGCTCGCGTTGAACAACAACAACAACGACGACGACGACAACGACGACGAATTTGGAAATGTAGATGGCACGTATTTGATTGACACTTACCCTGCATTTTCAGCGGCAGCAATGGACATGTGCCTCCTCTCATCGAGGGCAGACTCGCCGGCGATAGGAGGAGGAAGAACACGACGACAACAACGATGATTTTGTTTGTTTGTTGATTGTCACCCACGGATGTTACGTGTTGCTAATAGTTGTCGTAGTACACTCTCTCGCACACTCACCAGCACTCGCGTGAGAGCGTGCGCTCGCGCGCACTCTAATCAGCGGAAAATGAGAGAAAAGAGCACTTGTTTACACGACGACAACAACCACCCCACGTGTGTATTAAGCACCAGCACGCTATTCAAATTCATCAATGCATCACACCATGTGAGGACAGATACGAGCACTTTTTCTGTTTAATAAACAAAATTGTCGTTTGGCGCGTCCAGCGCGCTCAATCTTCCCGATGTAGTCTCGAAGTGGTAAGTCTGTCGGCGCTGATCTCCAACACCACCACCTGCAGGACAGTTTTCATGCTGTTACATTAACAATCTACCGTTTTTGGAGCGAAATACGCGGCGGACAGCGTTATAGGCGTTAAATCGTATAGGCGCGTGAGGGCATTCTAGCAAGCGACTAAAATAAAACTCGCGAGATGTCGGTGTACATTTCGGAGTTGGGATTGCAACCTTGAGCGTTCACGTTCACGTTCTCGTTCTCGTTCTCTCGTTCTTGCTCGCTCGCTCGCTCGCTCTCTCTTTCTCTCTCTATCGCTCACGCACGCACACTAAGAAAAATCGGCGAGTTTTTCACGAGCCAACAGTTTGTCCGAGCCGAAAATGGGAGAAGTTGCACACACTCGCGTACAGATATACATGTGTATATATACGGAGGCATACGGATGTTGTGTAGCAGCTACGTACATACGAATTAGTTGCAGGTTATGGTAACGGAACGATAGAGGCGAGGCAAGGAACGAACAAACGTACGCTCGCTTCCGCGGCGGCGCAAAAGACTGATCTCCACTTTTTCAGAGCTGCGCTGCTGTTGCTGCTGCTGCTGCTGCTACTCGCGTTCGTTCTCTCCCCGTCCTTTTTTTTCAGCTACGCTCGCTCGCTGCGCGACAGGTTAGGTTGGGTGAGAAAGCACCGATAGTGAGGTTAGGTCGAACCGCGCGGGGGCCACCCCACTCCCTCTCTCTCTCTCTCTCTTTCTATCTCTCGCTCGCTCTCGCGGTCGCTATATACCGTGTACGGACGGCTAACAACTGTTTTAGCGAAACACACAAACCTACACCCTGTCTTTCGCGTGGCGTACACGCCTCCGAGATAAACATATAAACACATACACACGACGACGATGACGACGATGTTGATGATGATACAATGATGTTGAACGAAAGCTTGCTTACCTTTACTGCGTTCGCCACTTTGGCTCACTGCAGTATGTGCTACGTGCGTTGTAATGTCTAGGTCGGCGCTTTAACGTGGCGCTGCTGCTTGCACGAGTTGATTCGGAGAGGCCCCCGTGACGTCACGGACCTCGACGAAAGTTACATGCCGATGATTGTCAAGCTCCACTTTGTCTCGCTCGCTCTCCCTCTCTCAGCTTGCAGCTTGCACCTTGAGGGCTCAAGCTCATGCGATGCGACGAGCTCGTACGCACGCTTTCCTTTGTCGCCAATTCAGAGAATCGAAACTGAGACACATGCACTCTATTCGCGAATCGTCTTCCAAGAAGCAACACCGGCTCTCGCTCGGGTTCTCTCTCTTTCTCTTTCTCTCTCTCACGAACGCTATTATTACGTTTGGCTACACTACACGTCGACACTGCGTCCTCGCGTCCTCGTTGCTCGAGGCGCAATCTTTGGAGCACAACTTTTTCACGGCGACGATCTCTACACGAAGGATCTTTTTTTTCTCTTTCTCTCTCTTTTATCTCTGTCCTTCTGCAGTTAACGGAGACAGACACGCGACTGACGCTCGCGACACTTGGCCCCAGCACTAGGTGGCAGCAGCTCGCGGTCAAAGAAACTGCGCCATTTGGCCCTTCCGACGATAGGCGAGCCAACGCGACTAGCTCCGATGCCGCACGAGCTAATTCAATATCAAGAGCACTGCAAGAGCACGACCGAACTCCCTTTCACAAGCTCTATACCAGCGCAGCGCCGTGCAGCTATCCAAAGCGGAGCTATAAAATGGCCCAGTTACGACGCGACAATTTTCTGCGCCTATAAATTCGCACAAAGCTTTCTAAACAATAATTCTTTATATTGCACAAGCACTTTAGCATTCGCGAATCATTAGTGATAAAGTCGTTGTTATTCGTTCAGGTAGAGAACTTTGTTAGCTTTCCTTCGTTGCATTGTTATGTGCGCTAATAAATATTACAATGGTTTCCTTATGCACAAACTGTTTCAACTTGACCTCAATTGTACAAGTTCTTACTTGCAAAAAGCCTTTACCGACGGATTATTTTTGCGACAGGAGTGATTGAAAAAATCATTGCACGTATTATCGTGCAAATAATCGACAAGTTAAATCTTGAACGTGACGTTCCTTTTTAATTCAAAATATTTTAACAATACTCTTAGTTTATAATCAATTTGCCACAACGGATATTAAAATACTTAAGTAAAAATCATGTGAATAATAGTAATAATAATAATAATAATAATAATAATAATAAAATTGTTACACAATGTGCCCATTTAGACGAGACACGAGCGTCCCGCTGGACAACGACAAAAAGTCAAGGTCCACTCCGAAATCGGGCCTCAGCCAAACAAATAGAATTTGCCTTTTTCCTCGGCAAGTTGTTTAACCGTGTAGCCGAATTTGTCCGTTAAATCTAGCCTTGTTTTCGGCACGAGGAGTTTGCAAACTTGATCGTAATTTGAAGCTATCGCTCGATGAAGCGCAGTAAGACCGTCGGCGTCCTGAGCATTGGCGTTGGCACCCGATTGAAGCAGCATCTCGACGACTCGCACGTGTCCCTGGGACGCAGCGCGATGCAAAGGTGTTGCGTGTCCAAACCTCGTCGTCGCGTTCGCATCGGCTCCGCGACTCAGCAGCTCGCGACACACGTCCACGTGGCCGTTTCGTGACGCGTACTGCAAACCCGTGTAGCCTGCTTCGTCTTCCACGTCTGGTGGTGTACCTTTGTTCAGCAGTTGACGCACTCGTGACAGATCGTTGCTTTGCGCTGCGAATCAAATTTCATTGTCATCTATTTTTACAGATTCAAAGTAAAATACTCGACGTTATCGATCCTTCAATTATGTGCGTGCTCGTTAACCAACGTCAAATAGACGAATGAATAGAAACTTTGATTTTGGCGTTTTGTAGCCTTATTGTACTGTTTGACGCGTGAAAATAAATTGTTGCATCGATTTGTACACAAGCCTGCATCTAGTTGAAATGTGCACGAGAAATGGAGCAAACAAAACTTGATGCATATTTTTAGCTAGAAAAGGAGTAGTAGTATTTGAAAGTCATACCTGCATACCAAATACCACGTTCGAAATCTAATTCCGATAAAGTTTGCCGAAGGGAATCCCCAGTGTTGCAACTACAGCACGCACCATCCTCGTGTTGATGTTTCTTTGAATCCATGTTTATTTATCTGAAACTCACTGTTAATCCTGCTTTTTAATATCGATATCATTCATTGACGTCTGGACGTTTGTGGGACATGTGAGTCTCGAAAGAAAAATAACGTTTCAACATTTAGACAAATTCTATATTGTTACAATAGTTAATAACATAAGTAAATGTATACATTACACAAGCACAGATGTAAGGTATCCATTGATAATGGCTAAAACCTAGTCATATAGAGTATGTACTACGTAATATAAATTTTCATAAAATACGACATATGATATATCAACGACAGAGTTAACACACTGTTCATAGATAATACAACATATCCAATCCATTTAAGGCATCAGTGCAATGGTTTGATAATCAATTTTAAATATCGACGCAACAGCACTTTTTTATTGAACAATTGATTAAGTAACTATCATAAGCCGTCATATTTATAATTATCGAAGGTGTAAACATAAATGTATCACAAAAATAATGTATATAAGCACGAATGTTAGTTAATTAAATATAAATCATACGCTGTAAATAAACAGTTTCACGGTAGTTTCAGTATTAGATGTAAGTTGGTAAAAAATGAAGATAAATATTGAATATTCATAATGCAACAATTATTGCACAACCGTCAATTGTTGATTCGCGTTTCACTTATATTTTCTTTAGGCATGCAATTATCCTAAGTCTCGAGACTATAGTAGCTGCAGATTTACTTTTGATTTCACACGTGTTTTTCTTCAATTCATAGAGCATAAAAGTTCGAGGTAAGTCGTATTTTGCAAGAGTTGAATTTCTTAGTTTGTAGAGTATCATCGGTTGATATATTAAAAAGACTTTCAATAAATGGGAGTAAAATCATCAAAAATACTGAGTATGTTCTTTACATGAAAGTAAACGTACTTTGTACCACGTGAAATAGCACTGCTCAATATAAAAACACTCCAGTCCATGTTCATTTTTTATAAAACAAAAGTAGTACGATACAAATTGGTCCTCGAAAATGTAATGTTTTAAAAAATGCCATACGGAAATGTATTTGTTTCGTAAAACAATATTTCACAGTTTAAATTAAAATCATCGACAACTGAAAATATTGTTCTGTGTCCATCTCGATTCTCGATCTATCATCTTAATCTTTCTAAATAGCACCCAGCACGATGACAAAATTGAAATACCAATACGAAAGTATTCAACGACAATCATATGTTAAGGGTGGCGACATTTTACAATTAATTTGATGTCGAAGTGTACAAGTTTTTTGTTACATGATTCTAAGCATCTCTGTGTAGAGTCCATAATATTTCAGCCTCGCCGGTACTGCAAACAACTTTGTATCCCAATTCCGCGAGAGCATTTATAACAGCAAGCGGTGATCCTGAAAAAGTTATCAACGTCTTGAATCGGCCTTTCGCTCACAACTAGTAATTCATGAAAAAACGCCATTTTTGGGCATATAAAATGCATTTTACGTATGTTGAAATCAAGTAATCGATTGTTGTTTGTAAAGCGTGCACTGAAATTTTCATTGAAATAGCGTAATTTTCAACAGTGACGAAGACACATGCCGTTGTTGGCAAAAATTATTATAATAACCTTTAATCATCACGCCGTTTACCACTTCATGTCCAGAATTGGGAAATCTCTTATTTAATGCCGAAATTTCATTCTGTGTCAAGCCAAAAACAACACAGTCCATTGAAAACGGCGAAGCTTTCACCGCAACATAGTAGTAAGTATCGTTAGCGATATACTCCGCTAATTTCTCAGTCATTTTAGCTTCTTCCACCAAAGTTCACGTTACGACGAATTTAAACCTCGTTTTCTTTGAGTTCTAAAATGAAAAAATATTCTATTTTATTCAATTTTTCAAATATCGTTGATGAAACTTTATTTGATTGGTCATGTGTTTTAGAGGACACTTAAGAAACTTCATCTAATGTTCATTTTCGTACAAAAAATTTATTTGCTTGCATAAATGCATGTACAAGATAAACCTATATTAAGTAGATTTTCCTAGCTATTTTTTTACATCAATATATACATTTATTGTTTGATAGCATTGCTGAAAATTTGTCTTGGTGAATGTTTTAATAATTTTCAATCATGGTGCAATCAAACCCTGTCGATTTTGTTTAATTAACCTTAGGTTCATTCAAGTAAAAGAAGTTTTGTTATATATTTTTATGGATGTATTTATTTACAAATGCAAATCAACAGATTCCAGATAAAATAAAATAAAATAATAATTTAAACTAATACCATGCAGATAAATGGTATAACTTTAATAAAAATAGTGGAACATTTCCGTTAAAGAATAATTTGTTTACGATTGAAACACTAATTGTTTATCTCGAGTCTGTTCAATCAGCTTTTGTTGATGTTCCTCTTTCAATTGCATCATACGACATTCATGTGCCCATCTCATTTCATTTCTAGTCCTTTCCACTGTGTATTCCCACTGCAACTTATCAAATTCTATAGTTTTACGTTGCAATTCTAATTCTGCAATTTTTCTCAAAGCTAATCTTTCCAAATACTGTTCTCGTTGAATTTTACTACTAAAAAATGAATTTATAGGTTTATGATTAAATGATTTGTAAGACATTCTTCTAGTGTGTAGTCTTCGTTTCAAGGGATATTGCACTGTTGGAATTTGCTCTTCAGCTAAAAACAAAATTGGGTTTTTTATGCAAAACATACTGCAATTATTGATATTTTTTTAATTCAAATATATATTGTTATTAATTTTCTAATTGAAATAATGTCATTACTTTTATCAACAGTTTCACTTTCTCTTTCTTTTGTTTTTTCTAATTCTTGGTTTATCATAGATTCTTCTGATTCAACAGGTTGCAATTCTGGACTTTGGTTCCAACTTTTAGACTCATCAACAATATCAATGTCATCTGTGTTATTCTCAAGGGTCTGTTTATTTAGTTCCTCGTACTCCCAGTCACTTGTGTTATCTGAATTTTCATTGTGTAGATTTTGGATGCTCTGATTTTGCTGCATTGACCAACTTTCGGCTAGTTTCCTAGTTATTAACGATTGGGCATGTTTGTTTCTCACAAGTTTCATAAAGTCTCTTTTGATATTTTCTGGGCATTTTATGCAACGTTCTATATGTTTTTCCATTCTTGTGGCATTTTGTATGTATGACTGATCACAAAATTTGCAAAATGCAATGACTTGTGGACCATGAGTTTTTCTTATAAAGTAATTCCAAACAATTCCCTTTTTTTTAACCATGTTGCAGTTTTTTTATATTCAAAAATCCAAAATTGTAGGTAGTTTTAATGCTGCTATTTCAGTTTCATACAACTACCTTTGTATTCAGTTCACTATTTATAACCTTTCTTTTTTATCAATCACAAACCAAATACATCTTTGTACACTTTGTAACAATGTCTTCTTTAACAAACAATTCGAACATTTGCAAACTTTGATCTTTAAACCGAATTGAAATAAAAAATAAAAACAGAGTCCAGAGTTAAACCAAGTTCACCTATTGCATTTATAAAGAAAAACTAATCATCACAAAAAGCATAATTTTTTAGTTTTATGCTACATATGGGTGGTGGGTCTATAAAGTCTAGTTTTCGTATATATATATATATATATATATATATGCGCGCAACTACAGAGACATCTATGGGTGCTCCTAGGAACTGAATCACGTAGTTGTGTCAGTACAGAATTGGTGTACGTACATTCATACACACCACTGCACACTTACGTATGACGCAATGTCAACAATCTCAGGTAATACAGAAAACTGTTTTTACCAATGAATTGTTTCGTGGAAAGGCGCAATAGACGCGCCTCTTTATTGACGTTGAATGAAAATTTTCCGAATACACGGTATGGCTATAGGAACGAACGAAGTGATTGGATCAATACATAGATTCTAATAACTTGCCTGCTTTGATGACTGGCTCTGGTTCTGGCTCCGAAAAGTCCTTTCTCATAGTCCACATATACTCGTTGTAATCTTGTTTGACACTTGTACTGGAAGATGCAACAACTTTATATCCCAGAACTTCCAGTGCAGTTAATATTACACAAGGATGTTGTAGATAGACTATTGTTGAATCATCACAGTATCCCCCTGATGCAAAACGACTTAATTGCTCTATGTCAGCCGCTGCAACATCATTCGTGTTAGTAATCGTTTGTTTGATCACTTTTTAAAACAAACTAAGTTTATGAACATATCGCAATGATCAGACTCAAGCACGCAAATATAAGACACACAGACACACACACACACACACAGACAGGAAACGATTAAATGTTTAAAAAGCCACAGATGGAAGACAAACAGTACCTTTTAGGCCAGACACAAGTACTCTCCAAGGATACCTGTGACCATAAGATGCAAGGTTACCACGAACCAGAATGTATGGCATCTGTGATTTTTGTACTTTTACAATCTGTAATAGATGCAGGGTTTTAGTAGCATTGCAAGGCTTCAGTTTACCACAAAAAATCAACATGCAACAAGAGACAATGATTAATCACTAGAACAAACATAAATATTACAAAATAGAATAAACACTTAATAAATTCTCATTGTCCCTTGCTCAAGTGCACCTTGACAGTTCATTGTTAACTGATGGTGGGCAAAAGTAGAAAATGATTCTTCTACAGTAATAGTTAGGACGTTTGTTCAAATCGGCGATAATTGAGTTACAAAGCTGCGGTTTCAAACTGTATGGGGATGCAAACAAACAGCTAATTACAATAATTACAAACTTACCGTACGCAAAATTCAGCTATATTGTCAATTATGACTTTCAACGAAACATTATAATCCTTGAGATCCGAAATAAATTACTTTATTTCCACTTTGAACTGCATGAAAACGTCGGTGATAAGGCAAGATACGCGGCAAAGAGAAATTGTGAAATGTATGGTGTTACGAGCACTGTAATATCATTTTATTATCTTGGCAAGGAATATATAAACGCTTACTGGACGAGCGTGGAACCAACTTTACAGAGTTCTATGTCTGATAGCGACCTGTGTGTGTACACAATTCCCCGAAAATATATGTTTTTTTTTTACCTGTCCGTTCTGTGCACGGTTCACGCAGACTCGAGAAGGCGATCCACCGACCTGATTTCAAATGAAACCGAGCAAGCGCGGATACCGACCTATCAAAAAACGTTGTGATCGACGACTTTTGTCCAAAATCATGGTTTAACCTAATTTTTATCGCGATATTCTTACGGAATAGTCGTAGCATTTTACGACATTATTCTCGTCGGTTATTTTTTTCCACAATACAGTCAGTTTATTTTGTTTAAATTATAACTGTTGAACATGATTAAATTTTTGGTATGTATTAATTCTTATTAAAATCTCGAATAGATTTTTATAACCTTTGTTTATGTTACGTTTAGATAACTTTTGGATTAGGCGTGTACACTGGCTTATATCTGAGTCAAAACTATGAGGTAAATTCAAAATGATAATTTATTCGTTATTGATTTAATTCCGTAATTCATTAGATTATGTTCATTTCAGATACCTCGAGTAGATGAGCCTTCTAAAATTATTGAACGCATTAAAGAATTTGCAGATGACCACAAGAAAAAATGAATATTGCTTACATAAAATATTGTATGAAATTACTTTTTGGACAAAATTATAATTGTTATTGACCAACTTCAAAGTGAAACATTATTAGAATCAATTATTAAAAATTAACAACAAAACTTGAATAGATTAATTAAATTTTGTTTTTTTTACCAATAGACAAATGTTATTTGTTATTTTGTATAATATTGTATATATTTTGTAATATTTATTTTAATAAACTTTGTCTTCTTCAAAAATTCGTTTTGATTCCAGTCTGTTAAATTGTACATTAACTTACAAGGTAATGAGTATAAAATAAGATTTTGTATCATACATTTTTTTTAGTTTTTTATTTAAGTTTTATAAAGTAAAAGGTTTGTAAATTACTTTTCTGCTTTTTTCGTTTTTGCAGCAGCTTGTTGTGCCCTCATAACTTTGATAACAATCTTCTGCTCTTCAATGAGGAAAGCACGGACGATCCTAAAAAATGAATTATGTATTGTACACATTCCAAAGTATGTTTTTCTTACTATATGATAAAAATGGCCAATCTTGCAATGAATATTAATCTTAATATTTTTTTAATGTCAAGAATTTAAAATTATCTACACAAAATTGCCAACTTAATAACAAGGTATTTCAATAGTTTTAAGGAAAGAATTTATCTTGGTAAACTTAATTTTTTCTTAGGTCTATAATATATACCGAATGGATTCATTATTTTTAGTTGTAAATGCATTACCTAAAAGTTAAAATTTAGAAATTTGTAAAAGAAACTTACCTTTCCTTGACACACTTGTGACACATTACACCTCCATACACACGTTTTACAGTCTTCTTCCTGCGGCACATACGTGAGCGTTCCATGGGCCTGGCAGGCTGAATACCTCTAAGCTTGTCCTTGCACTGACCACATCTGGGGATCTTCTTGGGCTTCTTCAGGTACTGATAGACAAGTTTGCCACCAGGTGTACGAACACTACAAATAAGGATATTGTTATTTTGTTATTTAAACTGCTTTCAAAAATTTATTCCTAAAAACATTCAAGCTAACGAGAGTGTTACATTTATGAAAATAAAAGCTATCCCACACAACAGATATTGTAAGATATCAATTGCTCAACATTCTATCTACTTGGTACAACATTTTAAGTAGCAAGTATTGTTTACAACTTAAATATTAACTCAATCCTCAATCGATTTTGTGAATAAATTTAAGTATAGAGCACCACATTTACAAGGTATAAAAGAAAATAGATATTCAAGCTGCAAAGTCTATACTGTTAGATTTGACTTGCATAGTAACAGACCAGTCTAAATGAATAGTATTTTCTTTATGTAACGCCACTTAAACACTTTAATTTATAGTAAAATCGTGCTAGCACTTGTTTATCGTAATTGTTGATAAGCTACATGTGATTAGCTTTGTCGCGAGAGCTTGATCAAAACATATCCCCTGCCCGATATAACTGTTAATAGAATGTCGATTATGCCAAAATTTAAGATAAAACGCGGGTTGACAGGTTGCTCCTAATTCTAAACAATAATGTACAGTCATTATAAATGTATAAATAAACACTCACACTCGTCTCCTGTTGCTTTTTGTGTTGTACGACAATCGTCGCCGGTAGGTTAGGCGCTGCACCATCTTTGATTCTATAAAGTAAAATTTAACGTTTTAACAATATTATTATCTATATTATAACGAACGGCTGCGGCGCCGTTAAACAACTAGAAATATCGGATTATTTTTGTCATTGGTCGATAGATTACCGCTTGAAAAACGGATTTTTCGACACTTAAAAAAAATTAACAACGAACCTTGGTCAGCCAAAGATCGGAAAAGGCAGAGAAGAGGAAACGTGCCCAACCGCGGCCAGCTTTCACGCCTGCGCACCGCGCGCTTATGTATCAAGATTTGATTTTGGCAAATCAGTTAACGCTATCACTTCGATTTTTAACTATTATTGATACATATAAATGGTCGATAGTATTTTTAACATTTAAAAAGTGTTTTTTAAGTTAAATGACATACACAATTTTCACGATCATTTATTTGGTAATTAGTACTGAAATTTTACAAATTTCAGATCTATCGTTCTACTTCTTTCATGGTAAAGCTGTGTAAGCTTGACCTATTTGCTGATATGAGAGTAGCAGAAAGACAATTTCAAAGTTTACAGAATAGCAATAACGAAGTATGGATTAAATTGAATTACACGTTATTGATTTAATAATTGTTGTTTTGGAGTCGTCGAAAAATTGTTTGTAATGTCTCAAAGAGTTAACAAAACCTTTGTCAGACCTTTTTTTAGTTTTTTTAAGAGTAAAATAGAGGTGAATATTAACAGCAACTTATTAATTTTATGTTTTAACTATTTAGCTTCGATGTTTTACTATTTTTCTTTATTCTTGTTCCTTCAGAATACAGCTCGTAAAAAAGCTGCTAATTTTGGGAAATATGACATTGTTGTACCAGGAAACGTGTCAGCAACAAAAACAGTACCATCGTACATTCCAAAACCAATTTATGCAGAGACAGGAAAACCATTAGGATCGCCTCAAGAACCGGAGATTAAAAATCAAAATCAAATAGAATGTATGATACACAGTTGCATGTTAGCTAAGAGAATTTTAAAAGAAATAAGACCTATTGTCAAAGTAAGTTTAACATTGTGATGTGATATTAACTTATTATTTACAATAAACAAATGAAACGTCTTATCCTGGCTGGCAGGAAGATGTTACAACTGATTTTATAGATCAAAAAGTTCATGAAATTATAATTAACAACGGAGCATATCCAAGTCCTTTGAATTATTTAGGATATCCGAAATCAATTTGCACCAGTATTAATAACGTTGCATGCCATGGTATACCTGACGACCGACCTTTACAAAATGGAGATTCCCTGAACATTGATATAACGGTAAGCATTTACTCGTTCTAACATGATTTGGCTGCATTGTATTTTGGTTTTATTTAGGTATATCTCAATGGTTATCACGGTGATTGCTCAGAAATGTTTTACATTGGAAATGTAGACAAAGAAGGAAAGCAACTAGTCAAAGCTACAGAAATTTGTTTAGAAGCAGCTATTACAATTTGCAAACCAAATGAAAAGTTTAGCAGTATAGGTAATATTGCTATTCCATTTGCTATTTTTAAATAATCGATTGAATTCGTAAGAAAATATGATTTTGCTTAGGTAATATTGTTCAGGAAACAGCAAGAAAACTTGGATACACTGTGTTACCTGCATTTGGGGGTCACGGTATTGGTACATACTTTCATGGACCTCCAGAAATATATCACTTTGGTAATTTGTTGAATCACTCGATATTTGTGACTTTCCAGAATATCGAAGCATAATCATACCTAATTTTCACAGCTAACGACTATGAACAAGGAATAATGAAACCAGGAATGACTTTTACTATTGAGCCAGTGTTAAGTCAAGGAAGCGAAGATGTTGTTATATTAGAAGATGGTTGGACTGCGGTAACGCTGGACAATGCCAGAGCAGCCCAGATAGAGCATACAATATTAATTACCGATCATGGCTGTGATATTTTAACTAGACCAAAATAAATATTGTAAATAAATGTCAAATATGAATGTATTGGTTTTATTGTAAAATCAACTGCTTCTTTATCAAATAAGATATTTTAATTTATTTAAGAAAAAAAGTGTTAAAGCTTGCTTAACAGTACAATGAATTTAAATTATCCTGAATGACTTCGTCTTGCAATTTCCCAGTTGGAATCAACACTGATTGGACCTCTAATTTCTACTCCTTTGTCCTTTGTAATGATTCCAAGATGGTACTAAAATACACATTTTAATCGTCAACTTTCTATTATAATTCAAAGTTATCGCGATGCAAAACTTTGACATACCTTAGGGAAAGACCTTGCGTCTCTGTAGAACAGAACTTGCATAACTTGATAAATAAGATCTGTAGCTTCTTTTTCTGACAATTGATTGTTGGCTTCATAGGCCTTTGCCAGAATAGGAGTTGCCATATATGCACCATATCCTGTTGCAATGACAGGATCAGTGTAGGCAGTTCCTAGTTTGTCTACTGTTCCTAAAAATCTGGATGCAAACACTCCTTAAATTGAACAAACAAGAAATTGAAAATTGATTTTTACGAATACTTACAGCTGATCGTTTTCTATGCCACCAATGATAAAGTTGTTCCATAGAGGATTAAAGTTTGACCTTCTGTTGTACATAACTCTAGTCAACCAGCAGTGAAGAGATCTAGGTTTCAAAGTGAATCCATCATCGAGACATTGTTCGTCGAGGCTAAAATATTACATATGTAGCTATTAGAAGAGACGTAATAAATCTATCGATAGTTATAGTCGAGCAACGTACATTTTTTGTTCAATTATACTTTTAAGGTATTGATAATCCGCATAATCACCACCAGCTCCAAGAATAATGTTATCGTTGACTTTTATAACACGCTCGCAGTTTCTGTATTTGGCTAACGATCCATAAGAACCTAGAATATCGGAGGCAATTATGACACCATCCTTAAAGTGAATTCCAATGACCGATGTACCAGTGACACTGGGAGATCTGCAAAGAAAGTCATTTTTGAAATATTCCTGATGATACTGCATGCGTTTGAGGTTAATTTTGATATTTTCCTCTTGACTATAACGTCAATAAGTATAAAAGGATAACAAGGAGCAAATAAAGAGCGGAAAAGCATCGCCATAACGCATTCATCACGATTCAGCGTTTGTAGCACGAAATTAACAAGTAAAATGCCGTTTAAACGATGCGTTCAACTCGAGATATTTACTGGCGAAATAATCGTATAAAAATATGCGTTACAATGTTTGTTGCTTGCCACCAGCTCCATAACCTGAGGCGGTCCCCGGAAAATTGTAAATGGCACCTGGTGCAGGTCCATTGTGCCAGAAAGGCAAGGAGTTATAACAATCAACTTTGTTAAAGAACGACATGTTTGTTGTAAATTTCGAATGTCATCCTTTGCCTACGCTATCTTGGCGATTTTACCGACAGCGAGCGTTCTCAAAGGCATCTATTCACAGCGACACAGAGCTTTTGCAACACTTGGGATGTTCAAATTTGAACACTGAATTGTCGCCGAGCTTTTCTTGTTCTGTTCGAGGGCGATGAAAAACTTGTTTAATAAGTTGTAGAAACGTGGACATTCAGGTGGCTGAGAGTGGCATCAAGGTTTACACGCGACGCTAAATATCGATAGCAAATATATTTGGTGAATAACTAGGCTACTCGAATGTTGGTTTTATTAGTTTTATTGTATTCGGCAAAATGCATTAATGACATTCATCGTATATTCCTTACATATAAATTAGGTACACGCATTATTGAAAAATGGATGTTTTTTATCGAAGATCAGCGATATTGATATTTGTCGCCGTCGTATTTCTAATAGTACTTACACACTATTAAACGTATAATTTGTCTTTATATCGTAATTGAATGTCCTACATGCTCTCGTGTCAATCGTGTTCGATCGTAAGAATCCCACACGTTTTGAATATCGCGCCAAGCAAATAATAATGCATCCGTAACGTATATTTTTCCTTGAAAGCTAAGACGATACACGTCGGCTATTGGCTTGTTAATTGACCATTCGGAAGGAACGGCGCGATAAAAACGAACGATTGCCTAAAATAGATCGAATACGATTATTCGCTTAACATAAGTTTATAGTTTGCGTGATCGTTGATAACGTCGCACGTACTAGTTCAACGGATTACTATTGAACGTTGTTCGAAGAATATTACACATTTATTTTGAAGGCAACGTTGAGCCCATTCGACGTAACTAAACGCAACAAAGCCGAAATATCGGACTATCGGAGTGTGAACACGCGAATAGTACGAAATAGCAACAGCGTACCAGGGGCTGTGTCGATATTTAAGAGTTCGGTCTTTCTGGTTATCCGCTCGAGTGATTTCTTGTTTTCGTACTCGAGCAGATGCAACGTGTACCTTATCGCTGTAACTGGCTCGCGACAAAACCTCGTACCAAATCCAAGCGATATTTGGACGGTGAATAGTGCGAAAGCGCGTGGTATTGTAATGGAGTGCAATTGTGTAGGAAACTGGAATAGAGAAGCGTAGGTGTGCACAACGATAGACGCGCGATACGTCGATGCGAACGCGAGAGGGAATCAATCTGTTCTTATCACGGTATTGTGCTTGTTTTGTTCGGATCGAATCTCGCAAACTCTCGCGCTCAACCCGCAAGTAGGTCTAGTCGTATTCTGTTCAAAGGGTTTAGAGCGTGAGTATATGAATATGTATTTTGTGTATATACGCGAACGGTACGTTTACATGGATATGTGTGATCGTGTAAATAAGTGTTGTTATTTTTCTCTATAAATTTATCATTCGAATAGTTATTTCTAATTACACAATGTAACTGACCATCCAGCCATAAATATATTTCATCGTAAATTAATTGGTCTTTTATATTTGATAATTTTTTACAATTTCGATTTCGATTTTTTCCTCGTTACTTTCGGCACACGTCGATTTTTCTCGTCGTTGAAGCCTTTGACAACGAGCGTGAGTCGAATCGCTACAGTCGCCTTGCACCGACTCGGACGAATACATTTGTTCATTTTTTCGCACCGGTGTCCGTTGTACTTGTTGCTGTAATATCGAATATCTCAAGCTGTCTCACTTACTTATTTGTCAAAATCTTTGACGTCTCATTTTTAACAAACCGACTCGCAACCCACATTTTTTTCTTCAAAAATACGACAATTCGGAAAGAAAATTCCAAAGGGACGCCCATTTCTTCGCGGAAAGAGCATTGATAAGCGCGGAGACGATATCGAACATTGGACAACGCGAATCGAAAATATTTCATTGGATTTCTGGTCACGAGTCAATTGGTTAAACATGAGTTATTACAAAATTACGACATTTTTAGGAATATTAGTTACCAAGCAACTATACGAGCTACGTTTTAGACGATTATTCATAAGTGTTTTAAGACAAAACGTGAATACCCTTTTTTTCTTGAAATACGTCGACAAGGAGCTTTCAAACGTTCAACAGTTGACGTAAGCACCGCGTCCATGTTACCTTACGAACTTGTCGGTTAAAGTGCATTGTTACGGATAGCGAGCAATGTATCAAGTGCCAATGCAATCGATAATATCCGTGCATATGTACATTCAGTGCATACAATTGTTTATTTTCAGTGTTGATATTTTGATAGTGCGTATGTGTGGTTTTTTAGAAAAATAAACTCGCAACCGACAGCGTTCGATAACGCCCAAAGAATGTTCGTTTATAGATTGACACGATTGATGATCGTGGTTCGTGCGATGTGATAAATGTACAAAAGTTTAGCATAGATGCATCTGTTCGCGTGAACGGATGTTGGCAAGTAGTAAACAAAAGCCACGTGGTCGGTTAATAACAAGTCATTCGGAATTAATTCGGAATTACACGTATGAATATACTAGTTGCAATTTATATTACTTTCGTTTCGTTTATTATCAAGATGGTATATGAAGTATTTTTTTACAAATCTTATAAGGCTTAAGAAGATTTCCGTGAAAAGTATTAATTTCTTACACGTACATCAACAATCCACTGCTGTATATATTTATATATATATATATATATGAACTAACTTACACATGAATCGTATAATTTTTTGTACTGTATTATCTATATAAAGCTGTATATAAAACGTCCATTGCGAAAAATAAGAGAGACTAAATAATTTCAATGTACAAAAATGAGATAAATATTAAATTCTCGTAAAAATGTTTGGTCAACCATAAATAAGTTTAGCACGAAGGTGAATCTGCACAATATCTTGCATAGCTTTAGCAGCGATAATATCCAAACAGCTTAATCGTTACCAAGTAGCTATATCTATATTACTTAAACGCACAGTTAAAAATCGGAATACTCACACGAATAGAGAACACTTGCGTGACAAAGTGTCGATAATATACGAGAGGAAAATGAAACGCGTGTGTGTGTGTGTGTGTGTGCGCGCGCGCGCGTGAGTGTATACACGTATATATCCACAATAATCCCCGTGACATCGTCAAGTTTTCTCGTGTTGCTGTTGTAACACTAAAACGTATCGCATCGCGGTGTTTTCCTCGTAGGAAAGCGCAGGTACGATAGGCATAAGTGGCCTGAACGCTGGTAAAAAGACAGAGGAAATAATAATGAGAGGGAAAGAATCGTTCAAATGCTTTGCACGTTCAATCGGCGGAAACAACGATCGAGCGATCGATCGTTCAATTGTTGACTTTGAGAACCATAGCGCAGACAACCGCAAAAGCAATGGCCAAGGGACTAGAGTGAAACAGAGCGGCGTTTCCTCGCTGAACCTGATCGTAAATAGCGTGGAGTAGTGGAAATTTATTATCCGAGTACGAATTAGCGTAGCTGTTGTGCGTATTCCTGTCGTTTATCAGGCGTCTATTGGTACCACATTGTCCGCTAACGTCGTCCATCTCGATGCTGTAAGCCATCACGCCTCCAAAACCACTCTGAAGCGCCAAACGTGTCTGCAACGTCATTGTTTTCGATTAAAATACAAAGTGCGAGCTTTAAGATTTGAGTGGCCGATGGATAAGGTTTACCTTGGCTCGAACGGACTCGGTATCCTCGTACACGTAGACGGTAGTGTCGTGAACGGCGTAAGGGCTCTCGTTCTTTTGATCGTAGCCATATCTGTATTCGCGATCGGCTAGTTCCCTGCAAACCTGTCGAAGCAAACATTTCGTCGACCTTGTTGAATAACGGATCGTGACGCAACGAGGCAAGTGTCGTTGTCAACGAACGCGAAATACTTACTTGGGAGTAAGGGGCAATGAGCGTATCTCGATAAGTCGTATGTTGTCTCACAAATGGTTTATGCATCGGGCTGTCGTAGGTGTTTCTAGCTTCGAGCTGATATCTCTTTCCGTAGAACGGAATGGCCAGGATGAATTTGTAATAAAATTCTCGGGGAACGTGACTTCGTACGTCGTCGATGGCTTTTCTCTGATTACGAAATACAAAAGGCGACGCATTAATACCGCGAGCGTATCGCTGACAATTACCCTCCCCACTCTCGGCAAAAAAACCAACAACAAAAACAATTTACGTGACACTTACCACAGTTTGCGCTGAAATGTACGAATCGATCGGCGCGTGGTGCTCGATTTTTTGATAATTATGCCCACGTAACTCGAGAGCCATGAGGATGTAGTAATCGATGTATTCGTTCATTGCATTACGCTCGGCGCCCATGAGAATCATACTAATCTGTTGTCTTTCCGGAGGTACGAAAATTGTGAGGTCGTGTGACGACGATGGTAAGGTCAAGGGGATGGCTCTAATCTTCTGTTTCAACTCCTGCAAAGTAAACGTTTATTTAATTGGTTTGCGCTTGTGTTCGCGAGCTTCCTCGTCGATCCAAAATAACGTTTGTTTTACTTTTAGGACTAGGAAATAATTGTCGATCTCGTCGGCCCTGTCTCGACCACCAGGCCATTGCCAGTCAATGTTGACACCGAGGCCGTTGTACTTGCTGAAAAACAATTAAACGATCGAGTGACAAAATGTCGTTTTTCCAATCGTTCAACGTATCCTACAGTTTTGCGAAAATTTACCTTATAAATTCGTAAACGCTAGTGACAAATTGCAAACGAGATTGAGGACTTCTAGCCATCATCGAAAAAGTCTCGGAACTCCCACTTATAGATACGAGCAATTTGAGATTTGGGTTTTCTTTTTTAAACTCTGAAAGATTGTTGAAAGATAATTTACCATTGCCTGAAAGTACATACATACGAAAATCAACACAACAACGAATGAAAATCACAATCAGCAAGCAGCATCTACGCGTGCATCGGACTTTTGAATCGTCGAATATTTAGACGTAGCGCGTTGCAATAGTTGGGCGAGGTAAACTCGGAGCAGACAACGTTGGTTGGCGGAACGCAAACCCTCGGAGTCTTCGAGGTACGAGGGCACGACGATTCCGAGTTGTACCAACGTCAAGCGCCAACATGTCGCGGAATCGTCGAGGTAATTGAAAAGCACACGCGTAAGAACGCGAAAAAGCGTTGCGGATAATTCAAGCAAAGCTACTATAACGTATGGATGCGGTTGTAAAGCAAGCAAAGACATAACAAGTAGCCAACACGTTTAAAAAGCTTAGGTACGCGTGGAACTTACCCTCCCGTAAGAATTCCTCGCTGATGGGTTGCATCGTGTAGGAATTCGGATGTATCATGGCAGCGCCGACAATGAGATGAGTGCACGATCTAACGTCGATCTCGAACATGTTAAGCGAGGCGTCGGGCGTGTAGGATGACCTGCCGAGCCTGGTGCCGTTCACGTAACAGAATATCGCCGTCTCATTTTTGGTGTATACGTTATTGCTGCCTCGATCGCGGTATCCGTTGTATTGTTGGTTGTAGTTTCGGTTGCTATTTCTGTCGTGGCTGGGGTTGTAATTCTGATCGTATCCTGGATTGTATCTTTGGTTGTTATAGTCTTGATTGTTGCTCGGGTTGTAATTCGGATTGTTCCCGTATCTGTTGTTATCTCTGGGATAGCCTTGATTGTAACCATCTGACGTTCGAAACACATTTCGTTCAATTTAATCAGCAGCAAGACTTTGGCTATTCTCGCGGAATACCGATAAGAGAAAGGATTTGGAAAAATGGCCGAGTCGTGGGCACGTGAGCTCATCGTCAATCTTGGCGCGATAGACGAGCTGGTAACGCGAGTTAAGAGCGAGCGCTTTAATTGCTTCAATCAGACGGGAAGAACGTCGAATGGACGCTCGCGATTAAACGCTCAAACTCCTTACCGATGGATTTAGCAACGGTACGTTGACTCGAAAAACACAGTTTAACAGCGTTCTTTCGCTTGTATCGCTTGTCACGTCAACGACGCGTGCGTGCAGCGGTCACTCGCTAAGAATTTCAGGAATATCATCCCTCGTGCCAACTGCAGCACCGGGTACAACCACTCGCATTTCGTACGTTCGTTATTACCCTGACACCGATTCCCCTAATCGTGCTCGTTTCGGAAAACTTGCCGTCGTACAAATACGTCGCGCTTGAAAACAAAGGTCGATGTCAAATACGAATTATAGCGACGTTCTTATTTGCGCGAAAGATGGAGTTAATCGGATATTCCCTATTAGCCGGAGAACGCTCGTTGCATCGCAAATCGAGATCGTCGAGCGAAACTTCCGGAATGACTCATATGCGACTTACGGCACATCTCGAGACTCCGTTGCGTTTCGCCGAAATTAAACGAATAATCGATCAAATTCCGACGTTCGCGCAACCAATCGCAATGGCTGATAAATGGACAAACGTTGCTAGCGAAGCACAATACTTGGTACGCGTGAGCAATCCACCCTAAACAAAGGACAAAAAAGCTCGCGAGCCCTCGCACGCGCAGGGCAGGTAAGTAATAATCATCGCTGTCTACCCCCCGTGAGACCATGTACACGTACGTGAATAATATTCCTTTGTCTCTTGTTGTAAACGTACGTTGCGCGGTTGATTGTCCACGCGCGGCTTGTAACCTACCTATACGTATCCCCTTGAAAAAGAAAACAAAAAAAAACAAAAAAAAACACGAAATAATCGATGCTTGATTCGGTGGGGTGTACACTCTTCGCGTTGAGAGAAATTTCTTACCGACACGCGCTCGCTTACCAAGGGATCGTTGTACGATAACAAACACGCGGTGATTTTAACGCGTGGTCTTTCGCGACTGTTTCACTCGTGTCGAATATTGGTCTGTAATTCAACGCTCTATTGTCTTTGTTTTTTTTGTTTTCTCCTCGTTACCCCGTGCGCGAGTAAGTTTTATCGTTCGTTCCTCTTGGTCAACGAAAAATGACTAGTTTTATTACCGTATTAATATCTGCCAATTTACATCGATTAACGGACGT
Source organism: Chouioia cunea (assembly GCA_030064505.1). Classification (NCBI taxonomy): domain Eukaryota; kingdom Metazoa; phylum Arthropoda; class Insecta; order Hymenoptera; family Eulophidae; genus Chouioia; species Chouioia cunea. Next base: position 10,416,819 of record JAOPFQ010000001.1, on the reverse strand, counting down.
ACGATCGATGTCCGATTACAACTAATTATCATCGCGTTTATCAGCGTCGTACAAGCTGGAAATCGGTGAAACATGCGGGGCCTCCCTCGATATTGTTGTATCGCTCACCCTTCCTCCACCCACCTAACGACGCTATAATTAAGGCAAGGAAACCCATTGTTTTTCGAACTGGACACGCCGCTTTCTTTTTTTTCTTTCTCGTCCACCCTGTGACAGGGGCAACGTTAATCACCTCTATTACAGCTGTACAAGCGAAAAGTCGTTACACCTATAATCCACAAGAGATCCAAGAGGAGGAGAACGAAGCCCTTGGATCGGGCAGTGCAAAACATCGACGTTTGGATAGCCGTACGTTCAAACGTATCGCACTTTTGACGAATAAGGCGAAAGAACGTGTTCAATGTTGGTATCGTCATCTTCAAAGATACGAGCCGAATGAATCAGCCGCCGCACGAATGAAATCGGCCTCGACGTAACTTACGACATCGAGACGTTAAATTCTCCCTACCTCCCCCTTACGCGTCCCAAGTATATCGCGCGTTTCCTCTCTCTCTCGTTTGACGTTGTCGTTGTCGTTGCTGCTGCTGTTCCCTTTCCGCCAGAGCAGCTGGTGGTAGGGAATATAATTTCGCACCCTCGAAAGTGTTATAACCGATACTTGAATTTGAATAGAACGTAAAAAAGCAACAGCAGCAGCACGCGCGCGAAGGCGTACAAAACAGTTTACTCGTATTACTCGAAATTAGGACACGCCCCAAATAAGGAGCAATTAAGATTTCTATATAGGTCTCGGTACAACTTTCCTCGGGCTTCTTTTGTCCTGTTGCAGGCGAACACTGGCACGAATAAAAAATATAGACGTGTATATACGCGTATAACGGGACCCCTACTCGTGAGTCAGATGGAAGAGTGTCGAATTCGCGCGAAATTAATGCCAGCCTGGGAAACTAGGCTTCCTTCCGTCCTTGTGCACACGCTCGACGCAAAGTGTACGCGAGAAAGGGAGATGCGACGATGTAGGGGAATTGTTACACGTAGTCGTCGTCGTCGTCGTCGTCGTCGTCGACGGCGGTGGTGGTTGGCTTTCGTGACGTAACGTCGATGCGTCACAACGATCTCTTGCACCGTAAGATTTATCGTTATTATTTCGGGACTAGGGTGAACGCAGCGAGGGTGAACTGTGAACGTACTTACGAATCTTGAGTGCTTTCGAGATTATCCTTAATTTTCTGACATTTTTCAGTTCTCTCGCTATTATACATCGTTTCTCTTTCTTGATTTTTTCCGTCGGTGTCGTCGTCGCGACTTGCTCGACAATAACCTCATTGGGGTTAATCAACGTCTATTTAGCTTTCTTAGGTCAGCTCGCCGGAGATGCACTTGAAAAAGTGTAATAGCTGGCGCGTTCTCTCGCTGTAACGCGCTAACGTATACGTACGTACGAGTACAAGTGCGCGTGTTTGTTGGTTGGGACGAACCGAAACTGGACGCAGTTTACAGCGACGCTTGGTTCAACTCGAGCGAGCGTTGATCGCTCCCCAAGTCAAACAAGGACTTGTCGCGATCGATGCTCGATCGTGGCTAGCCGTGCTAACGCGTTTTCGCGCAATCTCGATTCGATTGGTGCAGCGAGGAGAGACGGAAGACAAACTGCTCCGTTTGGCAATCAAGACGGCTACCGTGTGTACGTTGCACAACGTATCGGAGTGACGCGAAACTTTATATACCTCTTCCGTCAATTGATGACAAATCTGCAAAATTGAATTGATTAAACTTAAGTCGAGCGTTAAATCAGCTCTTCCGTGAACGCGCCGTCTAACGTCTTTCTAATTGTGGATATACTGATTCATGCACGTTGTCATCGTAGTGTACATACCGTAGCGAGCGCGGAGAGGGTCGAGTCCCTTTTAATTTTAAGCATCGATATATCCACGTCACGCTTGATTATATTGATGATTCTTGGCCAGAGTCGCTCGACTTTGGCTTGATACATTTGAATAAATCGAGAGGGTGGGCTCGTTCTTTTGTCTCGTCGTTCGCCCTGCCCCGATGATAGTTTACCAAATGCTTGCGCTTTGATCGCAAACTTGGAACAACCGTAACAAATTACGAGTCCTCGTGAATAATTCACGTACGAGAGGCGGGGATTTTTGTCGACGAGCAAAAATGAAATTGACTAGTACACGGTGGAGAAGCTCAAATCGATTTTGCGGAACTAAGAAGAAGGAAGAACTAAAACGAACGAAAGAGCGGGAGAGTGAGTTGTGCGCGCCACGACGGTAATCCATATAAGTCCACGCGCTCGCTAAACCAATTAGCAAACAAACAAACGCGCAGACGGAGAAAGTTTTCTCTCTCTCTCTCTCTCTCTCTCTCTCTCTCTCTCTCCCTCGAAAGGAAAAGAAAAAAACACGACGATAGCGAGCAATGGTATTTGTTTTTCGCTATCGTCATGACACATCTACTCTATTATTGAAATGGAAAAAAGAAGTGTAATCGCGTGGACGGAAAGCGACGTCGGCGATGAAATATACGGCAAGTCAATATGAATGTATACGTTCGTACAAGTTTGAACAAACGTCGCAAGTTTAGTCGACAAGCCATTAATTACTAAATAATATCAAAGAACGACCAAATTACTTTCTAAACGTAGTGCGATTGGGGACGTTTTATTATTTAAACCGAGCCTTCGTTCGTTACCCTATGAGAAAACACACAAACGAGGCGAAATTACGTTTTATCTCGTCCTTCCGAACGCATCGGTAACGAAGAAAATAGAGCGATGTAGCTTTAAAACTTTCCTCTATCCGTCCAAGAAGACGCAAATCCTACGATAATACGTATACATGTATATGTAATATATATATGTGTGTGTGCGCGCGTGTACGTGCGTGTGTATCAATTCATTTACTCAATGCGTCCGTCTGGAGAACAGACGCGTGCGCGCGCTCCGTAGATTTTACAAAACTGATTAGATGGCTAGATTACGAGTCAGTGGGGGAGCACTTACGCGCGCACACGCACATGCGTACGTAAAGGCCAACGCGACGAAGCTCCGATGAGTCAATGTCTTTGTCTCGGAAATTCAAGCTTTTCCGAAAAACGAGGTTAACGTCGCTGCTACTTTTGTTATTTGTCGAGAGAAAAGCCTATCCGAGGATCGAGTGCACGGCGCCTGCGTGTACGCCACTCGACCAATTCCTTTGTCTCGATCTTCCTTTTACTCTTGATTAAGAGATGCCAGCTCGAGATCCATTTTCCGCTATTTTTCTCGTTACGGATCGAGTCAAGAGCGCTGATTCGTCGGGGGTTGGCTGAAACGTTGACGTGATTATTACCGAATCGATGATTTGTCGATGCGCGCGCGAAGGAGATATTATTTACGATCGGTTTTATTATCGAGATCAGCTCGAAGTCGTGAAAACCTGATCAACGCAATTACTCTAATTAAAAGAGCGTGTAGGTCGATGGATATCTCGGGCTTTCGTTGCTCGAAAGCAGTGTTTGAGCGTTGAAAAAATTACAGCTTTCGCGCATGTGCCAACAATTGATAAGAGGTATAATAATAGGCTCGACGGTGTACGCTCCGCGTACGTGTACACGCGCGCTTTTTCTATTATTACAACGTACCTACGTTTTACTGGACGTAACTAGACGTTTTGCAATCTTTATTCGCGATATTTCCAACTTAAACGTCCAACTCTCGTGGCTGTGAGCGTTGACGCACGTTCATCTGCAACCGTCAATTCGCCAAAGCTTTTTCCCCGTCGTTATTCGCAATAAGAAATCGACAAACGTGAGGTACGCGGTTTGACGAGATAGACGGCCGCAGCGATGATAACGAGGCAACGGTCGTCGTAACTAGAATTTTCATCGTGGCTGTGCGTAATCGGGCTCATTGTTCCGCTAGAATTGACGCACAATTGAAGTACATAGCGTACAAACCATCTTTGTCGTTCGTCTACTCTTGCGTGACTGCGTATGCACGCGGCTTTTGTTCTTTTTTACATCTCTGGCATTCTCCAAAAGAAGAATAAAATTGAGACGAATATCACGCGTAGCCGCGCGTCGTCCGCTAAGGCATCTCGGTAATAACGCTCAAAAAATAGAGGGAACGAGGTGTACGACGAAAGCCTTGAAAAATGTACTCGACCGAATAACTCCGTTCGTCGTGGATGCAATATAACGCCTACGCTGTTTCGTCGCGTTAATCGTCCGAGTGCCCGCCGTATGCACGGATACCGTCCAAAAATGTCGTTGGCACTCCGCGCGTTTTCTTCCTTTTTCCCCCAACACCGAGCCAACGGAATTTATCCGCGCTCTATGAATATTTCGCGTCGTCGAGTCGGACAATACGGCTATTGGCCGGTCGGTAGTTAAAAGGTTACGCGATTAGTTGGCGATACAGTTGAACAAAGTTCCTTGACACCGTGACCACACGATAATTGCATCTTCATTGTTGGGAATTGTGTAGATCGCCCGATTGCTCGCGTCTCCACCGTACTTAACGTTTGTGTAACGCACGCGTTTGCGTACGAATGAAATTACGTAAATACCTCGTGAATACGTCTGCGCGACTGTTTGTTCGAGAGACGACAGCGAAAAGCCCTTATATACGACGATCGTAAGTTGATACGCGAGCGACTTATTTCTTGTGTCAGTGTGTGTGTGTGTGCGCGCGCGCGTAAGCTGATTTTCGCGCGAAGAAAGCCAACTTTTTCGCCGTTAGGACATCTGAAATTTTATCCGCGAAGCCGAAGCACTACAAGCGCGCGCAATATAGCCGACGCGCGCGTGCCCGTGTGTCCGTGTGTTTTTGCTACGAGTACTATACAGTCGGGCGGTCAATAAAGCTTGAACCTACCACTGTTTATTATAGGTTTTCAGCGTTGTCGGTTAAACTGATACGTCAAACGCTTTGTTTCAAACGAAAGACTCGAAAGAAAAAGGACTCGAGAATTGAAACGTTAAAAATGCGTTGTTCGTCCAAGATTATATCTAGCCTCGGCGTTCACGAGTTTTACTAGGCCAATTTATTTCTATCTTCATCCTCGAGAGAATCCAATTTAAACGAAACTGCACAGATGACTGGCAAACGTAAAGTTTTCCAAAAGTAAGCGCAACGAGTGCTGTTGCGTTTCATCTGGTCGCATCAAAGCCAGTTAATTGACCGATTCAAATAGATACAGTTCAAACCCATCCTCTGTAAAACCTTAAAACGCATCGAAGCGTGACACGGGTGCGCGCGCGCGCGCACGCGAGTGGCATCAGCCGTAAATTGATATTATAACTCGCGCTCGTTGCGTCGCCGAAGAAAAATTCGAGAGCCAAACGAAAAACAAACAAACAAACAAGAGTATTACAGAGGAAGCGCGATTAAGCGCGTTAAGAGTACGCTGGCGGAAGTTGCGCGTATTAAGAAAATTTAAGAAAGAAGGAGGCGGCAAGTAGCAACTGCCTCTCGTGCACTGCGCGCGCTCCGGTATAAGCTACGATAAATTGCAGGAATTGAAGAAGAAGAAGAAGAAGAAGAAGCCATGAGGAGGCGCCTCACTGACGAAGCCAAAAGCCTCGCCCGTCTTTTCCGTTGTTTTTTTTCCTCTATCTTCTTACGCGCACACGCAAAGTTGACACAACATGCCAAGAGGGGAGCATAAACAATCCAACGATTTTTCTCTCGACACTTTTAGGTTTCTAGTTCGTTTGACGCGTTATCGACGAACTTCGCTAAAGGAGAACGCAAAGTGTAACCAATGGTCAAACGGATGGATGCCGTAATTGACAAAAATGTTCGCTCCCTTTGAACAACGCTGCCTAACCATTACAGCGACGTAGGGGTTTTATCGAGTTGGATTACGATTGAGCTGTCGTAAACGACTTGGAAGCCAACAATATGGCTCGTTGTTTTCCTTTAACCTATTTTTTATTTTCTCCTCTTTTATCTTCATTGGAAACGGCGTTCGTTTGAGGGGGAGGAAACATCGGTCGACCAATTGAACGAAGCATCGAGCGTTAAAAAAACAAACAACTCGAACAATTAGAAATCAACGACTAATGATTAGGCGGAAAGTGGATCGAGCCAAGAGTAAACGTGCACTGCTACCTTTGTGTACACCGATGTATCTCCGTACAACTTTATAGCGTTATCCGAAGCACGGGGAAACAGAGACGCGCGTAAAACCTTAGCCTCGCCTGGATCAATGGTTGCCGTGAGGATCGATCCAGCGCATTGCCGGCTGCTATAATGCGTCGTTATATCGCACGCGATATGCGCCTCGGCAGACAAGACGCAATCGACTTTTCCCGTATAATAATTATTGATACTCCGAAGAAGCTCGATCGAATGATTTGCGCGAGTGACTCACTATTTGGGGGAGGGGGGGGGGAGGGTAATACGACAGGGAGATCTCCGACAGAGAACGTCCGTGTAGGAGATTCAATTGCTCCTCGTTTGGGTGGCTCGCTTCTTTTCAATTGATGGCGTCACTTTTTTTTCTTCGTTTTTTTCGCATTCAAGGATGGACAGCGATGACTCGCAGTGTAATAATTCATATACGCAAAAGTGCGATATTTTTAACGAGAAACAAAACACTTTGAACGCTAACTTTATGGCTGTTGTAAATCATTTCGCGCGCGTGCATATATTCCACCGTCGTCGAGCGCAAGGCTAAAAACGTTGGTGCGTCAAAATCCAAAGCATCGTCGTATTTAATGGTCGTTCTCGCGAATCTCGCGTCGTATTATGCGTAAGCTACAAGATAAGACGAAAACGAACCGAGCGAGAACTTTAGCTGGCGACGACGGCGTGCGAACTTGGAGCGCGACAAGAAGCAAGACGGAGACAACTGTACGTTACCGTCAAGAATCGCCTCGCGATACGACGAATAAAGCTCCGTGCGAAAATTCGGCCAAAGTTCTCCGAGTACGTTCGCCAAGATATAGAACGATCGAGTCAAATCAAACAAGACTTACCGTTGTTGTAACCAGTCGCATCGACGGCAGCAAGGCCAACGGCGACGAGCAGTATTAAAACCCTCGGTAGCATCCTTCCCAAGAGCACCCGCTGAGTTGTATTTTGTTGTTGTTTTTTTTTGTTTTTTTTTTGTTTTTTCACCAACAAACGCCGGATAGTCCTCTATGTAAGTTGCAGGCTCGGAGGTTCGCGCGCTTCTGTTTGTCCGTTGATGTTGGCGAGAGCCAAGCCGGCTACGCCGGCGCCGTTGCGTAGGAGTCCGTAATGTTTCGAAGGGAGGGGCAACGCGCCGCCACCGCGTCCGACTTTTTGTGCTGCTTCGAACGACTACTGGTGCACCGTTGCGTCCGTGTATTCACGTCTGTATTTTTTTTCATTATTCGAGGCGATTTTTGTCTACAAAAGTGGGATGGGATCGACGATTAGGCGGAAACGGATGCGAGTTCCGCTTGTTGACTTTTTCTTTTTGGCTCAATTTGCTCGATCGATTTTTTAATCGCCGGTAATAGCTACATTGACAAATTTTAATACTTTCTCGGCTGTTTTAACGAGCGAGATGCAATCGTGTACGAATGCGCAATGAATTGTCTCGAACGTTGGTTACTAGCCGATGTATAGCCAGATCTTAGCGACTAGAAACAAGTGTATTGTTAAATATAGGAGAGATTTTGAAAATGCAACGTGTCTAAAGTCGGAAATAATTGGGAACGTTAACGCGAAAAAAGTAAATAAAAGCGAGCAGTTGGTGCATAGCGTCTATATTCGGGTAAAAGAACTCGGTGTAGGTGCTCGTGGAAAAATTGGTGTGGATCTATCGATCGGGCCTGAGCGTTAAATATTAAGGAAACTATTGTACTAATTGATCTATTTCGATGTACTATCTATCGATCTAAAGCCCTAAATAAACCAACCCCTTTCGAAAGTGTGTCGATGTATAAAATGAAAAAGGGAGAAGAGAGAAAGGAAAATTCTAGACTTGCATTCAACATGATTTACTAACGCGAGGCATTTACAGTTGATCCACTTTACAGGCGGTCGAGAGAAAAAAAAAGACAACGGTATGCTCCGGGTGCTAGTTGCTTTAACTGTTCCCGTTTTGCCTTCATTAAAATATTAAATTTGACGAATTACTTCAGGTTAATTCCGAGCGCGTGCCGACAATGCCGCGCAAATAGTCATTCCACTTTAGCTCTTGATCATCCCAAATAAAGTACACGCTTGAATTTTTAATTCCGACAATTATGATCCCAAATATCTGTAGTCTTTTCCGTTGTCGCTCGCCTTCGTTACGCGTGCAGTTTCTTACGTCCTCCCTCTCTCTCTCTCTCTCTCTCTCTCGCGCCGTTGTAGCGGCTTTGGGAAAATGTTCGTTTGACACGTATTGTTCGAAAGACGAGTAAAATACAGAACAAGCTTGTTCGTATGGATTCGGAACGTTCAAAGTAACGAGATATTCTTATCCAGCGCAGTTGACCTTACTTAAAAATGTGCATTCGTTAATAGATTCAATTTTGCTTGCACCGTTCTATTCAACTTGTCGAATAGACCATCTTGTTAATTTGCTCGTTGAGAAGAAGAAGAAACACTCCGCAAACCTCGGAAAATATCGTTAGACTGACATCTTTCGAAAAGCCGCCAATGGAGACTGGGAACAGAAGCGATCGTTTGATTATTTAACGCTTCTCGCGTACGCAACGCTGACGATGAATCATCTTGCAAAAAAGATGGAATACTCGATATCACGTTGGAGTAACTGCGCAGCATTGACGTTAAAAACAGGAGAACGCACGATATAGCTTTTTACTCAAATTGCCGAACAAATTAATCTCACGAAGTTAATACGTTCATCCACTCAACGTGGTTCATTAATCAAAAAGTAACATTTGCCATAGTAGCGAGAAAACTCATTATGCTCGCGTTCACTCCACTCTGCAAACTGCTGCCCCTCTCTCTTTCTCCGTATATATGCCGTTTTAGCATACTTTTGCTTGCGTCAAGTCGCATCAACGGACTCGTAGCCAGAGAAGTGTGTCCATCGAGGCCTTCTACGTTGGACTTTGGGAAAAAAATCGATGACCCGAAAGCACAAAAGTCCAAGCTACGTACGTGAAAAGTGCGTTGTACGATCGTTCTATCTATTCCAACGCGAATTTTCACGGTGGAGTGTAGTTACCAAGTGGTATGTATAATATAAAGCATCGGAGCGAGGGTGGCGACAGGACGACGCCAGGCGTCAGCGTCGACGTCGCCGATGACTCACTCCTCTTTCTCCCCTCGGATCCCCTGCCGTTGCCATTCCAAATATCTAGCCTGCCATTATTTTCCACCCTTTTACCGTAACGCTACCACTCGCTTTATCTCTCTCTCTCTCTCTCTCTCTCTCTCTCCCTCCCTATCGAGCGACGCAAAATCGACTCTTTCCCGATTTGCTCGAATCGGTATCGTCGAGCTTTCGTCGTTCTCTTCTCCCCTCTCGCGTTGCGCTCTCCTTCGACGGTCCTTGCGAGGATGCTGCGAGCGACTTTCGAGATTTTGTTACGCACGGACGTGATCAAATCGATAGCGCGCGCAAACGTCTCTGCAAGTAGAAAAAGGGCGTAATCGATCGGGCGCTTCGTGTCTTTTTCTCCAAACAATCGACGTATTTATCCGAGATTCATCGACACGGTCGTTTCCCTGGTCGGATTTCCAGGGACATTGCCGTTGACGTCAACGCGTCGAGTGAAATTCAACTACGTTATAGTAGCGCGCACACACGCGTGCACGTATATACGAAACAAGTCGTTGACCCTGAAAAGCCTAGGTGGCAGCGCTCTCGAGCCCTTGGCTTGCCGAGATCAAAACACAAAACACAGGTATACGCAAACCCACCCACCCTCTACACCCAAAAAGCCACGCACGTGCGTTCCCCTCCCGTCAACGCACGCAGCTCGATATTCTATCTATAACCTTCTACTCGAATATCAATCGAACGATTTTACTCGTGTGCTTTGTTTTGTTTTGTTTTGTTCCGAGGGAAGCTTTTAGTTCGAATATCAAGCCACGCGGTAATAGTATATCGGATACATCGGGAAGAATAAAAAGAAGGCGGAGCTTTGACTCGGTCGAGCGATAAAAAACGAACAACTGTAAAACAACGAAAAATGCAAAGCCGCGCGTCGACGTGATTTATTCGATTGAACGAAAAGTCTAGGCCGCGAGTAAAAATGATTAAAGGGACGCGAGTATTTCCTATGGGGAACGCAAAGAGGTGGGCTTTATAGTACGCGTTGCAAGGAAAAACAGGGTGGGAGGACGGGAGGGTGAAAGGCGCGCCACGACGACGCCAGTCGCGATGAGTCACTCCCTCCCCGTTCTTGGCGCATTCGAATTTCAAGCCCGACGCGTTTACGACCACTTCCGGTACCACTACGCCGTACGACGCGCACGCGCACTCTCACGCGAGAGGGAGAGAAAGTTTTGCGACGATCGTTTGTTCCGTTTGTTCCGGGCTCGTTGTCGGGAGATTATCGATTTTCCGCGGCTCTTTCCTTTTCGACGGTGTGTACGGCGGACCGCGTGTTGATTCGATGACTTAATTTACGACAAACGTCAAATATTTGACCGTTTACGTGTACGACGAACGCGCTGTAGACGAACGCTCGTTTTCGCTGGAGTGGGCTTAGACAATGAAATCGAGTAAATTACGACATTTTCTTTACTATCGATAAGATCGATACAAAAATACTTGACTTATGTATTACGAGTGAAGACATACGCGAGTTTATTTATTTTGTTTTTACAGATACTCGTCGTTTTATATTAGCAAAATATGTATTTCATACGTTAATTCACGATAATACATTTCGTCGTGGCTTCCTACTTCTTCTCTGCGATCGTCCAACGTCGTTAACACTTTGCTTCTTCTTTTTTTTTTGACGAAAAAATGTGCAGGGTTTTAAACCTTCTTCGATCGAAAACCATCGAGAACTTGGTTGCCTTTGCGATGTTGCAATTTTGATTGAAGAAACGTCGTCGCTGCCCTTAGTAATACATTAGGTAAACTACTAATTTTAATAACACCTTTTTACATATCGTTGAGTAATATCGTTAATAATAATAATAATAATAATAATAATAATAATAATAATAATAATAGTAATAGTAATATCGACGAAAATGACTCGTACAATATTTACCTAAAATTGAACGTTGCATACAGCGTGTTCTTGACTCGCACTTTGTACACAAGAGAAACAATTGTAAAGCGCGGAAAAGAAATAATTGCAAAATGTTTGGAAGTACTGCATTTGACTAATTATGACAATACTTAATTTTTAAGATATCGAGTATTCGAGAGTATATAGTTTATCAATTGTAATTGCTTCGAGTATACAAATAGTCGATGAATCGTTTATTACTGGTAGTTTTGCGGTATGAAAAAAAACGTCGCCTGTACACGTTAAAGCTTGAATTGTTCGTTGGTAATATCAGTGTAGACACGTAAACTTTCCCGTAAACACTCGATAGATCTCTTAAAGGCTAGCACGAGGGTGTATCGAGATGGACTCTCGATTAACGCGCACACGTATAAGCAAGGTCGTTATAGTTTTGAGTTTGACGCAAAATAGCACATCCTGGGCTCACCTACCGCTGTCGCGCGAACTAGACGGATACACAAACGATTAAAAGCTTACGCACGTATAGTTAAAAAAAGAAGAAGAGGAATCCCAGTGAAATTGTGGCATTCTGAGAAATGTACGCGCGTGTGTACGTGTACGTCGTCGTCGTCGTCGTCGTCGTAATTTGTTGTAAAAAAAAAACACTTTGTTCGCCGTCGAGCTCGAGTTTAAGTTTAGCGAGCGAGGCTGGCGGCAACAACGGCGATAGCAAAACTTAGGACGGGATTGGCAACGACGGCAGAGCCAGCACCTCGCTCGATGGCGTACGTGATCGCCTGCATCAATGGATACTGAGTGTCGCGCGCGTCAATACGGTTGCGCTCGTGCATAGGAGCGCAATCGCCACGGAAATCGTCCGTATCGATACTCCACACCATCACGCCTGCCAAACCTTTCTGCATCGCCAGCAACACCTGTACAGTGCAACGTCAGTCGTTAACCATGGCTTTGTCCTTTGGATATTTCGCGGTTTTGCGTGGAAAACGGATAAACGGCGTACAAATGGCGTACCTTTGCTTGCAAACTCTTGACGTTGTCGTACACGATGACTTTGTGCCTGTGAATCGAGTAGGGAGTGCTGCTCAAATTGTCCCATCGATCGATCCACGACTCGTTGCCCAAGAAGTGCTTGCAAATCTGAAATCGAGAAGAACGGGAGAACCGTTGAAGAAATTCGCGTGCTCGTCGAAGCGAACGCCAAAAATATACCTCGTTGTAGCCAAAGAAACCCTCCTGGCTGTTGTACGGTCCAGGCCAGCTGGTTTTCAAGCTGGGCTTCCCGATGGGATTTTCCGTTTGATGTCTGAGCGGCTCGGCCAAGATGTATCCACGTCCGTACATTGGCAAGCCTAAAGCGAATTTCCGGGCTGGCACACCGGTGCTCAGCACAAAGTCCAGCGTCTTGTTCTGCGTCACGTGCGAACCCAGCGGCATTCGTATTATGTACGAGTATAAGAGCGCGCCTATAGGCGCAATACGATCGAACTAAATTGGACAGTCGTAACGTACCACTTCGTCGAGTGGAGCGTTCGGCATGACGACGCCGCCGTCGAGGGAATGATAGTCGTAGGTCATCAGATGCACGTAGTCGACGTGCTGTACCATACCACGCAAGTCGTAGCGTCTCAGCATGCTTTCGACGTCGGGTGAGATGGACGCAGTCAGGATGAAATGGTGCTCCTTGAAGGCGTTCTGCAGTTCCTGCGTGCGACAAACGACAAACGACGTTTTTATTCTCTTTGCGTAGCGACGAGCACGGGGACAAGCGCGTTCCCTCGACAATCTTACGCGCGTCCAACTATTTAAATCAACCGAAACCATCCAGCGTTCGACCAATTACCTCCAAAAGGGTCACGTAGTTCCATTTGTCGTATTCTCGACCGCCTCTCGCGGTTGGGAATTCCCAGTCCAAGTCCATGCCGTCGAACCCGTACGTTCTATGAAAACAACACGAAAACAAAGCAGATATAGAAGAAGATGCACGCGTGGTACGTGCGCGCAAACGTTGGATTGTCCAGCGAACGAACCTCAAAAAGTGCACGACGCTGTTGATGAATCGTTTGCGACGATACGCGTCTCTGGCCATTTCGGAATAGTTGACGCCACCGTCGTTCCAACCACCCACGGCCAACGAAATCTTGAGGCCGGGATAAGCGTATTTGAGATTAGTCAATGCCCTGTAGCCATCCTTGCCTGTTGAAAATGGATCTTTGCATATAAAACATTGATCAAAAACTGGTCTCTTTTAAACAGACGCGCGACTATTCCAACTATCGTAGGATGGATAAAACTGGCACACAACACACACACTCACACAATTGGAGCTTTGCCTCTATACTAGATTACCTCCAACTCTCTATTGTTATTATTTATTTATGTTTTATCAACGATCAGCAACGTCTACGTGGCCATGGATTTGGTTTCCCAAAGAGTTAACGTTTAACGCGTCTGTAGGTTTTCCGATGCGATGCAAGTGTTTTATGTTCACCTTGTAGGCTTGTACGTACATATATATATGTGTGTGTGTGTGTGTGCGCGCGCGCGCGTGTGTGTGTTGTTGTGTTGCGTTCTTATCTTTGAGTGTAATGATATTTTTCTACGAAAGGAAAATTGTCTAATGGTATTTTGGTTAGGGTTCGAACGATTGAGTTTGTTAATGCTAGTTGAGAAGGTATATCGATCCACTAGCGATGTATATATAGCTAAGGTTCACAAGATGCGCGATGATTGTGCGATACGTTACAAGTACTATAACATCTAAAAGAAAAAAATAAACAATTAAATTTGACATTAGAACAATCATGATAGAAAAATCTCAAAAACTAACGAGTACTTCGAGTGTTTATATAAAAAATTACGTGCTTTACAAAACTCGAAACACTTCGATGAATAATCGTACCAATTATCTTACAAGTCAACAAATAAAAGTATCAATTTGAATGTACATACAAAAAAATGTCGTCAAGATTCAAACGTTTGTGCGTTACCGTACTCGTTAAGAAGGAATATCAATGTTAGCCTCTCGGCTTTGTCTCCCGGACAAACTCGACACATTGAAGTAAATTGATTTTAATCGTGAAATTTCGCGAAGCGTGCACAAGGCGTCCGAATTTTAATCAAAAGCAACCCGAAAATAAACGAAAGTCTTTCCTTCGCACACGAGTACAGTCGAGCACAATGTCAAAATTAAACACAAGAACAAACGTAAAAAGAGCAAAACAACGTTAATCGAATGCTCACCATTGGTATCCGTCAAGTCAGCCCAAGGGTCGAGACTTTTGATCTCGTGAGTGGTACCGTTGAGTCCAGCAAACGCATAGATGAGATGGGTACAATGATCAGGTTTCAAGTCATTAGCTATTTGGAAAATCCCATCGCCGTTGCGATAAATCGCCCAACTTTGATAGTAGCAGGCAACGTACTTGTCGTGCCGACGTTTTCTCACTCGATCATGCGGGTTGTGCGATCGATCGCGATCGTGTTCACGTTCACGTTCACGTTGATCGTAGGCTAAGAACAAGATAGAAAGGACAAATCAAATATTGTTTGTTTTAATTTTTGTGAATTTGGAGCGGTGCTTGGAAGTCCGTCAAGTATCGATTTTTGAGAGAGAATTTTCCCGTCTAAGTTTTGCGAGTGTACGTGCGTGCGCGTGCGCGGGGTGTCAATGCGAAAAAGGGAGGATTTGCGAGATAACGGACAACGCGTGCTTGTGATACTTGAATTATACGCATTGCTAGTTTTCCAGAGAATAAAGGGGAAAATGACGTCCGGGATAAAGGTGTTTTTCACGCGTTAATAGTTTGTCTTGTTTGTGCGTGCGCATAAGTCTGCTTGAATCGACGAGCAAATTAAAATAAACCTTGAACAACGCGACAATCTATTCAAGTGCGTTCATCGACCCTTTCGTAACGTTGCATGTTTCCACGCATAACGAAAACTAATTTCCCACGTCCCTTTTCTTAATCCCATTAGAAACCCAATTTTGCGTTTTAAATTCAAGCCTACGATAATAAAAATATTCTCGTCAAACTTCCCCTAGAGCGAGTCCCCGAATAGAGAGAGAGAGAGAGAGAGAGAGAGAGAGAGAGAGAGAGAGAGAGAGATAATGTTTTAATTTAGAAAGCTCGCGCGACGCACGTTGATGTTACATTCGGCTATATATATATATATATATATATATATATATATATATATATATATATATATATATGTATGTATAAGTGTGTGTGTGGTGTAGCAAGCACGTACGTACACATATAGTCTGGTCGACGATGACGTGTATAGTAAGGGCCGGCAAAATTAAGGGTAAAATTATCGATCTAAGCTGTGTGAACGCAGCGCGCTCTCCTACATGGTGCAACGACTCAAAATGCTGATATCTATGCGTCACACATATACGCGTACAACGTTCTAGTACACTCTCCCTAACTTACGTTCGTTGTTGTATGGCAACAAAAAAATTACGCAGGAGGGGTGAGAAATAGAGAGGGGCCAAAATTGCATCGACGTTCCCTAAAATAAAATAAAAAAAACCGGGTCAACTTAATGGGTCGAGCATTACGCATCACAATTGCGTAATCAAGCGCGAGAAACGAATTGCGCGTCGTCGTAGTAAAATTGAGAGACGTTCGCGCAAGGGGAGAGAATTCACTATTTTTCCCACTTGGTTTGATTATTTTGACAACGATACGACCGTGATCGATTTTAATAGTAATAACAACGTTTCAACGTTTTCTTTTTCGTTTTTTTCTTCTGCAAGAAACGACGACGATGAAGAGCATGACAAATCGTCGCCGGGTGCACAACGACGACTCATTCTATTGACAGTGAGAGAGAGAGAGAGAGAGAGAGAGAGAGAAACACTTATGTCGGTATGCCTCACTTTTAAAGTGTACAGCTCTGCACAAATTGGCGTGCAAGGCAATAAACAAATTTCTAGCGACTCAACTGGTATACGTACGAGTACGTAAGCTCGATCGAAGTTTAGCGTGGCGGGTATCGTATCGCAGCGCGTTATATATAATACGTATATATAGCGTACGACGACCCAAGAGAACCATCAAAAATATGAAGCGATGGGAAGTTGCCAATTATGTATAGTCGACTCTACTCGTGCACTTTATTCAATGCAACATCTTTCAAATGTTTCGGTAGGATAAGATGTACGAAGTGGTACGACAAACGAGGAAATAATAGCACTTGATGCACGTTTGTTTGGATTTAGTCTAGCTATTTGCAAGGTCTTCATAAAACTCCGATAAGCTGGTTAGCGTAATAGTAATAACGAGCTTCACACGCAAGGTCGAAACTCGCCATCGGCTCGACCAAGACGACGAGGCGACGACGAGGCAACGGCGAGGCGACGACGATCGACACCGTAGATTCGTAACTTGAAATAAGTGGTTTTCCTTTGTTGCTCAGTGTTGGGTTCGGTTCGCACCTGAGCCTTCATCGCTCCCTTTGTAGCGCTATAAACTCGCGCGATAGTTTGCCGTTTCTATTTGCACGCTCGCCGACGGATAATTATCGAATACAATCGTCTCTGTATAATTAATAAACGTCACTCTTCATTTGTCATCGCTCAAGCTTAACCGCCGCGGAGGGCAATCTCAATAGAGCGGCTTGCGTTTATTTTCTGCGCTTGTTTTGGTTGTTTTTCAACTCGGAGGAAAAGAGTTGGATTACGTGCCGCGGTCGTAACGGCTTCGACGCGACGAGCACGATAAGCTCGTATTCCGAATCAAAGCGGAGTGCAGTGACTCGAACAAAGTTTGTTCTTCCCTTCATCCAATAAAAGTAAAACGTGCACAGCGTCCGGGCAATCATCGATTGATTAAGGAATCAAAGGACAGATAGAGCAAGAGAGCCGAGTCTGTCTCACCGATTGACCCGTCAATCGCGTTAATTCGAGAGAAAGCACACCTATACAGGGGATGAAAAATCGTTTCCGCCCTCTCCCCTCGTCATCGAATCAGAGTCACCAAAGTGCAAAATCCTAGGGGAGTCTACGTAAGTGCACACGCGCACACTCATCGGCAATCAACGCGAGATTCTAGTGCATCGAAGCATCGCCGGAAGAAAACAAAATTGGCCGTTTCTTTGTTGCTGCTGCTGCTTCTGCTGCTGCTGCTGCTGTTGTGGTCGTCGTTTCTTTCAACGAGAAGCGCTTTCGCAACCACCTCGAATCGAATCGTTGATGGGCAAGTAATCTTACCCTTTCTCGACGAGATTGATGGATAAAGTACGAGGATACGACCCAGTGGCGACGCCCATCGCCCTCGCTCGCATACACGCACGTGCACATAAATACGCGCACACGAATCGATACAACGACGACGCCAGTCTCGCGTTTTTAGCTCGATCTCTTTTGTGCGTGTGCACGTAGGTGTAGAAGGGAATCTTTTTCGAGAGACGCACGCGCTTGTGGTATCGTCGTATCTTGCGAGTTTATAGTGTCGGCCGCTTTAATTATCGTCAAGGCCATACGCGCAACGCTTTCACGCTCAACGGATGTCCCTTTTCTTTCCTTTCCGCGCCCAACCAAACACCTTTCGTACGTCGTTCTTTCTCTTTTTCTTTTTTCGCGTTTTCGTTTTCGTTTTCGTTTCTCGGGAACGAGCGAAACGTCGCAAGCTCCCCGTGCGCCAATCCAAATAGTTTCTCGCGCGGTAGACGTCTCTTTCCGAACGATCAAGGGGACGATAGAAATCGAGATACGCTTCAACGACAAAAGCACGACGCGTCGACTCTCCGATTGTAGTTCGAAGAAGATTTATGGATCGCAAGCGCACGCTCGTAAAAATCGATCGCAGCTTTTATAATACGTCGAATAAGGGAGCCTCGATACGACGATCGATATTTACGAGCTGGAAGCAGAAGCAAAGTACACGTATCGCGTACGAAACCTTACGAGAGCCGCGCGCCTCACCGACAGAAACGGAGAGAAAGACGACGATTTTTCATCGGTATCGCGTTTCTCGTTCTTTTTTCTTCGTCGTGCCCACGTATACTTGCGTGTAATCGTTCACTGGACTTCCGATTTGACAAAAAAAAAAAAACAAAAAACAAAAACGAATTATTTTATACGAAGGCGTGTACCTACCGGATGACGACGATAACGTAATACAACGCTGCACACAGTGCAGTGAGTCTGTCAAAAAAGCACACGCATATATCCGGTTCGGCAACGCGTTGGGACGATAACCGGTTAGCAAAACGACCTCTTAACCGAATCGCCGCCGCAAACATCGTGGCGCATCTCGATACATTGCTTGTTTTTTTGTACACGCGCGCGCGCGCGACAACAAATCTCGACTGTTTTACACGCTCTTCGCCGTCGAAGAAACGCACGTAAGTGGTCGCAAACGGATTATCGTACACGCGCGCACGTAGATCACCGTCGATTGTCGCTTATGAAAAAAGGGCGAGAGAGAGAGAGAGAGAGAGAGAGAGACTGATCGATGCACTTACTAGTCTCGTAAGCGGAGACGAGTCCGCAGAAGATAGCAACCGTAACGAGTAACACCTTGACCGCCAACATTGTTGCGTGATTGTAAAACAGCGGCCCTTAAACGTTGCTTCTTTTTCTTCTTTTTCTTCGTCGTAATTGAAAGACGAACGACTTGGCGAACGAACGATGCTTTCACTAGCCCGCTGCCGGACTAACTGACTGACTCGGCCGAGTGCGAGCGAGCTCCCTTGCTCTCGCAAAGTTGCGCTGCGTGCGCACGAGGCGTGCCGACGCGTATCGCTCTGTGTTCGGGCTGCTTTTAAGGGAAACTACGTATTTTTCCTTTTTTTCGGTGTTTCGAGCAAACTACACAAAGAATCTCTTACGTCGCTCTTGAGCTTCGATAGGTGCGTGCTTCGACGCAGCTTGTAGGAGGTTCGTATTCACGGGTTGTTGTAGTCTAGCCTCGCACGCTCGACGTCCGAACAAAGAGCACGGGGAAAAGCTCGAGGGAACGTCGAGTCCGGAGGCGACGAAGGCAATTCCGAGTGTTTAGATTCAATTGACGTGCATCTCCATTGGAATACAAGGCTCGGCGCGGTTGACGAGACACGCGAATATCGACTAACGTTGTTCGTTCTTTTCCCCGTTCCAAATGTTGTTCCCTGCCATCTCAAACTTGTACTTGTTTTACAATTGGAGCCGGTTACTCGTAAACTTTACCGGTAGACGTAAAAACGATGCTTGGCGAAGAAAATATTGGGTGCATAGAGAGAGAGAGAGAGAGAGAGAGAGAAAAGAAAAGAAAAGGCAAACTATCGCGCGTAAAAGCAAGACTAGGGGCAATCGTATAAAGTAAAGGTGCGCACTACGGACACGTGCACATGGGGTGAGAGAGAAAGACATATGCCGCGCTAAGATATATAGACGGTACGCGCGTGCCGGCTGTTACGTGTGTATCTCATTATTTAAACGCGTACATACGTATATCTATATACGTACACGTGTGTATGCTGCAGCACCCACACACACCGGGCGTACGGACGAGCGAACGCGCACACCTGAAATCCTAGCGGTAGATCGATCGATATTCTCTCTTCCTTACTTGGTGCTTTTTTTACTTGTTTTACCAAGGCGTTACCTTCTTTCTGTTGTTTTGTTGTTTGCGAAACAGGGTGGGGCGAATTAAATTAACTACGCGCTTTTACGAGCGTGAATTATTATGTAAAAATGCAAGACTCGCCATGCACCGCGTCATCGTAAGTTGGCTGGAGAGAATTGAACGCTGTTTCGTTTTACGAGCGTAGGCTCTTTTTGTCTCTCTCTCTCTCTCTCGAGTGTACGCGGTAGCAAGCTGCAGTTCTTTGTTGTCCGACCGAGTCGAATATACTATTGCGGTAGGTGTATTTTGACGCGATCTTTATACAGCGACGCGTTGACGAATTGGAGCAGTCGGCTGGAGATCACTGAAAAGGTTCAACGAAAGAAAGACCGGTAAAAGTATCACTCGAACATCCAACGCAATAATGCTGGTAACGAAGTGAAAATGAGTGACGAATCCTAACAAATTGCACGATCCTCGATTACTTGCGCTTCTCGCAAGAACGTTCGAGTCATAAATCCTCGATGATTACAGTTTTACCACGAAACGCTCCGTCGCGTTTTCTCGGTAACTTCAAATAAATCAAATTGCCGCTTTGTCGTGAGATAGCGCACCAATGCGCATGTCGACGTATTTAAACATGACGGCGCCCACGACGTAAACACACTGCATGCGTCTTCTGTTATTTTTATAGGTTACCAAGTTGTAATTGTTAATTAAAAGATTATTTATCGTTGAAATGCCGTTGATAATTATGACCGGCACCCCGTGTAGCGGGAAAACTACAAGGGCGAACGAATTAAAAAACTATTTGGAAACAACGAAAGGAAAGAAGGTCGAAATTATCAGCGAGGAGGAAACGATAGTTAAAGCTACGTTTGATAAAAATACCTTCTATTCGGGTAAATAATAATAATGTTTATAATCTTTGAAGAATCGCGGACATTTTCACAACCGAGTTGATTACTGACAAATAAACGTTGATATTGCCAAGTATACCGAAACGCAAATAAATATTTACAATAACCATTTAATCTCTTCTTCAGCTCTGTTACATTTTTAAAACGGATGATTTATGTATTCACAGACTCTAAAAAAGAAAAATTAATCAGGGGAGATATCAAATCAAACGCACAGAGGCTTCTCACACAATCCGACGTTTTGATCATTGACGGTAGCAATTATATAAAAGGTTATAGATACGAAATTTATTGCATGAGTAAATTGTACAAAACTCCTCAATGTACCGTGCAGTGTGATTTGCCAGTTGAACACGCTTGGCTGTGGAATGAAAAAAGACCAGAGAGCGAACGCTATTCACGAGAGATATTTGATGCTTTAGTCTTGAGGTATTTATCAAATATATCTTTATTTATTCGTTTACGCTTGGTGAATATTTTATTACAAACAGAATTTCATCCACTAGATATGAACCACCCGACAACAAGAATCGCTGGGATTCACCGTTGTTTATTGTAAATCCAGAAGATGACCTTCCTTGCGAACAAATATACTCGTCGTTGTACAAGGTCAAAGCACCAAAACCCAATATGAGTACTCAATGCGTTAGTATCACTTTTTCAATTCAATACGCAATGCTATTTTTCAACTAAATACAACTATTTTGCATTTTAGCCTCCCTTGTCGGCAACCAATTATTTGTACGAAATGGACAGAATAACTCAAGACATTGTAAATGTGAGCGATAAAAAAACAATCCTTATTATATCGAAAAGAATGTTTCTTTTCTTTGGTTAATGACACTCTTGATTTTTCAGGAAATCGCCTCAGCAAAACAATTAGGAGTCGATAACAATATCAAAATTGCGAAATATAACATAACATTACTAAATTCCGCCAGTATACCTCAATTAACAAGGCTGAGAAGGCAATTTTTGAATTACAGCAAAATGCAACAAATTCAGACTGATCAAATACCGTCGTTGTTTATAGAATATTTGAATAAAAGTTTGTAAATAACGATGTGTATTCACAGTTATTTTTGATATCTTTATTAACAACAACTATCGAGCTCGCGAACGATGCTATTTATTTTTATAAAAATAAAAACAATAACTTCTTTAAATGACGTTTTCAATAAAAAAATTATATTACTATTAATCATATTATAAAGAGCTTAAGTTGTAACTCGATGTACTACACTTTAAATTATATTTGAACATAGATAGCGTACATAATTGATTTTTATTATATAAAAATAAGATAAAACAAGACTGTCACCTCAGACAATGAAACAATGTACTGTAAGTTTTTTTAATTCATTTTTTATGAAAAATATCCTTCATCTACAATAGCTGATTTTTCTGTATTGAACTGATAAAACATTGTTTTGCCAAGTAGTTTTAAATATTATACATTGTACAATAACATTTTTGCCATTTTTCTTTAACAAAAAAAATATCTGCATTACAATGGGAAAGTATAAAAGGCACTACTTTATGAAAATGCATCATCGATCTCAACAAGTCAAATTTAAATAAATTTTCTTGCCATTGATTGATATTTCAAAAATATCTTTACATCGAAGCACATATGTTTTCTCCAATTTCAAAAATACTGCTAAAGTATTGTGTATCTTGCGCTTTGCGGGATTTGTACTTTGCAAGTGTAGCGTACATATATTATATATAATATATATATCAGTTAACGTGTTTACCATATACACGAACCGCGAGTATTTATAAAAATAATTTGAATTACATATATGTAAGGAGATCTTTGAATTTCCTGTTTTAGTGAGAGCTGCGTCTACTGTCAAACTTATTCATACTATTTATTTATGTCGATCGATAATGCAAGAGTAAAAAATTAATGATTATGCTAAATCACATTTACACTCATCAAGGACATTGTAATGCAATCGATTTCACTTACTCAAGTACTTATATTGTTTTTACATTTTCAATTGATGTAATGAATATTTTTGCTCAGTAAAGTAGAAGTAGCAAAGGTAGACCAAGCAAGTTGAAAATGTACACGAATGTTCAATACTCGTTCAATGTTCCTTGACGATAAGACACAACCAAATAACTAACTAATTTTCATGTTCTTGAAGTCCATTAGTTTCCGAACCATTGGATTGACTCATTGGTTGATCATCATTGTACGGCCTTTTTGGTTTTTGACATACAAAATAAACGCTGTTGTATTCATACTGCAACATGCTGTTGACGTTTTGAGCGTATCGTGTTTTCACGTGCGTCTGCTCCTTCTACAATGGAACACAAAGTTCGTTCACTTAATCTTAGCATTAAACTGACGTACATGATCGTTGAATATAGAAATACAAACCTGTATTTGAAAGCCAAGGCCTCGAATTACGTCCAATAGTTCGTTATAGCTCGGCTCAATCGACTCTTCCATTGGCATATCAGAAAAGTGATATAAAAGTGGACCTAAATTGATCCAAATTCCACCTGGTTTTAGTATTTTATAAATGGTTTCAATAAACTGTACTACGTTATTTGCGCAGTCAATGAAGAAACACGTAGCGACGCAATCCCATACATTTTCTTCCGTGTAAACCTGCAGTAGAATTTCGACAAAGGATTAATTCATGTTTAAATTCAGTACGATTATGATCGAAATATAGAGCGTCTAAAGAAAAAGTGCATCGTTAATTTGAAAACGAAAAATTATTATTTTAGATTACCTGTAAAAAATCTCCTGCAGCCATAGAAAATTGTGAATTCTCTGGGAGGTCACTAGGATTAACATCTGGAAAGCTGATTTCTTTTATTTGGTCTTCAGGTTCCAGATTATTCATGTATTGATGAACCCATGGATGAACTTTATAATAATTGATACCTCTGCATCTATAAATTTAATGTTGCAAATTTGAAATAAAATGTCATTTTAAAATTACTCTTATTTAATCTTAATCAATTACTAAAATTTAGAGAACACCCAAAGGGTAAAAAATGTATCATTGAAACTTTATCTATACAAATGACTAAACAAATTAAATGGGACTTACTTGTTTAGTACAAAATGGGATGCAAAGAGCATGAAAAGAGAAAACTCATTTCCTTGGCAAATAAAGCCCCTCTTGGCAATCTCATAGGCAAGCCTTCCCAGTCCAGCTCCTGGCACCAGAATTCGGATATCCCCCGGGGTACTGGAAATTTATCTATCATTCCATTTTCTGTCTGAACTGTTATCTATCATTTTATGACAGAAGACGTGAAGGTGAATATTGTATGGAATTGAATGATAAAAAAACTGTAGATATCCATACCAGTGAGGCTCTGGAAACTGATTGACAATTTCATCAATTATTGGCTGATAGCAGGTTTTACGCTCTTCTGCTCCTTCCACGCTCCAGTCTCGTACCAACTGCTTTATAGTGGCTTGAACCTTTTCTTGATCAGCCAATATAGGTCGATGAGTGAGAGTCTACAAATTCAAGTAGTATACAATTATTATAATATAATAGTAACAGATGTAATATTTTCAAATATACTATTACCATGCTAAATTAAAATATATCAATTAATATCTACCTAGTAAGTTAGGAGTAAAGCCGTGAGAAAAAAAATAGAAAGTAGACAGAAGAGAAAAAAGTTTCAAATGTTATGCTTCTTATACAATATAAAAATTGCAACAAACATATTGTTGTCAATCATATTGCTGAATAACATAAGAATAAGAAATAAGAAATAATACATGCTACACACCAGAGAAACTTGTCTTACATTGTCAGTAGTTGAGGCAGGGCTGACATTTTCAAAAATATGTGCAACATCTTTTATTATAAGTTTGATAATTTCATCATTGTTTTCAATACAGCTTTTCACTCTATTCAGATGTTCCCTGTAATTGCTAAGTAGCTTCTGGTGATGTGGAGGAAGTGACAGAAGGTATGTTTCAGTTTTCTTTACTCTTTGTAACGAATGTGGCCTGTGGAAATAGACAACACTCATTTCAATGATAATGTTTTATGAATTGAGCTACTTGACCTATTTTATATTGATAATTTTAATGTATAAATTGTTATAAGTCACATTTGCCAGCAGATCATGAAATTGATAACAGCTAGGCATATATGCATTCGCATAACTGTGATAGCGTAAAGGAAACAAATGCTGTTTTCTCTGAAACATGAACTTTATTTTTGAAACTATTTTATTGAATCAATGGATAATGTATGAAACCCAGGTTTACAAAGCGATAATTAATCTTGAAAATGTTAACCATAAAGACTGTGAGAAATTAGAACAAATAAAACAAGCAATAGGGGTCGAATTTTCAAAAATATAGTTTTATTTAAAAAACAAAATGAAACGTTCACGAAAGCGGCAGTTAAAAACACAATGGTCATCGTGATTTTGACTCTGAACAGATAACAATTTAGTCTCGTCATTCATTACGAGCTTCTCATAATGCTTCAAATTACGATAATTTCAACTAGGTGTGTACCACTAACACATGTGCAAAACACACATGGAAAATTTTCAGTTGTACGATAACGAAAAAGCTCTCTAATCGTAAGAGGTTATGAAAAGGTGAAATCTATCAACGACTATAAATTGAAAATGACTTACTTGTAATACTTGAATGCTGTGACAATTCTTTGGAAGTGCTTTTTCTCTTCCTCATCCTCGTAAGTGTTGTTCATTTTTTGCGGGTAATCGCCTAATGGACCATCCATTTTTCTCCGATCGTCCTCTTGATCGTCAAGTGAAACAGTAACTGCGCGCACGACTCAAGCGAACAATGTATATATTGCTGTTGTTTTGCCGCCGACAGTCTCCTCTTTGTCGCTTTCGGTTTCGGTCTCTACCTATTTTTGCTCTATATTCGCTGTTACTGCGCTCCAATGTGTGTACAACGTACTTTGCGCGCGCTTTTTCTCTGCGCTCGCTCGTGGATTACCCAGCCTCGCCAATTCACAACTACATAATTTAAATATTGCAAGGTTTGTATTTTGAATTCGTTATTGTTGTTGTTGATCCAAGCAGGAACAAAGCCGTTATAAAATCGTGTTTCTCAAACTATACCAGCAGTTTTTGCCTTAAACATTTTAGTACAACTATTTTTAGCGTGTAATTTGCGGTGATATATAATATATATATATATATATGCACTTGTTTTGAAGAAAATTGCAAACTTAATTAAATCAATAATACATTGGATCTATCTGCACACATCGAAAGATATTAAATTACGAACTTATTATTACACGACAAATGTATCATCTTCAATTATTATCTACCTAAACTTCGATAAGAATAGTCTTCAATGTTACGGAAAATCTGGAAAATATTTACTATCACAAGTACCCTTAAAGGGCTGCGTTCTGAATTTGAGACATGGACGCATGCGCATAATGCTTGGTGAATTCAAGCTGTACACCTATTATGTACTATAACCTCTAAAATCGCCATAGCTTAACTTCTTATTTTTGTTATTGTCCGTCAACAATACTTTTAGGTAAGATGGCTAACGACTCGGAACGAATACTAGTCGATGAGGAAGATCTAATTATTATCCATAAAAAAGAAAGAAAAGAATTGCAAGGTATCTATATTTGATTTGATTGCTTTTAAATATTGCTGTTTAGTGTCAAATATTAGCACTATGGTAATCCATTGTTTATTTTAGCTAGGATACAAATTTTGAAAAAGTCTGTTTGTAAAGGAGATAAAAAAAAGAAGAAAGAAATCACAGAAGAAATTGTCAGGCTAGAGGTTGACTTGAATAAGAAGCAGGATGAAGAGATGGCAAGATTCAAATTATCTCAAATGAACATTGATAAAACTACTTGTGTTGAAGTAGAAGATCGACAATCAACAACTAACGATGATACCGATTCATCAAACGAAAAGAACAATCAAGAAGATTCAAAGCCAACTGTTAGAGTTTCCAAAGCACAAAAGAGAAGAGAAAAGAAGGAAAATGCAGAAAAGGAAAGAAATCAAAGGATTATTGAACAAGAAATTCTAAACGTTCATGGGAAGAGGAATGTTGAGACTCAAGCAATTAAGAATATTCTGTCAAAGAGGGACTTGACGATTCATGAAATTCCTAGTGATGGACACTGGTATGAATCATAGAAGATTGAACTACAATATGTTATTAAGATTTATTACAACAAATTACTGTATCTTTTTCAGCCTATACAATGCTGTTGCGCATCAATTGAAATTAATAGGAAACACACCTTCCTTAAGTTTTATTGATCTTAGGAAGCAAACTGCCAAATATTTAAGAGAACACAGTGATAATTTTTTGCCATTTATCGATAATCAAGATTCGGATGAACTCATGTCAATTGAACAGTATGATAAATATTGTGATTTAGTTGCGGAAACAAGTGCGTGGGGTGGAGCAATCGAGGTAAGAATTTATAATTGACAATTACATTTTAATGTACATATAACTGAATGTCCTTGTTGGTTTAGCTTCAGGTACTTGCGAGTGTTCTTAAATGTCCTATTGAGGTTATTCAAGCCAATGGAGTTCCCTACATTGTAGGCAATGAATATGAAGCTACAAGAAAACTTATTTTAACGTATCATCGACATATGTACCAATTAGGAGCTCATTACAATTCTGTGACAAAGTATATAGCAAATTTAGAAGATAGCTGATTTGACTGCCAAGTTTATTCAAATTAAAATAAGTTGTAGGTAGTCTATTGCACAGTTCTAATTGTTAAAATATTTTTATAATTGATAAAAATGGGATTGACTGTGTTATCTTACAATTGTGTTGTGAGAAAATCATTTTAGAAGAATTTTTGTCATTAAAAATTTATTATACCTCATTATTATTAGAAAATCTTATAAAATGTTCAGTGTACACAGTTCATGCTAAATAATTTATTTCATATATTTTAATTTATGCAATTAAATTACAAATCCATTGAAGTTTGTGTTTTATTGCAACACGATCTGGGAAGAAGAATATCAAACAATACTGTGATAAATTATTTTTATTCACAAACTTTCAACGAGAATTCTTTTGTCAAAATTTATTTGTCTGTATTGTTGGCAGCTGCTTCGTTATCTTCTATCGCTTCTTTATTTTTATTTGAATCGTCGGGTTTCATAGCAGGGAAGAACAATATTTCCTGTACATAATCGTATTGAGTTAAATAATTTTTAATTACATTAACATAGACATTCGGATAACGTAATCAGATTTAAGCGAACCTTGATATTATTAGAATCGGTAAGAAACATAGTCAGACGGTCAATTCCAAGACCCCATCCCGCCGTTGGAGGTAAACCATACTCCAAAGATGTACAGAAATTTTCGTCGACTAACTGCGCTTCGTCATCACCAGCAGCTTTATCTTTGGCTTGTTGTTCGAATCTAAAATTACAGATTTCAATGAGATTTTGACCTGTCGAATGTGATTACATCATTAAAACAATAACGTACCTTTCTCTCTGTACAAATGGATCGTTCAACTCGGTGTATGCATTACAAATTTCTTTCTTCATAACAAAAAGTTCAAATCGTTCCGTTAGACCCGGCTCAGAACGATGATACTTGGCGAGAGGAGACATAATTTGTGGATGATCCAAAATGAACGTTGGACTTATGCACTTTTCTTCAATGAAATCACCAACCAGCTAAATAAAACAATTACAAATTTGGTTGTACGAAATTAGTAAATAATTGATCATCTACTTGTAGATTTAATTTTAGAATAGATTGCTTGAAATTCACGTACTTTATCTAATAATCTGGCAGTGGTCCTAGGCGCTGGACATTCAACCTGGTGCTTTGTACAAAGGTCGCTAAGGAACTTATTAGCCTCAGGAGTATTTAATTCAGTAGAATTGGGGAATTTAACGTTCAGAGTTTCCTCCAGTGTTTTCAACATCGATACTCGCTTGAACGGTGGAGTGAAATCCATTTCCACTGCTTCACCGTCTTCACCGTCTGGGTGATATATTACCTTATAAGTACCATGTATCGATTTTACCATTCCCGAAATCATCTCCTCCGTGATAGTCATCAAATCGTTGTAGTCCGCATAAGCCATGTAAAATTCGCAAGTTGTGAATTCGGGATTGTGAGTCATGTCGATACCTTCATTCCTGAACTGTCTGCCGATTTCGTAAACTCTGTCGATTCCTCCTACCACCAACATCTATAGAAAATTGGTTTCAGTTAATTATAATTGATTCACATTGCCAAACAGTAGTATAAGTTTCAAACCATCAGTTTTTACTTTGTGATAAAGTTCTGGTGCAATCCTCATATACAGATCCAGTTTAAGATCGTTGTGATGCGTGATAAAAGGTTTTGCTGTTGCTCCACCGGCAATCATATTCATCATTGGAGTCTCAATTTCCAAGAAACCCAGATCATCCAAGAATTTACGCATATAAGAAATGATTTGCGCTCTGATGTAAAACTTCTGTCTGATGTGATTGTTGATGATGAGATCTAAATAACGTTGACGGAATCTTGTTTCCTTAAATTGATTTTAGAAATATGTAGACTTCTCACACTGAGCATGAGTTATTAATAATCTTTTATTGAATGGTACCTTGTCTTTTAAGCCAAAATGTAAGTGAGGAAGCATATGCAAGCAAGGACTGAGAAGCTTTATACTTCTGGGCATAATTGAAAATTCTCCCTTCTTACTTTTACAAGGAAAACCAACAATTCCAATGATATCACCTCTACCAATTTTTGAGGTGTCTGGCTCGTATTTGTTTTCATCGTGATAAAAGCGTGCGTTAGCCATCACTTGAACTTTAACACCTTCCCCTCGAAGATCGAAGAATATTAACTTAGCACCTGCTGTTCTGATAGAATGTACTCTACCAGCGATACTGCACACTTCATTTTCCAACATTTCTCCATCTGCTACCTTGTCGCTATACTTCTCAATGTATTCCTGTAGGGATAGAGATACGTGGAATTTGTGCGGATATGGGTGGTCCTCTGGAGAAGCTTTGAGCCTTTGAATGGCCTGCCCCCTGAGTTTGAAATATTCCTAAAATATTAATTTATAGCATTAATATTTACTTAATTATGGGAAACTGCAATTTATTGTCAACCTACATTTGGACTGATATTTTCTTCCGATATCTGATTTTCATTGACTTGTGTTGCTTTCTTTACATCTTTTGTTTCCTCTTGCTTTTTGGACTCTTTATCAGCTTTCTCCTTAAGCTTTTGCTCTGCTTTCATTCGTCTTTTCAATTCACTGAAATACAGATATTTATATTATTTAACACAAAAATGATTAAAAGAAAATCATTAGTTTAATTAATTTTTATGTAAGATTACACTTGGCTAAACTGCAAGTGAAAGAATCACTCTTCACAAGTAAAAAACCAAAAATCTCAGATACAACGGAAGTTTAATAAAAACCATAAAGCGTATGCCCATCTAATATTCGTACAAGTTGTTAACAAATTCATAGCAAAATTAATTGATTCTCATCGTTTACAAGTGTTGCTGCAAAAAAACTATCGCGATAGTAATGTTAAAATATAGTAAGATAGATCGTGTGCTCCAAAAATATCACGAGCAGCTAATTATAACAGCAGTAGCCTAGTGTACCAAAAACAAATCCGATAATTAACGCAAGAAACACGTTCGCTTGGCCATCAGGGTGATACGCTTAAGGTTCAAGCGTGCGAGTCACGTCGAGAGTTAAGCGATCTTTTATAGTGTCGATCGACCAAAAAAAAAAACAAAAACAAACAAATGTACGCACTGTTTGTACAAAGATGGGCAGATGGAAATATGACGCAAGCTGCAACGTGTTTCATACAAGGCTAAGCTCGCCGGCAAAGCAGCACGGCTTCTCGGTAACAAGACTCGACCGATAATTCCTAACATCGTTTGTTGCTCACAGCTCAATACCGCTGTAGCATCGTCGACACCGAGTGGAAAACCATTAAAATGTTAAACGAAGACCAAATAATACAGTGTCTAAAAAGTCAAACTCTCGATCTTCAGTACTTGTTTGAAGGTTATCCCTGATAACCAATCAGTTGTCTCTCACGTGGAACACGAGATTACTCACTTTTTCGACAACTTTTCACCCGCCGCTTCGGCCATGTCGATGACAAACTTTGACGATTGTCAATAATTAAAGCACGTTAACGATGAACTAAACTGTAGGGCTAACGAATCTGTGATCGATTCAGCTTTGATATAACACGACACACGCAAGGATGACGCGGACAACTCGTCCTCGTGGCTAGCAGCAGCTGCTGGCAAGTTGTTCGGTTTGCTGGACTGCACGCAGTGCGCAGAATCGCGCGGGATCAAAGTTCTTTTTTTACATATTTTCCCGCCATCTTTATAGCAGACGATTTTCGCGCGATTTTTTGAGTGATCTCCGACATTTTGGCTGACCATATCGACTTTTTCTACTGGCCTTACAGAAAAATTCGTTTTCAGCTTCAAATTGATCAACTTCGTGTTAATTAAGCGCACGAATTTGAACGGTCGTCGTCGAAAATTAATTGTTTCCACCGACCTATTGTAAAAACGTTGCGTGAATTATACACGTGGCAGGATCAAGTAGGATATGGATCGTTGTTATTTGCTATCAATGTTTATTCGTTTATTTGCAATTACATATAGACGAATGGACGATATACCTTGCATAGCGTCAACCGAATGGGTCGCGCCATTTGCTAACATTTTAAACAAAATTCATTTGTTTTGAGCTTGCGAGCCTCCAGCCGATTGCTGTTGTCTCCAGAATTCTTGCCTCGATTTCAGGAAATTGATACCCTCTTCGGCGTGCTTTGTTATGTGCTCGGACGATTCTTGATGCGCTGCCTTGATATCTAAAGTAACAGATAGAACAAGCAACGGTTATTTTGCAAAACGTAGAGTCGCGTCTGGCAAGGCTTTGTTTCGCGGCAATGCGTTTGTCTACCATAAGTCAAACGCGAACGTTGTCGTTTGTCAATTTCTCGAATGTCCTTTGCACGTCGTCGTGCAGCAGATCCAATTCTTTCACGATGACACTCTCCCCGTCGGCCACGGGGCACAAGAATTTCATGATTGCCAATCTGTGCATTAGATCCGCCAATTTATCTTTGGTCTTGTCCCAAACGGCGTCGTGGGCGAGAGTTTGTTTGACGCGCCGATAAAAACTAACGATGTTCCGAAGCATAGCGTAAGTCTTGTAGAACGGACAGAAGCGATCGTAAGTGGAGTAGCCGTTCTGCTGGAGAAAGTCATCCGTGAGAAGTTTGGCAACGTCCAGCAGAGCCTTGTCGGGATCCGATATAGAACCTCGACCAACGAGCTGCACCAACTCGTCGAGTTCCTCTCGGCGTTGAAGAATGTCCATCGCTTCTTTGCGATAGTTGGAAAATTGCGGAAACTTGCTTTCGTAAAAGTTGCCTGGGACGAGCGATAATACGCGATAATGATTGCATTCACGATTGCGCGAGAGCTCGTCCAACGAACCAACGACGATGCTTCGTTAGCGCGGTACAAGCTATAATACAAATATATTGACCTAAAGCTCCAAGACACTTGCTGTAACTGGTGGACCAATTGACCGCGGGAAAGTGTTTTCTCTCGGCCAATCTCTTGTCCAGCGCCCAGAACGTTTGCACGACATTGAGAGTCGAAGCGATGACCGGGTCGGCTAAATCTCCGGCTGGTGGCGAGACGACGCCAACGATACTAACGGAGCCTTCTCTTTTTGGACAACCAACGCATCTAATTCTTCCGGCTCGCTCGTAAAAGTTGGCGAGTCGCGTCGACAAGTAAGCCGGATAGCCAGCGTCACCGGGCATCTCGCCAAGACGGCCACTGATCTCGCGAAGTGCTTCGGCCCAACGCGACGTCGAGTCGGCCATCAACGACGCTTCGAAACCTTGATCGCGAAAGTACTCGGCCAAGGTGATGCCCGTGTAAATCGAAGCTTCGCGGGCTGCCACTGGCATGTTCGACGCGTTCGCTATGATGCTCGTGCGTTTCATTATCGGCTCCCTAATTCGCGTCCGTTGATGTCGTCGATGAACAGCGAACGACCCAATTGTCAAATGAAAATACCGTACGAGACGTCGAGCGATTGCAATTAGAGCGTTGTTATACCGAACGTTGTCCACTAGCACCGAGAGCCCAGAAAAGTCTTTGAGTACCTCGGCGATTTCGTTGCCTCTCTCGCCGCAACCAACGTAAACGATCACGTCCGAATTGGAAAATTTGGCGAGAGATTGAGCTACTACGGTTTTACCACAACCGAAAGCCCCGGGTAAGGCGACGTTTGCACCTTGGCCACACGGGAAAAGCGCGTCGAGCGCACGTTGACCGGTTAACAGCGGCCTCTCGTAAGTTAGTTTCTCCACGAAAGGCCTAGGTTTTCGCACTGGCCAGCTCTGCAGCATCGCGTGGTTGCTTTTCGCGCCGTCGAATTCCAACTCGGCGATAGGCTCGTCGACCGTGTAACAGCCCATAGGCGCGATATGCGTAAGCTTGGTGAAAACGACGAATCGTTAAGTGGGATAGCCGACGAGTCTGTTTTTTGTCGTAAATTTTTGTTGAAATTTGACGATAAAACGCACTCTTCCACGGCTCTCGGGTGACAGCATAACGCGATGCCTAACGAGACGATTCTCGTAGACGTAACCGAGCACATCGCCACCAACGAGACACGCTTCCGCGCGAAACTTCAACGGCTGAAACTCCCACAGTTTCGTCCTCGACACCACCGGCAAATCTAAACCCTTGGGTACGTAGATCGACTCGCGGTTGTCAGCCTCGTGTATACGATGCAACGGTCGTTGAATACCGTCGAAAATTGATCCCAACAAGCCAGGAGCCAATTCCGCGGACAGTGGGCGTCCAAGACGCACGACTGGGTCGCCGACCGTCAAGCCGCTTGTATCTTCGTAAACCTGCATAGGATCACCGCTAGAGACGTAGGAAACGACGATAATCGATGATTTTGCAAAGTCCAACGAACTTGAACGGTGGCCGTATTATTGTCGAGTCGTATCACTTCGCCGAGGAGCTTTTTATGACCGACTCTGACGAGTTCGTGCATCGCGCTGCCTCGCATGTGGCTGGCCACGATTACCGGCCCACTGATTCCGTGGATCCACCCGTAATGCGATTCTTTGTCGGGGTCAGCGCGTACCGTTTTCTTCCACATTTTCGCTACGCTTGCATCTTCTGTGTCTTCGTTCTTGTTTGTTTGCCTTGCGATTGTTATTGAAGTGCGTTTTTGTGGTTAGCAATTGTATTCCGTTGATCTCGCCGCAACGTTCAGTTTGATGCGCCGAGTTTCGTTCGACTTGTAAGTTATCGAACAGGACTCTCGTTTAGCGCGTAATCACACGTTTTGCACGCGTTCTCCGTACCAGCTACACCAGATGTGTACGGCGCGAAGAAGCGTTGCGTTAATCCGATGACCCGACCGACTGACTTTTCGGTCGACTACGCGTCAAACAAACAACAACCTTGCTCGGACTGAAAAACAAAGACCGAAGAAAGCGGAGTACGCAATCGCGTGGTAAAACTCACCGGAACGTTTAACGAGGTTCTGCAAGTACCGTTTGTCCGCGTTGAGTTGCGCTAGCAAATGTACGTCTTGATTGATGTTCGATCGTTTAGCGCTGACGTTGCACGATCGGCGTTTCTGGCCAACGGAGATCGAGCTCTGCTTCGAAGACGCGACTTGGTCCCGCCCATCGGTTGCGTTGTTACGACTACGATTGTTAGCGTTGAATAGGCTGGTCGCTCTGCGATTGTCGTTATTGCTGCCGCTGTCGATGGTTTTGTCCGAGCCTACGACCGTCAGTGGGCTGCAAGTTTTCGTTCGAGCTGTCAGCAATGCCAACTCGTCGGGTGTGTCGGTCGCGCGAGTTTGACCCTCGCTGCGAGACGACGACGCCGATTTCTTTGGCATGGCTATGGTGTTGTCTGCGCGTGGAAAACAACCAGTCGACGAATATAGTTGCGATAGTATGCTTCGATTCGGTAGTCGACGACACTTACGACCAAGAATATTCTGTATAGCTTCCTTGGCCTTTTGAACTCCGAGTCGGAACTGATCGAATTCGGGTCGGATCTTCATGCCACGATAATAGAATACGAGACTGAGCTCGAAATCGCCAAGATGATAAAGAGCTTCCGCCTTGGAAAACAGAGCTTTGGCATTGTGAGGATCCTTGGCTCGACCGCGCAGTGCCGATTCCGCATCTTCCAAGGCCTTTTGCGGTTGACCCAATAGTAGGTGACATCTGCTGCGCGCTATCAATGCGTTTTTATCGTTCGGACTCAATTCCAATGCCTGAGTAGGAAAGAAGAAACAAAGGAGTCGATGAGAGACGGGGTACAGCCGAACGAACAAAGCTTGTCGTCGAACGTACAACGATCGAACGTTACTCGAGCGAGATAGAACGCCTGCGTGTTTGATAAACGAACGATCGTTGTCGTGCGCTAACGTAATCATCCACGCGAGGTTTGGGTACTTTGAAACGAGTGCGGTGTTATCCGTTACGTAGCCTTGTCTGGCAGTTTCTAACAACAACTCTGTACAATGGCCTCGCAATGTGCACAACGTACTTGGGTGGCCGTGCAGTCGCAATAATGCCTCTTGATTCGGTGGAAGTTACGTGCAATCGAGCCAACTACGCGAAAGCATTAGCAAAAATTATGCAAGGCAAGACGTTAATCGTCAAAGTTGTGCAGTTAGACGTTGTGTGCCACAACGAGGATCTCGTCCTTGTGTTCGCGGATCGCGTGTTATGCCATATTGATACGTAGACGAACGACGAATTGGAGCACCTTATCGATACAGTTCAGAGCAACGGACAAATTGCCAACTCTCAATTCCCTCGTACCGAGTGCCAACATAGCACTAGGCTCGGCTTCCTCGGGAATCTGCAGAGCTAAACTACGATCTTGTTTACGTTTGAGCTTGAGCGACTGTTTGATGTCGCGACTACCCATGTTGACCGCTGCGGCGCGATCTTTGTCCGTGTAAACCTCCTCCTGGCGGTGAACGTCGCTCTTACGACGACGTCGTTTACGAGATTTTTGCTGTTTGAGATCCTCCGCCAGCATCTCTTGAACGCTACGATTGTTGGTGTAGGTGACGCGTGGCCGAGACGAACGACGATTTTCGGTGTTTGCATCTTGATGCTGTTGCTGTTGCTTCGCTTGCTGACGGGAGCTCGTTGCGAACGAATCTTTCCTTTTGGTCATTGCAATAATCAATCGATAGCTTGAGCGATCGTTCAAGCACGTGCAAAGTTTCATTTGTACGATTGCGTTGACGATAGATTCATGTTTGTATTGTATGCAGAATTGTCGATACGTTCGCTTTTGATTTTCTATACGATAAACACGCGTACCTCTTGAAGAATTTGTCATTGGCAAAAGTTGCGTGACGAGCCTCCGAGCCATTGTCAAGATCAATGCGCACAAAGCTTTGAAGGAAGTCGTTGTCTTGAAGGGTTGGTTTTAAAATGTTGGAGACGTTTGATCGAGCGGCTATTATTGGGCTCGGTGCTTCGACGTTACCCTCGGGAGCGTTCACCTCGGTTTCCGACATACCGTTCCTTGGTTTTCCCACCAAACAATCCTATTTCTACAAATGGTTACTCGGATAAACGAACCTTCAATAGCGCTGTTTACAACGAATTTACTTACGGATAGAAAAACGCTAATACTTGTCCACTTGTAGCATATTGCTGCAGTTGCTTCGATAAATCACTATAGTTTACGACGAGACGCGTATAACGGAATGGTTTCTTGAATCACTGGTGGCATGCCACGCCTCTCGAACACACTCGCAACAATCGGCAATCGAGAGACGCGCGTTCAAGCGACATTTATCACAAAAGATCAACAAACGCAACACGATGCTACGCAAGGTGAAGGAGTGTGTGGATATCGACACCTTCGTAGGTGCCTTGTGTTTCCCTAGTAACAGTCAACAATGCGTCGTATCTACCACCTTTGATTACAGATTGTCGGTTGACTTTCTCACTTCTAACACCATTTGCAAATTGTAGCTTTGTTTCTTTGTATTCACCGAGGCGAGCGACCAGATTACAATCGATATTTTTTATTGTCAACCGTAATTGTTTATCGAGGAAACCCTGAAGCACGGATGTACGATTAAACGACATCGTTCGTTCGATAATCCTTAACGGATGTGTCAAAATACCAAAGTCTACGTTTATCGGTTGATGTTCATTGAACAAATAATCCGTTAAAACTTGACGTACGATAATATTTGTCGTACGTCGATAGTAGGATACGCTTCTTTTTGATCAAAATGAAAATGGCTGAATTGTAACGTTATCAGGTAAACCTATTTGAGCGCGTGCATACAGTTGTTGGCGGTTATTTCAAATATTGCATACCAAGCGCTTCCAGTAGTGTACTTGCAAATAACAAAGTACTTTCGAATAGATACGGTACAAGCACTAATTGTCGGTCTATTTTCAAGGAAATATTTTGCAAGAGCAAATAATTAACGATTGCAAAGGAAGATTCATTCGATTGATACGAACGAGAAAATTACCGAATCTTTAAAAGTCCGTTTGCTATTTTCCGTAATAAAGAATCG
This sequence comes from Chouioia cunea, assembly GCA_030064505.1. Taxonomy (NCBI): domain Eukaryota; kingdom Metazoa; phylum Arthropoda; class Insecta; order Hymenoptera; family Eulophidae; genus Chouioia; species Chouioia cunea. The sequence continues at coordinate 10,379,577 of JAOPFQ010000001.1, read as the reverse complement.
ATCGGCCTTTGCACAATAATCTTCCGTCGTATCGGTTACTTGAGATACATCTCCAACGGATGGATAAGTATTACCGTCGAATAAAACACGTAATTGCAAGCTAATAATTATCGAAATTCAATTCATCGTCGTGCTAATTTTAGTTCTAAACGAATTCGCGGAAAAGCATATTGACGTACGATGAAAACTTGAATGGATTTAGTCATTTTTTTGCGTTTGCCGACGCATCGTCGCGTTCTCGCGTTTTAACGGTAGAATAATGGAATGGAATCTATGCGACACGGCAATCGCGAGTATTCCAAGAAAATTCAAGTCATCGTAATAGTTTGGAAAGACAATATCTACCAATATCTGATTGTTGCAAATTGTTTTTATTATCGACCGAAAAAAATAGCCGTTCATCGACGGCATCAACGTCAGTTCACGAGTGACTTTGATAATTGGCCAATTTTAAAATGCACGCTCTTTAAGATGGAGAGGATGTTGATTAAATGCCGATTGATTCTGAAGAACAGCTTAGAAGATATGTGTTGAGGATAAGGAAATGTCAGGCAACTAACTCTACATCGATTAGATCAACGATCGTGCGTCTCAAACGAGCTGACGATTGATCGTCGCTTTATTCGTGACGTCGCGATCGTGTGAAACTCTGCATACTCGACTTACTTTCTTAAATTGACATTTGAAAAACACCAATGTTGAAAATGCTACTAGCGTGCAAACGAAGAAAATACTAATAAAGAATTTGTTTGGAAAAATGATAAAAGATCCATGCAAATACCTAATACATAACTGTAAAAAAGCGATGAAAAGCTCAGATACTTCAATGAATAGCCAAAAATAGACGAAATTCGACGCTCGAAGCAGACTTGGCAAAAACGAGAATTCACATTAACGTATCGTATAAATTGATTAACCTTTGAATACAGAGATAAGGCTTTATCGTAATGATTACTTTTCAGATGTCCCGTAGCTTCATCCGTTAGTATTTTCGTTTCAACTTCGACAGATTTCAAATTTATTCTTTTTCCTCTAGAGCCGTGTCTCTTCGACGTAGCCATACCCGTTGATTACTAAAATATTCGATAGTAATTTGAATTTTGATCGCGTACTAGAAACAAGATTTGTTACTTTCTACCAAAGTTTGCGATGTAATATTATAATAAGAAGCTGTACAAACGACAAGGATACTTAGCTTTCATCGATATATTCTATTAAAGACTGGCATTGATCAACGATGCGGGTTCGCTTAAAAATCACTTTGCTATTCTGATCAAGATAAACAATCGTGACAAAATACACGACTTACTTGAACGCAGAGGAGATTCGTAGGTACGTTATACAACTCACTCACAGTGTCCACCGATGTTTTTGCGATTTTTTGTTGTTGCAAACTTACAACCAATACTTTGCCACTACAACTTTGCAAAACATCGTCGAAAACAATCGATGTCGCCAAATTTCACCAAACCAAGACGATCGTGATTCAATCGATCGCATTCTCGCGGACAAAGCCAACAAAATTTCATTACACATAAGCAGACGAACGGCAATACAGCTTGGGGGAAAAAAAACGGGAACGTCGAGCGCAGGCTCGTGTCCCCTGTCGCGGTGCACTCGTCGTTTTGTTGGCCGTCTGCACCGATCAACCTCTTAATATACGTCTATATTTCGGTAAAGTCCTCGCGACGACGCGAGTTGCGTGCCAGTGGAACGGCAACGTTTCTTATTCGTGTGTACAGAGAAAGAGAGAGAAAGAGAGAGAGAGAGAGAGAGAGAGAGAGAGAGAGAGAGAGAGACAGGGAGAAAGAGAGACTCGAGTGTGTGTGTGTGTGTGTGTGTATGTGTGTGTGCGTGCGCGTGTGTAGCATACTTGTTTTGTTGTTATTTGCCTTGGAGTAATTTACGAAAGCACTCGCGCAGTGTGAAATTTGCCCAAAACTTTCGGCAGCTTATTTAACTTAACGAGGCAATGAAACTTTAAAGATTTTCACTGTTGTTTTGCGTGTTTCGCTGTGTATATCAAGTAATGTTTACAAATCGATTGCGATTAGAAATTGAGAAAAGATTGGAGTATAAATAATAAAAAAGTTGAATTGCCACAATGACATTACCGATAAATCGATACGCGCGCGCGCGCGTGTGTGTGTGTGTGTGTGTAGGTAAACGGAGACAAGATGTATCGCAAGAAAGCCAAAGTAGTAACAAAGCTCGCGTGCCTCCCTTACTTTTAAACGTCTGGTTACGAAGAGTAACTGGATATAGAAAGCTGCTCATTACTCCGCGGCTCTCGCTTAATGCCGCTAGTCACGTTATATCTTTTCCCCCCTTCTACATACTTCTCTACGGACATCTCGTTCCGATATTACGATTTCGTTGATGGGCACACGATATCCGTTATAGATTTTCAAACCAGCGAACAATTGCTGAAAGGGAATGACGTTATCTTCTTCAAAGTCGGCATCCTCGATATTTCATTGCTCTGCTCGAGGAGTTTGAACTCGATGTAAGTACAGTGAGATCCGATTGGATTGGTGCTAAGTAACGTTTTCCTATAGCGTGTGCGTGCGCGTGTGCGACAAAACTTACGTAAAGGCGAGGTACGCGTGTGAGGCGTGCGTCTACTCGCATTAAAAAACTTATCCAACGCATTTTTAATTAACGAACAACGAAATGACATGCCTCGCGAGGAGCTACATAGCATTTAACGGCAGATACCTTCAGAGAAAATTAACAATTTATGCAACTCTATTACAAGTCTCGCATTGACCCAGTTTACTCTAGTTTCGTGCTATCGGTGACGTTTTCAGCTAATAATTAATTCTTCCACAACTTCGAATGTCTATGTGCAGCTTTTAACTAATACGTTACTTCAATCTATATCGTCGAGTGTTCTCGTCCGTTACGCTCGTAAAAAACCTTCTCAACTAAATACCATTTTTTCCGTAGCGCATAAAACGCTCCAAAAACCTGTAAAAAAAAAACAAAAGTTCAAATACGCGCGCGCAGGCAAGAGCGTCGGCCCGTTATTGGCTCTCGCTGACCAATGCGATTATTGTCGAAAAGAGCGCCATGTGCATTGCTTTACGTCGCGATAGCAAAAATCAAAGGCGAAAAGGAAATGGTAAAGCCGCGGCGTTCAGTTCGCTACCCGTCAACAAATAAACACGTCAAACTCGATCGCAAGCGAAAGATCGATAAATATTTGGCAAAGCGTTAAAAAAAATTAATAAATAACAGTTGGAGTTGGGCAAAAAGTTGTAAGACGTCGGAATTTACGCAACGATTCGCACGCGTCTCTGTTGCACAACGGAAGTAGCGTTATCTCTCTCTCTCTTTATACGTGTGTCACCATTATTCCGACGGCCACGCGCAGAAAATTATCGTCGTCTCGTTGCGACGAAAACAATTAGTGTATCGTGAGCGAACTCGCGAATCGCTGAAATTCGTTGTCGAAAAAGTCGAGTTTTAAGGAGCGTCATTGGTGTCGAGTTGCAGAACACCGACGGGAGAAGGAGTTATTGGTTTACCGGGTGGATAGTTAACCACCGAAGTCAAGCGAGACTTTTGTGCAGAGTTTAGCGCACCGTGCGGTGGCGGCAGCAGCGCAATTGAGTATAGGCGCGCGCGCGCGGCCGAAGATTCTTGGTACCGTGCACGCACGTCCGTCGATTTTAACGAGTGAGCCGAGCCGAGACGAGACAGCCAATATAGAAGAGCGAGCGAAGGCTGCGAGGACCTACGGAGGAAAACGCCGATAAGAATAACCTTTGAAGCCGTGTATCTGCAGTAGCCGCCTCCTCGTTGACAATGGCAGCAGAACTCGAGCAATTTCAACAGCTACTTAGCACCCTCCTTAGCTCGGATAATGAAATCCGCGCCCAAGCAGAGGTATGTATTCTACCCCAAATGTCAGCCGCCAAAATGGTGATCCTCGTGGAATCAATTTCATTAGCCGTTTGTTTCTTCACGCCTGCATTTTCGCGATATATCATCAATATTTTCCCTTGGCGGCCGGTTGTACTTGGCTTACCCGTTGAGTTTCTTCCTAAAACACTCACCACGACGATTTTAGTTACCTAGCTAGCACGCGCCAACACTTAACCTCTAAAGTCAACGTGTTGGAGAGTGGAAAACGAGACGACTTTTTCGCTCTCTCTCTCTCTCTCTCTCTCTCACTCTCTATCTCTTTCTCTCTCTCTCTCTCTCTCTTTCGCTCCGTGACCTGCTCAATTATTTAGCTCTTTTTTTTATCGGCATACCTCGACGAGAGGAAGAAGAGAGAGAGAGAAAGAGGGAGAAATGTCTGCACGGTTCTCGAGTCACGTCATGAATTTGTAATTGCATGACTAGACTGTCGATTTGGCAAATGCGCCGCGTGTACACATGCACTCATACAAGGAAAAATGCTTTTCCGAAAGCTACACTAGCAGTCGCTCGATTAAATATTTGCTCGCGAATACCTATGAGTCATCTAGTGTGACTGATGACCAAAGAGCGAGAAACAGCGAGCACGAAAGAAACGTGTCCCTTGCTCGTGTTCTTTCACTTTGTTTCCTTGATGTAGCCAGGCCCGATTTTGGCAGAAATACGCTGCTCTTGCAATTTTGATTCTATTTTCACTTGCGCTTTATTTTTATCGAGTGTCACTGTTTGCTAGCTTTTTACGCGAGAACACGAGAATCTTACTGTTTCAATTAAACTAATTAGTGACATCACTTGATACAAGCTTGTTCTCTCTCACACTCCTGCTGTGGGTGCTGTCTGGATAAATCATTTCGAAATTCAGAGCTCTCCACTATTCCAATTTTTGATGTTCTTATTTTAGAATAGCAGGTTGATTCAGTCACGTTTTTGATACTATCTGCGGTAGATTGCTATTTTTAAATTATTAAGTTCTATTTTTGCGGGACACGGAATGACTGATATCCAGGATTTTTTAATTCCTATGCGAGAGAATTTGAGATTTGCTTAGTTCTAATCCATTTCATAAACCCAAAATGTTTATAAATAGACCGTACATAGTCAGATTAACAAGACAGAGGTTAAAGACGTAATGTTTCTTATCCATGTAGATACTTTGTAGTTGCAAACCTTTACAATATAACATGTTTTTAATATATGTGTACAATTCTAAAATTTAGGAAGCATACAAAAATTTACCCGTGGAGAGCAAAGTTCAGCTGCTCCTCAGATTTTTGTGTGATGCTACAGTGGCAGAAGAGATCAGGGGAATGGCTGGAATTTTAATCCGCCGAGTGTTTTCTTCAGAATTCATGGATTTCTATTCTAAGGTTTTTAATAGCTTTATTTTTTTACATAATCAATCTCTAAGAATTTTTTAATAAAATTAAATACAATCTTTGTAGATCCCTGTTGAAGCACAAGCTCAGTTGAAACAGCAACTTTTAGTGGCAGTTCAGAGCGAGCAGTCACCTAGCATTAGACGTAGAATATGCGAAGTAATTGCTGAAGTTGCTAGAAATTTAGTAGATGATGATGGTAACAATCTGTGGCCTGAGTTTCTTCAGTTCCTGTTTCAGGCTGCAAACGGTCCAGAGCCAGCTTTGAAAGAGAGTGCCCTTCACATATTCACGTTAGTATAAGATAATCTCAAAAGATTCAATAATTGTCATTTTCAATGTATTATTTACAAAATACTAATTTTAATAAATTCATTTGGCAGGTGTGTTCCAGGTGTTTTTGGCAATCAACAAGCAAATTACTTAGATTTAATCAAACAAATGTTGCAACTTTCAATCAATGACTCAGCTAATTACGATGTACGTACACATTTTAGACAAGTATAATTTTTGTTATAAGTTGGAGACCGATACGCAAACATGACTTTTGAAATCATGATTGCCATGAAATCTCCATAGAATAACAAAGCTTTCTGATGACTGTAACTTGTTAAGTCTTAATTTGCAGACAGATACGGAGCTAACATTTTTTCATCGCTAACAAAATATACTGCTATAGGCTTTTAAATGTTACTAACTATATCATATTTTTTTAGGTACAATTTCAAGCGGTAAGAGCCATTGGTGCTTTCATAATGCTTCATGAGAAGGAAACAACCATTCAAAAGCATTTCTCTGAGCTTGTGCCAGCAGTTATACATGTAACTGCCCAGTCTGTTGAAGAGCAAGTAGATGATGCTTTGTTGAAAGTTCTGATTGATCTAGCAGAGTCCACTCCAAAATTCCTGCGTTCACAATTGGAACCTGTTATGGAGATGTGTATGAAAATTTTTTCTGACGAAGACATGCCGGACTCGTGGAGGCAGCTAGCACTTGAAGTTGTTGTTACACTTTCTGAAACTGCTCCTGCCATGGTAAGGAAAGTTGGAGGAAAATACATTTCGTCTCTGGTGCCATTAGTTTTGAAGCTGATGACAGATTTAGACGATGACGAAGAGTGGAGCTTGTCGGATGAACTTATCGAAGACGACAATGACAGTAATACTGTTGTAGCCGAAAGTGCGTTAGATAGATTGTCGTGTGGTCTTGGCGGTAAAACAATATTGCCGCAAATTGTGCAAAATATTCCTACAATGTTGAGTAGTCCTGATTGGAAGTTGAGGTAAGATACAGAACTATCTGTTTAGTAAAACAGTTTTTGATATTTAGATTTGAATCCATAGAAAGTCAACAACTAAATTTTTTCAATGAATCTGGTAGTGTTACATCTGTGGAAGAGAAACTGGTGGATTGTAATCACTTATCTTTTTGTTGTCTTAACAAATCGATTTTTGATCTTTTCATTGGAAGTTCCCGAGAGTTGTCTGTGATTAAAAGTCATAGTCATAGTTTTTGGAACATACAAAATATACATATATGTAATCCTTTCACTTGTAACATGTAATATTTCATTACAGACATGCTGCACTTATGGCTGTGTCAGCTGTTGGTGAAGGATGCCATAAACAAATGGAAGCTATTTTACCACAAATCATGGATGGAATTATGCCATATTTACAAGACCCAGTAAGTTTTTTCACTGAAAGATAAGTTACGAAAATATTTAGTAATGTCACAGGCCGAGTCAGCAGTCAATTCATGCATTGAATATGAAGGCGTTACGTTTGTGGCAGATCAACACCATTGAAGGGTTCTTGATTCTATTTTGTCGTTTTGACAAAGAGGTGAAAGACCTTTCAGTGGGAGTTTCTGAGAGTTGGCTGTTACCTTTATGTAGCAGTCATAGTATTGAAACGTACAATCAAGAAGAAAAATCATTTATTAATTCTTGTATGTTTTTTGTCTTTACTTAAAAATTAGCATATAATCTATTTAAAAAATTTCAGCATCCCAGAGTAAGGTACGCAACTTGTAATGCAATCGGCCAACTGTCCACTGATTTTGCGCCCACATTTGAAAAGAAATTCCACGAATCGGTAATACCGGGACTTCTATTGGTACTCGGTGATAATTCAAATCCCCGAGTTCAAGCTCATGCTGGTGCTGCTCTCGTGAATTTCAGTGAAGATTGCCCCAAGAATATCCTTATGCCGTATTTAGACAGGATCATGAGCAAACTCGAATCAATTTTAACGGGCAAATTCTTAGAGCTCGTTGAGAATGGTCACAAGCTCGTTTTGGAACAAGTAAGTAATCCTTAATTAGACTTTGCCATACCGATTATCTTTACAATCATGCTCAAAATAATGCTTTATCATTGTAGGTTGTCACAACGATTGCAAGTGTGGCAGACACGTGTGAAGAACAATTCTTAAAATATTACGATAGGCTAATGCCATGTCTCAAGTATATCATTACAAATGCCACTCAGACCCAGCACAAAACGTTGCGTGGTAAAACGATCGAATGCGTTAGTCTCATTGGCCTCGCTGTTGGAAATGATAAGGTAATCACGTTTAATATTTTATTTATTGAGTTTTCTTGTACAGTGAAGCTAACGTTGTCATTTGCAACAGTTTATTGAAGATGCAAATGAAGTGATGGATCTATTGCTGAAAACACACACAGATTTGCCCGAGGATGACCCACAGCTCAGTTACTTAATCTCCGCCTGGGCGCGTCTCTGCAAGATTCTTGGAAAACAATTCGAGCAATACTTACCACTGGTAATGCCTACAGTTTTGCAAACAGCGGCGATGAAGCCTGAAGTCGCTCTATTAGATAACGAAGACATGGAAGACGTAGAGAGTGACGTCGATTGGCAATTCGTGTCGCTTGGTGAACAGCAAAACTTTGGCATTAAGACCGCAGGTCTTGAGGACAAAGCATCCGCTTGCGAGATGCTCGTCTGTTATGCCAGAGAATTAAAGGAAGGTTTTGCCGGTTACGCTGAAGAAGTTGTACGGCTGATGGTTCCTATGCTTAAATTCTATTTCCACGACGGAGTCAGAACCGCTGCAGCGGAGAGCTTACCATATCTATTGGAATGTGCAAAAATTAAAGGTGATTGTGTATTTATATTGTTTTTTTTTTACGAACAATTGCCAGAGAAAGTCAACGATTAAGTTCACTCACTGAACTTGATAGTGTTACATCTGTGGCAGAGTAAATAGTGAATTTTCAATCACCTGTCTTTTTGTTGTATTAACAAATTGATAATTGATTGTTTCGCTGAAGGTTCCCGGCAATTTCTTCAGCGTCTATGTTATCAATTCGTAGTCGTACTTTCTGGGACACACAATTCCAATAATTTGAGAATGCTAACAAATTGAAACAATTTTTTCGCACGAATAAAACAATCCTATTTCTTTCAGGTCCACAATATTTGGAAGGTATGTGGGAATATATTTGTCCAGATCTCCTCAAAGCAATAGATACCGAACCTGAGCTCGACGTACTGTTAGAATTATTGTACTCTCTGGCAAAATGCATCGAAACGTTGGGTGCTGGATGCTTAGGAGTACAGCCTATGAGTGAACTTTTACGTATTCTCGACAAACTATTGAATGAACACTTTGAGAAAGCAGTTGCTCGACTAGAAAAACGAAAAGACGAAGATTATGACGATGTACGCAAAGAATGACTATTAACTGAACGCAACAGCACCGCAGAGTTGTATTTTAACGAAATACTTTTACAGGTGGTTGAAGAACAACTCGCTGACGAAGACAACGAAGATCTGTACACTTTAAGCAAAATAGCCGACATTTTTCACGCTCTCTTCATCACTTACAAGTCGTCGTTCTTCCCCTATTTTGATCAGCTGGTTGGACATTTTGTCAAGCTACTGGCACCTGAAAGATCTTGGTCGGATCATCAATGGGCTTTGTGCGTGTTCGACGATGTTATCGAATACGGAGGACCCGAATGCGTTAAGTATCAGGAGCTCTTCTTGCGTCCACTGATCCAATACGTCGGCGACAAATCGGCTGAAGTCAGGCAAGCGGCGTCTTACGGCTGTGGTGTCCTTGGACAGCACGGCGGTGAGGCATTCGCCCAGGCATGCGCCGAGGCTCTGCCTAGGCTGATGGAAGTCATTAACGATCCAGAATCACGAAGTGTTGAGAACGTTAATCCCACGGAAAATGCTATCTCGGCTGTAACGAAGATATTGAAATACAACAATAAAGCGATCAACGTTGATGAAATTCTACCACACTGGTAAATAGTCATAATGATTATTTAATTCTTAAATATTGTCAATGTGTAAAACGTTACAATGTTGGTTTTTTTTTAATGAAATATACAGGTTGTCTTGGCTACCAGTCGTTGAAGATGAAGACGAGGCCCCACATGTTTATGGATACTTGTGCGATTTAATAGAAGCTAATCATCCAGTAGTTTTAGGCCCAAATAACGCGAATCTACCAAGACTTATCAGTTTCTTCGCCGAAGCACTTAACAAAGAAGTTGTATCATCCGATAATGACGTTTACGGTAGAATTCTCAGCATCGTTAGGCAAATTCAGGTAATTAGAAATTATCAAAAGCTTAGACTACATTAGACGATTAAGTATGTTAAAAATTTAACGAAATGACTTTTCTAATTTTAGAGTAATGAGTCGCTATTTCAAGCATGCATAAACGTATTGACAACAGATCAGCAACAAGCACTACACGAAGCTCTCAGTGCGCCGCCTCCAAATCAATAAAACCTTTTCTCAAAAAAAAACAAAAAAAACAAAACAAAACATTGGTTTTAACTTTGTAATTATGAAATGAAAACAAAAACATCTGCGTTTTTTTGAATCCTAATTAAAAGGAAAATCATTGAGCGTAGTAGGTAATTAGAGCTTTACCTACCCGAGAGGCAATGATCGGAGAAATGAGCCTCACACAGCCTAACTTTTTAGCATTCAGAAGAGATCATCGGTGTAATCAACTGTTTTGCTTGATACTGTTATTGTTGATTGAATATTTTTCTCCATGGAAAGACAAAGGTTTTACTTGGAAACGAACAAATTCGTCGTATGAGCATAACACTGTGGATTCACAATATCTGTTGTAAATTATGTCGGTTCATAAAAAAAAACTAATTATTGTTTACTTTGAATAAGTTCGCAATGACGAAACGACTATTTTTGTAATGTACGTTATTAAATATTTAGCACTGAGAGTAATCGTTATTTTTTTAATGAAATCGAAAAAGTGCAACGGAATCTTAAACCATCTTCGATAAAATTTTTTATGAAATTATTTTGTGTCGCTCGATATAGCAAGCTAAACGACTAGGTATAACTTATTGTCCCACTTTTATATATTGCTTTTTATTTTCGTACGAGTATCATTGCCTGTTTTTTTAAACGAAACTTTGACCTCGTGACGTTTTTCGTCAATGCGACCTTATTAACTTCCTGCAAATGAATAATCACTCGCACACCATCAGTTCGATTGTAATTATTATTTCGTGAACAAGTTGTGTTGCGAAAATCCGAAATAGACTGGAAGCCATCATTTCATTGCCATCGCTCTAGGACGGCAGTGCTTTGTGATTTAGGTACATTATTATTAAATTTAGGGTCAATAAATGCTATTTAATGATAATAACGGTAGATTGCATTGTCGTAAGAGTTTTCAGCGAATTGTAGCGTTGAGAGTGCCTCCAGAGCGATCATCGTTGTGCAAATTGAATGAAAAAAATAATGAAAAAAAAACTTGCAATATCTCGCTATTACGCATATCCCCCCCCCCCCCCCAAGATTTGTCACTCACCGAAGCAAACGTTTTCCTTGTTAATTTCCATGAACATTTTTGTAACGTAATTTTAGTGCTGCGCACTGATACTCGATTTTACACAGCCAAATCAGAAATAAACTAAATAATAATAAAAAAATGTCTGATTGTATAACTTTGAAATATTTTCGCCGAATACGCCATAAACACATCACGTACATATCTGATTTGAACGTATACACTTATTTCCGTGGAGTACATGGATTGTACGACGACAGTTATGATACTTGAAGACGAAAATTAATTCGATTAACAATACACGAAACGATCAATCTACACTTTAACGATATGTTTGTCTGCTTTTCCCCCATAATTATTTGCAAGGCAAGTTGAACAAAAAAAAATGATTCGTCGACCTACGATGAAAAAATGAGTATGAATAGTTTTAAACCATAGCGTCTCTTTGTAAATAAATATTTCAGGAAAAATTTAATGAATTTATCATAGAAATACGAAAGTTTAAGTATCTTAACGCGCGCGCGGTTTTAATTAAAAAAAAGAAAATTACATAGTTGTGTATAGTAGTGGATATCCGATTTCTTCGTAAATTATATCAATCGATCGATTATAAATATAGGTGCTGATAAATGTAGTTGGATATTACATGCATTCGTATTTATTAATCACAAACAATCAAACGAATCCCATTTTTTTTAGAGTAAATCTATATATTTTTGTGATTAATAAAAACACAATATTTAAATTTTTATAAAACACGCGAATAGAAAAACAAAACAAAAAAAAGATTTAAAATAGAAAAAAGAAGCTAAGAATTTCAAAGTAATTATGGATTTTCGCTCGCGGAACGACTAAAAATAGCGACGTAGTTAACTCGGCCGGTGCACGTATCAATGGCTCGAGAACAAAAAAAAACGAAGGAAAACAAGAAAAAAGAAAATTATATAGTCGACGATTAATCGTATTACGCAATTCACGAGTCTCGCCGAGTGATAGAAGCGTGTATGTATGCATGAGCGCAAGAGAGTTGGACGTATATAAGTGTCGACGAGAAAACTGACGTTGCTGTGCAAGAGAAAGATATAGCGAGTAATGGAAATTATTGTCAAATCAAGATTATTATATATAGAGATTATTTTAAAGTTATTATCTCACTAAAATAAATTTCAAGCTTTGTAAAAACATGTCGTTATTCTTATTGTGACGTACTTTTACGAATGAGCCTCTCTTTAGAATTAACTCGAATCTTGGTGCAAAACCGAACGATAGTAAAAATACGATCAAAATTGACGAACCTTGTCAATTTTTACAATCCTTACGACGAACAGATGCACTCGACTTGGTATCGTGAGGATTCTGCGCCGGCGTCCAACCGATCAAAGTATCGATATTGCAAACGTGTCTGCAACGCGAAAAAAAGAACAAACGAGCTTTGTGAAAATCCAAGAGAGAGAGAGAGGCAAGCGATATCTAGGAAATAGTAGAGAATCGGTGAAGGAAGAAGAGTTTCACCGGTAACGGTATAACCGCCGTCGAGTACGCTTAGCGGGTCAATGACATAAGTAACCGTGCGATTCTCATTTGGTATGTTCAGTGGATTGGCAGCACAGTTCGGGAGCGCTGATATTTTAGTTGCAAGACGCGTGGCTTCCTTCCTTTTTTTCTTTGTTTTGTTCATCCCCGTCCATCGATACCCATCGAGTATCAACTAGCGACGGTTGTATCCTACTTATTTTTCAAGACGGGAGTTCGCGCGGGAGCGAACAACGCTGCACCACTTCATTTCTGTAGAATGCAACAGTGCCGCATGGAGCAGTTCAGCTGATTCCGAGGCACATCGCAAGTTGTTGGTATTTCGAGCGACGTGCTATTCTACAAGTACCCATTAGGTAATCAGCGTTACTAGAACATCGTTGACATTCTTCCGCCTCTACGGCACTAGTCGTTTGACGATTCGACGCGCGAACCTCAACGTTATTAGCGGAAATCGCGCAAAAACTCCGCCTTATTTTTGCGCAGCGCCAGTGCAACAATTACGGTTGAATCAGCTCGTCCTCGTGGTGTACTTACTCGACGGTTAGAGCTGATCAAAATTCTAGTTCCACATCTTCAGTTTTCGTCGGGGACCACTTTTCGCGATACACCGTCAAGGTTGAATCGTCGATCGAACTACAAAACTGGCGCACCTGTCGAAACACTCAAGCGGCTGATTGTACGCGAACGAAGACGTGCTTAGCAATCGACGTTTACGGTGCGGTAACAAACGTATGCCCGTTAAACTCGATAACGGGCGTCTTCGTCGTGGCGGTAATCACGAATACACGCGTCTCTTGCGCGAGTTAACGACCGTAGCGACTTCCGAATTCTTCGTATCCGTATACGACGCGTATCGATCGATTACGCGAGCCAACGGCAAACGAGATGCACCGCTGAAATATTAAGTCGACGTACGAATTCGCGACGTCGAGAGTTATGCAACGGTGACAACGAAACCAGCGTATCTGTTCCTTCTGTGCACGGTTGTTTGCGAATCGGCAGTTGTCTCGTTTACATTTGCGTAAATTTCCGAGTGAAATTTGCGCTGAAAATGTGCGCAAACGAACTATTTTACGAGCGCACTGGGCATAGGTGAAGCGACGATATTTTTTACGGTATGCAAGTGACGTTTAACGCGCTGTAAACTAACGTATTATCGACGAGTGAGCATTTTGCTCAATAGATACGTAGGCTTCGTTTGCAAAACACGATAAACCGCACGGAGTAGCGACTCGAAATAAAACGTATGAAATTAAAGGTAAAAGAAAAGAGCAAGAGCAATCGTGTATTGGGCAATATTAACGAAGGGGCTAGTCGATAATTGCAACTCTTTCCGTGTACCTTATGAAATAATCGACACGGTGAAGCATCGATCAACGATGCTTAAAGCAAGCCAATTAGTATTGCGTGATAAATTAGCAATAGAGTTTGCCACATCGCGTAATATTATTGATTCGATCGAAATAACTCGATCGAGTGCTCTCTTCGAGGTAGAAATAACGGAGAGAAAGGAGAAACCTACGGTCTCGTCTACGTGAGATAAAAGCAACGTCAACGAAGCGACGACGAGTTCGAAGTGTTGGTTGCCAAACTGATACACACAGGCGAGATCAAAGATCGAGCAGAGCGAGAGAGAGAGAGAGCAATCAAAATTTTTTCATATGACCCACTATCGAATTCTACTTTTTTTCTTTTCTTTTTTAAGTTTGCAGACCTCGCGGAACAATCGGCCGTGAATTATATACACCCATGCGAAGCATGAGATTTGGCACGCGTTCTAGATACTTCATCGGGCTGAACACACACACACACACACACACACACACACAGAGACACGTTGTCGTGTATCATTGATTTTTATTTTCCGTCGAATGCAATTTGCGGGCTATACGTAAGTCGTCCACGCATCGATTCCGGAACGTTAGCACACTTTCGCTGGAGAAAACAAAAAGTCTACGAATTTCACGTTTTATTTAAATTAGCATCGCGAACGAACGAAACAACGATGTGCTCGCAAGTCGAAAAAAAATGCTTTTTTCCGTGTTCTTTTTTTTTAAGCGAAACAACTGGTTTGAAGAGCTACGCCAAACAAAATAACGTGCTTTTTCTCGACGACTATGTACACGTATATAAGTTTGAACTTGACAATCGTGTGTACTTGCTGACACTCGAGCCAGAAAAACCAAGGACTCTACTGAATTAATCGTTTAATCGGTCATGGAACATTACCGCAACTAGATATATCGTAAAAATGTCGTGCCGCTTATTGATCTTGATTGTTACGCGAATACAACATACTTTACGATCGTTGCAAAACTCTCGCATTTAAGACACAATATGTAAGCGTATTGCTTCGCCAAGATTACGCGAATAATTCAACACGAAAACCGTTTATCGTCCCTCCAACCACGTAAAGTTATTCGAAATCAAAACACAACAAAGACTCGAGGAAACAAAACGTGACCGCGTCGACTTGGTTGATCGGTTGATCGCGTACTCGCGAGCAATAGAAGCAAGAGAACCTACGATTCATCTCGGCGGTAGGTGTCCCACGACAATTGTGTAACGCAAAGTACGTACGTACAATAATACAAAAGATGACAGCATCAGCACGATCTTCGTCGTGCCGGCTTTCGGTTCACGTGGTGCTGCGAGCGTGCGCGCGCGCGCACGATCATCCGATCTTACGTCATTCGCGTGGCTTCTCTATATAACTCATCGGACGCATATATATACGTAATGTACATTTTACGCGCTGCCCGGTGCATCTCTTTCAGTGGATTTACTCCGTTTTCGTATTGCCATTCGGCGTCGGAACTCGGCCGTGTGCAGGCTTGTTGTCTCTCTCTCTCTTTCGTCTGCGCACGTTGTTCGTGTGTACGTGTGCGCGTGTGGGTGGCCGTGCGCGTGTGTAATTGTGTTTGTTCGCGTCTAGCGCGAGTTATCCGTTGTACTTCCAACCAAATTACCAAGAGGTACGAAGCTCGTCGTACGCATCGCATGTGAGTTGTTTGATAAACGATAAGTTCATTCTCATCGAACCATGAATTACTCAAGCGTGTCGTCACTCTGCGCCGAGTGTCGTTTTCATTTTTGCACGCATATACGTGTAACGTGTCAAAGTACGAGCGAGTTGAACGTAAGAGGAAAATTACGCGATGCCACGTCGTAGCGATTGGATTTCAAATAAATCGCGCACCTACAACATCTATCGGGAAATAAAAGGTGACTGTTCGACAACGCGCAACGGCTGTGACCATTCGGAAATTCCAGTGGCACGAGTCGCGTTACCGAGAAAGCCCATTAGTCGATGGCAGCGATAAGGAAGAACAGTCGTCCTTAACTCGAGTCGCGCTGTCGTTTGGCAGCGGATAATCGACCAATCAAACGAAACGCAAGATAAAAACAAATCGGCTACGGGTCTCGTCGCGTCGATCGTAAGTATATTCGTCCGTCAAAATAGACTTACGTACCCACGCGCGACAGGTGACTAAAGACGACGATAAGGGGAAAAAATCAAGCGATCGTTCCTGTTCGAACCCATTTATTTTTGTTATCAACCCGTTTCCGTACGAGTATGGGTGTCAAAGATAACGAGAATTGGGTTACGCACAACGCGCCGTTTTGAAAAAGAGAAAGAAACAAACGCTAGAACCACGCTATATACGGAATTAACGTAGATGACGAAATACCACTGCCGCTGTCGTCGAGACAATACGCGCGTAGAGGCGGGACGCGATACGACAATTTTCACGTGCAATAACGGCCAGGTGCGCAAATGTACTCCGTGTAACGCCTAACTTTGCGGGAGCCGTCGTGCGATTTATTTTCAAATTTTTTTATCCGTTGCGAAAATCCGTTATCGTGCGATGCGAATTGCAATTACTTCATTTCTTATTTTAGCGCCTTCTTCTCGTCGAGATAGCGCGTGGGCTATTACAACATTCGTTACCGAAATACGTATAACGGGATGAACAAACGATGACTTTACGTTCGCTGTTACGTTTCTCGTTCGATATCCGAGTGACCTTTTGCCATTCGTTCGATCTATTTTCATATCGGAGAAGGATCGATTAGATGCTTTTTTTTAACGAAGTAAAGAGATGACCGTCTTTCTTTTGGCCACATTTTTATAGTTGAGCGTAAAAAAATTTTTTAAATCTCGACGCCACTCCGACGAATAGCCCTGCGATTTGGCTTTAGTTACCCGCTAAAGCTAACTATTTTTAATATCTTCAAAGTGGAGCAGAGCCTATTTACAAAGAAGACTTCGCTGAAAATCGAAGACCTCGATAGTGTTGTTCCTCGTAACGTTAGCGTTAGCGAGCAGCAGGCTTCCGCGAAAAATTAAGTTTTTGCTTTCCGACGAGAAAGATTGATTTTTATCCAGGGTTAACGGATTTTGGAGTGCCCACGCGCTTCGAGAGACGTGCGTCACTGTATTCGACGGACGAATAAAGACAGGATTCGCAAGATTAATTGAGAAACGTTGAGATGACTTTTGCGAAATGAAGATTCTGGATAATACGAGTAGAAAACTACTCGTTACACGTATCATACATAGTTGCGTGCTTCGATATGAAACGACATGGTTTAGTTGCCAACGATTACGAATAAAAAACATATACGTATATGTATATATAACGTTGACCGCACTGGTCGTTCTTGATTATAGACAAACGACTGTCGCTGGCGTATGCAATAACGTTAAATGTTTCATTCGTTTGCCCGAATACGCGCGACGATCAATTATCTTGTTGATTTGCCAAGTATTGGCAAGTCAATTAATATCATGGAAATCGAGTTTAAAGACAAGCTCGCATAAGGATGCCGTCGAATGCAACGATCGTCAATTGCCTATCAAATATATACAGCAGTTGGACCCGAGCGCACTTTGCAGGACAAACACAACACAACAAATGGCGTGCACCGCGCGATGCGATGATTTTGAGCTCGTAGCAGCGAGAAAGGCGGTAGATAAAAAAGAAATGCGCGCGCATTGCGATGGCGCACAAAGGGGTTGTAATGCAAATTATATATCTATATACATCGTACACTTTATAAGCATACTATTGTCTATACGTATAGGACGAAACGGGCGTCTGCTTGGCCGCGTTCTATGTTGCGTTACAACGCCAATACAAGGCGGAACGCACTAGTACGATGGAGCCATCGGCAACGGCAACAACATCAACGGTGGATGATGAACGTGGGTCTTAATATCTCTCCCCCTCTCTCTCTCTCTCTCTCTCGCTTTATATACGTCTATCTATCTCTCTCTCTCTCTCTCTCGCTGTCTGTTTTAATGGTACTAAGGAAAGCGAGTCGAGATTCTTACTATTTCACGTGCTGTGTGTGTGCGTGTGTATAGTGCGTGACTCTGTTGAGCACTGTATAGGCGAGATTGCTTACGCGTTTTTCCGAGAAATACTTATAGTTTCGTTTGGAATCGTCTGAATGGAAAAAGCTAGTGATGTCATCTGGTCGGTTCCAGTCGGCTTTCTCAGTGGATTGCACAAAGTGCTGTGCGATATAGACTGTTAGTTCGATCGTGAGAGAATGAATGCTTGTTCGATAATTTTGAGCTTGTAACTATTATAATTCCATTGATTGGTTGCGAGATTCGTCTATAAAAATTATACATTGTGATTCCTAATTGTACAGTTACTCAAACTGCAATGTTTTGTGTGGGTTCGTATTGTATCTTTTTCGTGACTATACAGTTTCAAATTGATTGCAGAATCAATATATATGTACATATATGTGTACATACATTTAACTTGCACTGACTCTTGTTTTATTTAACCTTGACAACCAAATCAACTTGATTTTGGTTGTCAAGCTCATTTATGATTTTGTTTGTATATTAAGAAATGGGAAAGAAAAACTGATTTTTAAAATTTCATTAACTAATTTTGATTGAAATATGCTATTGATAAATTTATTTACATAGTTGCCAGTTTTTATTTCTACATTAATTATTATTCTATTTCACAAGCAAATTAGATAGATTTTTGTATGTCACTTGGATCATATTATCAATAAATACTCTACAAAGCGTAATGTTGATTACCTTTGCTAATTGTTGCAGAGACAAGCAAAGTAGATGAGCTTGAAGTTTTAAACATGGAAAAAATGTCCAGGAAAAGAGCTTTTGAGACAGAGGACATGTTGTCGTCTCATAATTATCAAAATGGTATGGACAGTGCATCTTGTTCTAGGGAACAGTCGCCAGTATTTCCGGTAAGTGTTATTTTGTGATAAATATAACAATTGCGACGTTACACTTAACAGTATTGAACGTAAACAATTTTTGTTAAATTTCAATATATTTTCAAATCATACTTCCTAGTTATGGATTTAATTCTACATCTGTTAATTCTTTGCCAAAGCATTATCCATAAAGTTTCAAAATTAATCAAATTAATAATCAAATAGTGACACACTTCCGACAAAGATAATTATATTACAGAGAAATTAAGTGCACACTCGACAAAATAATTCCTATTTGAAAAATATGAAATGTATGTTTACTTTAAAATGTGTACTTTCTAGATAATAATTTATTGACGATTAGCTCAGATTTGATCTTATCCATCACATGTAGTTGAATAGGTTAGAAATGACTGGAGTATCTTTACTGATAAGACACAGTGGTGTGACAAGAACTGACCATCAGATTCCTCTATATAGAAGTAAATTTGCTTCTTAGTTTAAGTGCTTAGCTACCAGAGTAAACAAGTCGCAGACGAAATTTAGACATATTATGTTACATCTCTTACATCAAATAGTATTTACTAAATATAACTTCTGGTATTCATGCTTTATCAAATTTATCAAAAAGTATTGCTTAGAAGTGTCGTGCATAATTACAAAAATGACAGATGGAAATAATAATACGAGTATTGATATTGAAAATGAAAACAAAGTCTTGTACTATAAACAGTTCAGAAATCCATCCATAGACTATAAATTTGTTGTAAGTGAGGCATAATTACGAAAACACAAGAACTCATCAGTTTTGCTGTTCATTCTACATCATTTTTCGAGGCAACATTAATACATAATATTTTATTACAGTCTATATGCATGGAAGCTCCTTTTAGTGATGAACCCAATGCAATTGCAGAAGCTGAAGCTTGTGATTACAATGTAAAGATAACTATCAAGCAAGCCAAATCTGGCAAAGGTTTGTTTATTAATACTATGTACCTTTACCATTCGAGTGTAAATCAGTGATATTAAATACTGTATTCTGCATTATAGCTCCCCGTAGAGTGAGAGTATACGCCGATGGAATATATGATTTGTTTCACCAGGGCCATGCAAGGCAACTAATGCAAGCGAAAAATTTGTTCCCCAATGTTTACTTGATGGTGGGAGGTGAGTTGTCAAATGAGTTATTTGATTTGTTCGTTGAATAAACTTTGAAATGAGACGTAAATATTGAATGACAGTGTGCAATGATGAACTTACGCATAGTAAAAAGGGCCGAACGGTTATGACCGACGCGGAAAGATACGATGCTGTCAGGCATTGCAGATACGTCGATGAAGTTATCAGGGATGCGCCCTGGACGCTTGACGATGATTTTATCGAGAGGCATAAGGTTGGTATTTACGCTTACATCTGTGAAAATGATCTTCGTACGCTTTGTGAAAATCATTCGCACCTTGGCTATGACATCGTAATGAAATAATTTTGAAAATGCATGTAATTTGATAACTTTTTGCAATGCAATTAATGTGGTTCTGTCACAGATAGACTTTGTGGCTCACGATGATATTCCCTACATCACGGATAGCGGAGAAGACTGTTACGCCAGATTAAAGTCAAGGGGAATGTTTGTAGCAACACAACGAACGGAAGGCGTCTCAACGTCGGATATCGTAGCGAGAATCGTTAAAGATTATGACATTTACGTGAGGCGAAATCTTGCTAGAGGTTACAGCGCAAAGGAGTTGAACGTGTCGTTTTTAAACGTAATATTTACAATATCCAGTATACGAAACATTTGAACGAACCTATCGTTTAACCGAACGTTTTATTTGATCACTTGTGAACAGGAAAAGAAGTTCCGCTTACAAAATAAATTTGATGATCTTAAAGATAAAGGTAAAAGAGTGATGGAAAATATAGGAGAAAAACGGAGTGATATGCTGAGTAAATGGGAAGAAAAGTCAAGGGATTTTATCGACGCGTTTCTTCTTCTCTTTGGAAGAGAGGGACGACTGGTGCGTATTTACGGATTATACTTGGTAGCTCTTGCTCTTCTGTTCGCTTGGTATTTGTCTATTCGACAATTGGTATTTTAACCTTGTTTTTATATCCGATTAACTCTAAATCAATTTATACCTATCTTTACGCTTTTTAGTTTTATGTGATACCGCACATTTTTATTTCTACCTCGAATCCTGTTATACTTATTTACACGATATTTTGTTCAAATAAAAAAAAAGTTGCATTTTCCATATTTACCACACACTGTCTTTTTCTTATGCACTGTTTTTATACTAACGAAATAAATGTCGTTTCCCTAAGTAATGCATGGTCTTTTGTCTTTTGCTGTTTAACGTATAAGCTGCTTGATTAGTAATTGATACATAAACTGTCGAATGTATGTGTAAGCGATGAATAAATCACTACTCCATTATGTGATTTTTCTTAGTCGACAATGTGGAACGAGGGAAAGGGTCGTTTGATGCAAGCCCTCTCGCCTCCTGCCAGCCCTAAGCGTGATGGAAGTCCCAATAGCAGTAGCAATAGCAGTCATCACGACGAGGACCACGCAAGGTATCGACTCACTGCATACGACTTGATTGATTAACAACCATCATTCTCTTCCGTAATTATCCTACCTGCCTTGTGCTTTGCTCGAGCTACTAAATCGACATGTCATCGCACGACAAACTTGTCTCTCATTGAATTCTGGCTTATGGTATTAATTATACGTTAAGAAGTCTTTTATGCTTGTTTTACTTTTTGCGTTGTTGCAAATTTACCAAGTCTTTGTAGATCATTAGCTTGTCAACATTCGCGAACAATATTTTTATACAAATATCTCTTTTTTTTGTTATTATTAAAATTCATTTTAAGTGTGTTTGTACGATAGTGCTCCATTTTTGTTTCTTGCCGCTAGATGCGTTATGTATTTGTTTCGATTGCAAACATAGATAGCATAACATTTGGAACGGTCACATTCTTCGTGCACCATCGCATAATACGAAATTAATGTATGTTCTATTAACGTGCATGCTATCTATCACGCATTAATCTAATCTCTGTGACATAACTGGGCTTAGGAACGCAGCATGATAACCATCTTAACGTTCGAATCTATTAGAAACATTTGAGGAATGTCCTCGGTGAAGTAGAACTTCCATTTGTTATCAAGGGAAGCTTTTAAATTACAATTTACGTAATTTAAAATATTTTGTAATTTCAGTCCTCCTCCAAAGAAGGCTGGTCGCTACGAATTTTCTCACGGTAATCATTATCTTAGCGACGATTACAGCGACGACGACGAGATACAACAGCAGCGTGCCAAGTGATCCACCCACGGATCGGCCCACATCTTGTCTTTCAAATTCTGTCAACTACGACCAAATGTGTACCCTCCCTCGTCTTGTCCTCGTTTTTATTTAAGCGACTCGCAGAATTGTTCAGCGCTAAACCTATTGATAAAGATCGACGCTTAGCTGTTCACTCTTTTTCGTCGATCGAAATACGTTAGAACTGCTCGATGGATTTGTTTAAAGTTCAATTGACAAACGCAACCAAGTACAATGAGAATGCTTTTGTTTTTTCAACAGTTCGAATATAAGCAACAAATGAATTTCAAACGTTCAATTATTAAATAAGATATTGGTCATCAAACGATGCTTTGCTCCGTATATCCGTTGCACTATATTACACTAACACGAGGAAAAGTATGATTCTTGATTAATTAAATGTAGATAGTTCATTTCCTTCGTATGCTGAGCGTTTATGCCCACGGTTACTATATAAAATATGTCTCGTGGAAACGCGGTGAGAGTGAGAGGCAAAGCGAGCGAATGAGATGAGCGAAATCATGAGAGAACGCTGAGGTAAAGAAAATGTTATTTTTAATGGGGATTTTCGTATACGTGCACGACGACTCTTTATCATTTTGATTATATTTGATTCACTATTTTATATGAGTAAAAAAATGGTTTTATAAAATAATTTTCTTAATAAAATGTAGATTTAGTAATAACGACAAACAACAACATATTTGATAGTATATTTCATCTTTAAAGAGCCGCGCATAATGGGACAATGTGCACGAGTTTTATCAATCGAAATCTACAACAGTGACATGGCATTATAAGCGTATTGACGTCTGTTGAACGAAATATTTGCGCATACGTTGTGCGTCTCGTTGTGATTGTCGTGACACACGTGTTGAAGAATTTTTGTTATTTTAAAAATTTATTATTATTGTACATGATATATGAGAAAAAGGGAGGAAATAATTGATTGAATCTCTTTTTTGATTATTACTATATGTCATTATTGATAAATGTGCTTGTTATGGAGGCAGTGAAATAATGAGACTATTTATTGGAGAAAAAAATATGTAAAGCTGTGTTACTGTAGGAAGTAGTCAAGACTACTCGTCCTATAAATGTGTTTCACTCGTAACGCATCACCACGTTGATGCCAAAACCACAATTACTCGTGTACAGAAAATTGACAATAGTACATTTCATTATAACGCATTAGCGGCTCCTGATGGGAAAAAAAATTTGTCCTCTACGTGTCGTTTCCAGCAGATATATTAAGAGTGTTTCAAGCAATGAACACATCGAGAATCAAATCGCTATTATAATTGAAAATCAAAGCCTAAACACCAGACTAATACTACCCATAAATGAATTGAATAAACCGAGTATTTTTTTGTCAGGAGCTATTTCATATTGAACGAAAAAAAATGGCAAGTCACACTATTGACGAGCTGGTGCTACCGTGTATTAAATGAACTTTGTAAACACAAGCCCGAGATTTACTATAATAATGAGATTCTGAACGCAAGTGTGATTTGTAGAACATTTGTTACCGAAAAAAAAGTCTGCGGCGCATTTTTTTAGATCACTTTTTTTATAAAATTAATAAAACGCTTTTTAGAAGAAAAAACTGTGACTTCAGCCGCCTTGTATATGTTTAGTAATGAAGAAGCAGTTTAGATCAAAGGTTAAACAAAAAGTAAATAAAAAAAAAGGAGAAATTAAGCGTCGTTGATGTGGTTTTGAAGGCTTCGAGGCTGACTAGGCCAATTTTTTTGTAGGAAAATCGAATTCGCACCGTAAGTTTGAAAAAAAAAGCAAGAGCGAAACGATTGTGATTTGGGAGATTTTCAAAAACCCGATTGCAGTCTGAGAATACTGCACCCGAGTTTTTCTATCTCACAATGAACCAATGGTGCCTAAAATAATTTCGATTCCGACGGTTTGTTATTGGATTCGGAGATTTCTGCATAAAGTACAGCGACTTGCCTTGTAAAATGAACGAAAATAAAAGGCGACGAATGTAAATGCATTTACCGATGACTTGTGGTTAAAAAAATCCTTCACCCATTCCCTTCACTGTCAAAAGTCCATTTCAATTTGAACAAATATGACTACTTATGTTGTGTTAAATTGTGAAATTCACTGCTGTCATCGGAGTTTGCAATGAATTAGAGTACTAATCGAGAACACACCACGTGGCTATGTATTGTCTGCTGCAGTTATAGACTATACCTCGTAAGCTAACTTTAAGGGACTCTAAGGGACTCGCGTAAGGGCAACAAGGTCCTCCAATATTTAAATACTTTAGATTAAATTGTTATAAACTGTGCGTATTACGTTATCGCATTCACACCATGAATTATCCTAAAAAGTACATTTATGAACATAACACGTCAAGAATGTAATACGTTCTTTAAATCATTTATAATCTGATGTCACAGTGCACAATCAATGTAACGAAGGTAGGTATCATATGCAAAAATGGGTGAGATACAAATACATATGCAAGTGCGCAGAGACACGTGTAGAGCATATGACAATCTCGGGTCTGGCCACGTGCGACATCGAGAGCTAAAAGTTTAGTAAACTGTGCAGAAAGACTACGAGCCAAACGTTATTTTCTTCTTGCATTGCTATTTTAAACTACTGTCGTTTTCACGCGTGGAAAGTCCGACTTACGTAACGCCCTGTGACAATCAAAACAAGTGAAACGATGCGAAAAATAAAATTAAATACTACGAGTGACCAAAGTCAAGAAAAAGTATTGTGATGAAAGACGGATTTGTGCAAATACCAGTCGAAAATACCGGCGACTACTTAATCAGTTAACAATTTCTTATACAATGATCAACGAATTTTCTTGGTACAACATTGGCAAGAGCAGTTATCAACGTAAATACTTTTAATTTTTAGGTTAGTTTTAAAATTGTATCGACAAACTTTCATTTCATTAGTTGATATTATTGTATAACTCGTGTGGCAAATTGTTAAGTTTTGTTTAACCGTGAATGTCCATAAGTAATCAATCGATGTTATCTTTTTTTTATAATATTTGTAATTATTAATCACGCATTATAAAATCTTTGTTGGTTTTTTAGCCATAGATATTGTTGCACAGAGCTTTGATATTTTTACTTCGAAATGAATAGGTAATTGTTAAAGAGTATTCTAAATATGCTTTGACAATAAGTAAGTAAACTTTAAACGTGTGTTTGCAGGTGTATCTCACTTGTTCAACAATTATCTCGTCACTTGAATGATCAAAACAGTTTCAAGCGACTTTATACAACGTACGACAAAAGTAAAACCAAAGAATACGAAGGGAGAAAATTAGTTGGGTACGCATTGATGAGGAATGTGTATTATATTTTGAAGTATTCAATTAGTATATTAATGTCTTGTTTTTTTAGATTTTCTATGGAACAGATATTTGACGTTGTAGCAGATGTAGAAAACTATAAGAATTTTTTACCATTCTGTAAAAAGTCTGAAGTTATCTTGAGGAAAACTGATTTTTTGAAAGCTAATCTAGTCATAGGTTTTCCTCCTTTAAACGAAAGTTACGTATCTAACGTTACAACGATGTATCCTCAGCTTGTCAAAGCAGAGTGTGTAGATGGAAAGCTTTTCAATCATCTAGATACACTTTGGATATTCACACCTGGTTTGAAAAATAACCCACAAACTTGTGTTATAGATTTCTCATTATCGTTTGAATTCAAATCATGGTTACATTCTCATCTTTCTAATCTGTTTTTCAATGAAATTGTTCGACAAATGGAAAATGCTTTCCTTGATGAAGCGCACAAAAGGTATGGCAAACCTTGTATAAAAACTGTAAGATTAGAATAATAATTTGCCAAGACTTAGTTAGTTATTGATTATTAATTAGCTCAATTTTAAAACTGTTATTTTTTTAAAATATTTTATGTAAAGTATTTATTCCATAACTTGTAAGCTCTTGATACTTTTACACGCATGACAGCTGTTGAAGAAATTGAATTAAATATTGTATATATATATATATATATTGCTCATTGTAAATATAAATCTTTGAAAAATTAATATTTCTGGTTTACTTTCAATACACTGATTGTAAAATATACTTGCATAAATGAATTTCAGTGAAGTAAAAAGTAAAAATGTAATTTAGATTTTTATCCTATGGGAATAATACAAAAACTTAAGATTTCAAGATGTGTAAGCAAGAATAAATGCGGAATTCAACAAGTAAAATAAGCGATAATTTGTAAAATCTAAACACCAAAGATAAATGAATACATAAATAAATTTGCTATACGTATATTTTATTACATACATTTTCCTGTTTACGAACTGTACATCGAATATATTTCAATTTTTATAAAGTTTTTATAACGTAATTATTTATTTTAATTTGTTATAAAATACTATAGATTTTGTAACATGAGAATTTCAATAATCTTAGCCTAGGATCTACGTTAAATCTCTTTGTATCTACTCTTAACTTACTGGAAGAACTAGATAGTACAAATAACTGTACTCGCCTTATTCCACGACATAGAAAAAAATACCGCATTACATACATTACACGATTTTTCAAAATTACCCTTACGTGTTTATGACTGTTTATCGATTAAATTTTACAATATTTAAATGCTTGAACAAAAAAATACTCTCTTGGCAAAATCAGTACAGTCAACTTAGAGTCTTTAATGACTTATACGTAATCTATTAGTTCCTTGCTACGCCCGGGATAAATGTTAATGCATTCAGATATATCGTATTCAAGTATAAATAATTGCTACAGTGGAACTATGGAAGTTTGTAACTGATTGCTTATCTTGTTAATTCTTAAACCTTGGGAGAAAGTTGCTGTTATGGAAGTGACTTCAATTACTAGGATTCCTAAAATAAATAACTTTATGCTGCAATGCTTAAATACTTAAATACCTGTTGATAATACTACCAATATAATTGTTACGAAAACCGATATGAAATTCTTTCACCAAAAAATCTTACCATTCAACTAGATGTCTAAATAAAATGTTAGTATTACGTTAAACGACTCGACTTCATATCTGTGGTTAAATATTAATTAGAGGTAAATAGTAACGGCATTTTACTTCAAGAATTTTAAACGCGTTCGCAAAATAAGTCGTGATGCCAATCACAACGTGGATGTTTCTTTTTTTTGGCCATTGAATAAGTGAATTTTAAATCCTACGACGATCGAAACGCACGTCGAATTTGACAAATAAATATCGGTTGCAACAATCGATGATTTGTAATGCCCTAAAAACGAAACGCACACCAATAAAAGAAAAAGTAGCAAATAACATTTAACGTCCTTTTGTAATCCAACTTCTTTCAAAATCACACTAATAAGGAAGCCCAAATTGAAGAACAAAAATATATACGTACGTATATTAGGAATCAAAGGAAGCTAGGAATATCAATCGTTAATACTTTTTCATTTGTTGGAATGGAAATTATAGCTGAGACTTCAATTCAACTCCTGATAGAGATGAGTCGCGTAATCGGTTACACCATGGGAAGCCAATTCGGAAATGGTACGATCGAGGTACGTCACGTCAGGATATCCATGACCAGAGGTAGACGGTCCCAACTCGGTTTTATGGTGAATGCCATTCCAAGTGACTACGTCTTCGAGACCCGTAGTCACCGATCGACCGATCGTGAAAATCAGTCTTCTCTCGAAGGCTATTTGCAACAGTCTCAATACGCGACGGCCGTGCTCGGTATCAGGTAGGTAACAGACACGTGGGAAACCTACCGCGTAATAAGTTTGGCCTGGGTGAGGATGCTCGGGTCCCTGGATTCCCGACGGAATACTACAAGTGCACAATACGTTAGTTTACTGGAGGAAAAGAGGAGAAGAGGAGTGTAGCGTTGAGAAACGAGCGGCGACAAAAACTCACTCGTAAGTTATTTGAATGCTCTTTGTATTTGGATACCCGGGCAGACTCCTTGACAATCTCGTCCAGTTCATGGATCCAGGCGGTTGATTACCTCTCTTCTCTCCGTAGATCATGCGACACACCGGGCATTGGATGTAAACGGGATGACGATGATTTGGATCGCGTTGCGAACTGAGCATTGCATTTAAACAGGCTAAATGTAATCTATGTCGGCAGCGCGTCAATTCAACCGTCAGCGGTTCTGGAGTTCCCAAACAGATGGGACAAGACTCCGTGCCGTCGCTCTCGACTACCTTGACGTAGTGAGATATTACATCGGAAGCTCCGTCTACCGCTAAACATTGAACGACGATTAGTCGTGGTTATAAAGGAACGAATACTTTTCGCGATGGTGCGATATCAAGCTACCAACCAACAACGGCATCCTTGAAAGAATCCTCGCTGCACATACTGGTATCCAGGAGGTCGACTGGATTCTCGTGACTTAGATACGTGGAAACAGTATCGACGCTGGGCCTCCTGCCGCTTTTCGTGCTGCTCGAATCAGCGTCGAGTACCGTGTCCCACGTTCGTCTTTTTTGCGAGGTTTGAACCGTGTGACCAGAGCTGTGGTGATTCTCTATGGCATGCTTGTTACTAAATATGTTGAAATTGCTTAATATGACGCGAGCAATGTTCGATGATCCCGTTTCTCCGTGCTTATTCTGTTGGTTCAAAAATGCAATTTGTTAGAATGTTTATCCACGATATCGTCAAGTTATTCCAAGTGAAATGGTTAGAGAACAAAGAACAGAAAAAAATTCGTCATGACTACTGTACAAACGACGTCGTCGCCGAGCTGCACGACGTGAACAACGCAATACCTTCTTATTACTCTTCTTTGGATGATTGTTATTACTGGTACTGTTACTATTACTATTATTGCTTGGAAGTTTCTTGTTGGTTGGTTTGGCGTTGGAGGGTTTAGCTGCTATAGTCATGGTTCTTCTTCCTTTATTGATTTGCATATCTTCCAACTTGATCTTGACCAGAGGATAGGGTGCTTGTTGGATGCGTCTAATTGGCCTAACGTACCCGGTGCAGCATCGAACTTGCGTTAAGTTGCAAAAGTTTATGATGTACGGAAAACCCAAGTAAGTTTTCGAGACGTCGATCGTTTTCTCTCCCTGTAATCAAACGCGACCGATGTTTTATTCGCGAGGCGCGATAATTGATCGTCGAGCGAGTTCCAGTTCGCGAATCAAAGATACAAACGCGAGATGAGACTTACTCTAGCCCAAGCCTCTTCGATTAAACATTGCACCTCCATGTCGTAAGTGTGCCAGTCGTCGGTATCTCCGGCCCATTCCCATTTGGCACCTTTCCCAGCTGGCGATCCAGGCATGTAAAACATTCTCCTGACACCGTGGGTCTCGTCGCCCTCCTCCGTGCATTGAGTGTTGGTTTTGAGATTGATGTAGTACCTGTTGCAGAAATAGCTGCTTGTCGATCATACGTGATAGACCAGTAGCAAAGTACGATTATTCCTTATTATTATTGTTATTTTCATCGTTATTTGTCGATTCGTTGACTTGGATTCGTTATCGAAGAGACTCTGCGATTGGTCCTCTAGCGTCAATTTTAACACGTGGATATTTAAGATTATAGCGTCCATTCGGTGGATCCACGCGATACGGACTCAGCTACGGACTTGCATAGATTTCTACGTGCTTTTTTGTCTATACACTTCTTATAGTTGCACGGACTAGATCCTACAGAAATCTACCCAAGTCCGTACCTAAGTTTGTATCGTGTGGATCCACCGTGAGCTTCGGGTCGTAGGATTTCGAGCCGTAACGAGTAGAAGCGTGAGAATTCATCTTGTTTTGTTTTTTGTCCTTTGCTTTTTCTTATGGAAAAAACTCGTTAAGCTTTCGAATCCGACACTTTGAGAGAAATGCCATAAAACTGCATGGCTTCCGAAATTGTCGGTGAGCGCATTTTTCCGACTTCTCGTATTCCCTTGGTATTACGCGTCGGATCGTATGCCAAAGTATAAAGTATCGCTAGAGTATGCCGACGATTCCACGTTCCCGCATAAAATACCAAACTATATATCGTTCAATTTGCCGATATTTACCGTTCTCGAATAAACAACGCGAAGGCGATCAAACTTTCGCGGCTTTTCAATCAACGTTCGTTCGTTGTTTTAGAGTTTATTGCATTAGAGTTATTTCGTCGTTGCTGTTATCTTTAATAGAGATTAAACGATGTTTTTTTCGCATTACTCGTAAGGAATGGCGACGTCGTCGTTCGATAACAGAAATCTCAGCGCCGCAATTGCCATCGCTGTAATTAAAGAAAAGGTGGTTTGGAAAATTATCCAACTGGAAGACAATCGAAGAAACGCACTCTAAAACTGATCGAGTCGACGAATTCTCGCTCGTAATATCGGTACAAAAAATCCACCTGTTGAACGACCACCATTGTCGTTCCGTAACTATACCTATACAACGTACAATACAGAAATGTGTCTTACCGCCGGTCCGCGCACGTATAGATACACTTGTGCAAGAGAGACGCAAGCAGGCCCCCCAACGCAACACGCTCTCTCGCAGCATCCGCAATGTGTACATGTATAAAGTAAAGTAGATCAGCAATGACCGCGGAGAGCAGCCATCGCTACGAGTAAAGTGGTCGGAAAGCCACACGCATGCACACACCTACACATGCAGACACAAACACGAACCTGTCGAGACTAGGATCGGCATCGTTAAGAAACACCCTGGTAAGGTTTTTGCAGTAAGCTCTCTCGAGGTGTTGAGAGACTGCCGGACTGTACGGTCTCCATCGTCCTTGTCGATTCTCCCATTCCCAAACGACAACCGCACGCCCACCATCCTGATGATGATGCTGATGCTGTTGCTGTTGCTGTTGCTGTTGCTGCTGCTGCTGCTGCTGATGCTGATGCTGCTGCTGCTGCTGCTGCTGCTGCTGTTGAATGTGATGATGTTGATGATGATGCAACGAAGATATCTGCTGCAGTATGTTCATCTTCTCGGTGACTGTGATGCGCGCTAAACGCGATAAAGAACCGAAAGCGCGAAAGATGTTCACGCGCGGTTGCCGCCGCCACCTTCGCTGTTACTGCTGCCGGACCGTGGGAACATTTTCTCCTCTCCCACGCCGCCTCGGGCTGCGCTGCCACAGACACACAGATTCAACAATTACCGATTATTACTCGGGTCTTCTCACGATCGACGTGATTGTCGAGTACGCGCACTTGAGATCGACTGACGGAGATTTTGGGAAAGAGCTGGCTACTGTATACTCGCTTTTTGAAGTATAGTCTGTAGTATTGGAGAGCAGTAGTAGCAACAGGAAGTGCATTGGAGAGGGGAAAGCAGACTCGTATTTTGTGTTTGATGCAAACGCGACCGATTGAGAGTCGCGTACAATACTGCCGCTGCCGTCGCCGCTACGCCACTGAATCTCTCTCTCTCTCTCGCTCTCTCTCTCTCTCTCTGTCGGTGGCCCCTTCTCCCCTCTTTGCCATTCTGTACCAACCACACACAAGTGCAAGGCCCTTTAACTTTCCTGATGGTTGTACGAGTATGCGTGTGTTCCACGCGCAGCATCCACTACACACGCACTTGTTCTCTGCTAGACCTTTCAGCAATCGTACGTTACACGCCGCAACTGCTTTACTTTTCGAGCGATAAACCAATCGCATTTTTCATTGGAATATTTAGAAGATTATTGACGCGAGTTGGCTTGAAAAAAAAAAGTTAAAAGATCGTGCGAGAAACAAAGCGTAGTCGGGGCAAAAGGGATATAAAAATGCACCGAGAGAGAGAGAGAGAGAGAGAGAGAGAGAGAGAGACAAAGATCGGAGTGGCTCGGCCACTCTCGGAATCTTACGGTTATACATGGTTCCCCTCTCGTACGCGACCGTGTTCTTTCATTCTCTCTCTTTCTCACTGCGTCGAGAAATTCTTTCATCTCTATCTCCTTCTCTCTCTCTCTCTCTCTTTTACTCGTGGTCATTAAGAAATTCTACGCTCTCTACGTGTGTGAGAAAATGCTTTTCGCATGGAAATTCCGCTTGTTTTTTTTTCTTTTAATTTTTTTTTATTCTCGGGCCACAACTATATTTTGATGGGTCTCGCGCGCGAGTTTACTTTGATGGTCTTGAAATTGGTGGGTAATTAGCGGTGGTAGAACGGCGAAGAAGAATGAAAGATAAGTGTTGCAAGGGTTTTTGAGATTGAGTAATAGCCGTGAGAAAATCGCTTGTTTTTTATTCGTGGTACTTTGAAAATTCACTCGAGCCAACAGTGGGAATTCGCGACGTTATTCGAGAACGTTCAATAAAGAGGATTACGAGCGTGTGTCGTCGAATCCTTTTCGACAAATCGACTTAACGTTCTTCGAATAATATGTCTCTCGAAATGCGCACTAATCAAAAACGTAATGGTTTTGATTAGTTTCACCTGCAACGCAAACGTGTACGCGTCGAAAAAACAATAACTACGAGTATAGTGGAATCGTTGATGGAGACGAGAGTTTAACGCAAGGATCAAGTGCAATATACAACTTGCAGTTTGCGTTGCATACAAGTCAATCTATATTTTTCTCTGCGTGTACCCGAAGGAAGCCGGGTTCGCTGGCGTCTTTGTCCTGTACAAATTGAACGTTCTTACGTGACTTGACTTTTCCTTCTCCCTAACAGGTTTCCCGACACCTGTAGGCTTAGGATTAACCGTTAAAATTTTCTCCATGACACTTGCCGCCTGTGTAAACACTTTGGCTAGTCTATTTTCGACTCGCCCACGAAATACTATACGTCTAGTATAGGGTTGAGGTGTGAGGTTGTGCTTGCTTAGCCTCCACAAGGCAAATACACCAAATCCACAAGAAGCACCCTCTTTATCTCAATTCAACGGCTGTAATTTGAAAGTCGTCGAATGCTTTTGTCGAGTGTTCGTTTGTTATTGACCAGATAAGCGATGGAATTCAACAACTTTGCGTTCTTCTTCGTAGTTGCAATAATTGCAATCGTTCGTTCGTCAATCAAAGTCATTTGTCCATCGAGAGCGTTATTATAATTAACGACGAATGTTTTTTCATTTTAAAAATAGTCGATTAAACGTGACGAATGATTTAATAACGATAACTACATTTGATACGCGTCACGTCGTTTGAAAACAGTGCATCATTCTCAAATGTCCCTAGTGGTTGACAAACTAGTAACACCTCTATAAAGCTAAAGTTACTAAACTATTTTGCTACGAAACTGGATAAAACGAGTACATCGGGCGATCACTCTAGCGTGAAAATATATATAGCCTACGCGAGAGGATTAAGTTGATAAAAAGGCTCCGTAAATTGGTGTTTTCAAAGTATTTGACGTTGGAATCATTCAAGTTCAGGGCATTACTGCGAGGAAAAAATTGAAACGCAGTTTCAACAGTCATTTCACTTGTCTCAAACAATAACAATCAAGTAATCACTATACCTGTACGGTCCCGGTGTCGTATGAAAGACAACACATGTTGAAAGTCTGCTCGATAACAGTCCGCAAATGAAAATCTCGGGAAACTCTTCGGACGACTCGGACGCTAAGATAACCTGAAGTGGACGTTCTTGAAGGAGAACAAAAAAACAAAAAAATAAAATAACGGTCGAGGTCGTGAGCAGAAGATGATCACTGCTGTCGTCTTATGGTCTGTGTCTCTGTCAATGGCCTCATCGACCTAAACACAGATTTAACCCTCTCAAGTTAACGCAATAACAATTTCAAGTGTTCATCTATCCAAAGAAGTGAATTCTCCTTCAACCGTGCCATGGATGTCGATAAGATCTCTGTTTTTACCGCGGTCGGCTTTGCACTCGCGGTTGGAGCCTTTGTACTCTGGGGTCCTTCACCCAGACCACGTCGAAAAGGTGTGTAGATTTCGCTGATTAATTATCGATTCTTGTGATGTCTTTGAACTCGATCTGATTGCAATCAATGCTTTGCAGTATCTTGTGTATATAGAGTGTATATTATAGAGGGAGTATGTAACAGTGCCAGATTGCATCGTATGATAAGATTGTTTTGGATTTCTTGTTAACAGGCCAAGTCGAGGGGATCAAGAATTTGGGATATACGTGTTTCTTGAATTCTCTTCTGCAATCGCTAGCAGCATGTCCGGCATTTATAGAATGGCTGAGAGGAAGGCAGGGTAGAGTGAAGAAGGAATCTTTTACGCATACGCTTATGTCAGTGATCGACAGTAAGTTTTCCGACATAATATTTGTGTGTGTTACAATGAATAGTTGTAGATATCTCATTTATTACATTAACTACAATAGAGGTGAATGGATTTACCGATGATTTATTTGGAAGTGTAAGACCAGTTGAAGTTATAACGTCGTTAGGTCCATTATGGAACTTTGCTCCTGGACATCAAGATGCTCATGAATTATTTCATGTTTTCCTAAGTGCTCTTCAGGCTGAGCTACAAACCGCAGGCAGGGTATGAGCATTTTTACCTAAACTTCAAATTAGTTATCATCGTTTTTAGATATTTATTACGAATAAACTTTATTCATTCGTAGAAGGGTGGCTTATCTGATGCATTACCAAAAAATCCATTAGTCGTTACTGATATCAAAGGGTCGGGGGATCCAGTAAATATAAGAAGTGTATCTTGTAATGATATTGCAACAGCGAATAACGGAAATTTAAAAATCCCCAATGATACCAACAAAAATTTAAGTAATCACGTTATGAATTACGCTCAATCTATAACAAATGTATCGGTTTCAATGTCATCGATCAAGCCTGGCATTATTATAGCAAGGTCGTCGGAAATTATTTCAAAGATCATTGAAGATAAAAGTGTAGATGAAAAATCAAGACCATGGACCTCATTGTGCACCATTCCCTCTCAATCAAATTTTCATTCGTTATCTTCCCCGAACAAAGTTCATCCTTTTTCTGGCTTACTTACAAGCCAATTGATATGTACTGAATGCGAATGGAAGGTAATGATTTATTATTTAAAAAAACTCGTATATTCCAATGAACAATGACTTATACATTATGATTATTTTAGAGTCCTGTACATTTTGATAAATTGGAAAGTGTTTCCTTGCCTCTACCACCAGCCAACGATGGTTTCATGTGGAAAAGACTTACTCTTGTTAGCTTACTTTCTCGGCTGGTATCGAGAGAAATGATTTCCGATGTGCAATGCGATGGCTGCAATAATCGTTGTCCAGCTTACAAAACGTTAACTTTTGGCAAACTACCAAAGTGCCTGTGTCTTCACATTCCAAGGACAACATGGAGCTCATCTGGAATTGCAATCAAGAGAGATGATCCAGTTGTTTTTCACGAATTATTGATATTGGATCCATTCACTTACACAGAAACAAAAAGAAAAAGCACACAAGTAAATTTATCAGACTTGAAATTCATAGAAATTAAAAAATAGCGCCAGCGTATTTCATTTCGATTTTATACATGAAAAGCATTCTAGAAACTATTAATTAAACACTGTTATGACTTTAGGGTAGTTTACCAGCGATGACGTTGTTGAATCCATCGATGCATCAGGGAAAACACAAATATTACTTATATGCTGTGATTGAACATCGAGGACCCGTAGACGCAGGCCATTTTGTATGCTACAGACGAGGAAATCGTCCTGGTCAATGGCTTTACACATCGGATACGATTGTGGAAAAAACTACATTGGAGGAGGTCCTAAATGCTAGTCCTTACCTCTTGTTTTACGAAAGAGCTGTTACGCAAGACCGACACTAAGCAACTAAACAATACGTAACAGCAGTGCGTATCTAAATTTAAGCTTTACCAAATAAAGCCACTTTTATTCAGTTAAATTAAATGCCGCCGTCATAGCTTGAATACCGTAAACATTTTGAGTAACTTGTTAAGTCTTAATTTATAAATGCTAAAATCCTGATTCTAAATAGAAGTACATATAAGCCTAAAATAAGATATAAACATAATTAGTTATATACAAATCTGAAAGAATGACGAAGCATTTCTATATAAGGAAGCCCGTTTACATTATGCAATACTAGTTACAATACGAGTTTTATTTTGCACATTTCCGATCGTTACCTGATTTAAAGAGAGTTAACAAGTTTATTTTACTGCGAAGATTTGAGTTATCTACATTCATAAAAGTATAATTTTCGTGAGTAATTATTATCTAAGTTTTTGTTGCCTAGTCATAAAATTTGTTTCTATATTTGAATCTACATGATTTTTGAACGAAAAAATTGGACGCAATATGTTTTTGCTAATTGATTTACTTTTTATTGATAATAGTTTTATTGAACAGCTTAATATTCTTTTTTGCAATCATTTCATTTGCAAAATACTATTTGTACCGAAGTAATCGCGTGTTTTGTCAAACTTTTTGAAATTTTTAGGCAGCTAATGGAACTTTTTGTTGTTGTGATATCTCGAAATACGAAAATGTATATTATGACGTTCCTGTCTGGAAAAGTACCAAATAGTTGCATTCAAAAACATTAAGATAGATTAATACAATAATTTACGTGCCAAACTTCGGCCCTTGAAACATATTTCGCATCGTACACGTTCCAGATCGAAATATTGTTTGAGAAGCAAGCGCACTTTTGTCAATTTGGATCTTTTTTACATTTTAAGCATTGTAAAAAACACAATATAAGAAAACAATCTTTTATTATAGAATATTTTATTTTTTAAATCTGATTTACACTATGTATATTACAATTTGAATACTTTTTCGATCATTTCACGTCCAATAGAAACTGACTTGATTGACGAATCGACGAGCTTGTAAGCTCTTCGATTTTAATTGAGAATCGTCGGAAAACGACTTAATAAGTTTATGATAAGGCCAATCTTTAAAAGACTAAAGAAGCGGAAAATGGCTTTGACAAATTTGAGCTTATTTAAGTCTGCAAGCTTTCCACACATGAACATCGCGTAACACTTTGGAAACTTGAGTGATACACTTTTATACCGCTGCATGCCCTTTTCTTAAATTTTTAGCGTAAATAAAAAATCGAGAGAATCGATTTCTCGGTACCGTATCTTATCGATGTTTTTCTACGGATGTCTTAAGGTATATAGTTTGATTTATGAACGAGACTGATAAATCTCTGCGAGGGTAATATCGTTGGTGCGCGAATAAAATAAAAACGATCATGGAGCAGCGTGCTCTCTCTCTGTATCTCGCGTAAAAGTGACATCCTCAATATTATTTATAGTATCTTAAACTGTAAACCAGCAGAACTTAGGTATTATCAAATAAAGTGTCACTGTATAAACGAAAATTATTGTTGTCATTCCGAAAGTTGTCTTTTCAAACTACAATCCTCTAATTAGTTGTAAGCCTTCCTTCGATTGTAAATAAAAGCAGCACACGTTAAAATAAATATCGCAAGCACTGACTCATTCATTCGTCACCAGTTGCCAATAAACAGGTAAACGGCGGGCTTATAAAGAATCGAAGTCATGCAACTATAAATTAGCCATAAAAGAATCATGACTCTAAGAGGTATTACGTGCCATTAGCCCCAAAAAAAAGCAGTTTCAACCCACATAGCGGGCGTAGACATGCGCCACCACCACCACCTTACCGCAGAACGTGATATTTCCGCCCGCGCATAACGAGAGAAGGTGGTGCGCGCGCATCGACGGCCGATCGACTGGATCCTCTCTCCGTCAGCTCTTCGAGAGCTCCCTAGCAAATGGGAGGATTCGTTGTTTGCTGCCTGCTGTAATCCCAGGAGGGTTTTCGCGGAGGAGGAGAGAGGGAGAGAGAAAGAGGACACTGCCCAGGGATACAAGGTATTTAATTATCCGTCTCTGTTTACAAGGCTACCTTTGTTTATTTACTCCTCGATGCGTTGTTTTCCTTGCTGGCGGTGACCGATCGTCGTAATCATTATTACGTGCATGCACAAATGCACGTATAGCGTGATTGCAAAGGAGGCAGGCAAATGTTTAATTTAATTTTGGAGTATATACCGATTGGATTTAGCTTTGCCAAGGGTATAGGAAAGGTGCGACTCTGTTATTGTTCTTGAGAGCTATGAACAAAAATATTTTGCGTGACAAGGCAAGGTGTTCTGCTTCGTGTGTTCTTATCGGACGTGATGCGATAAGCTGCTCGAATATAGGTATACACCACGGTGGTATACACAATCTTAGCATCGTGTGTAGTATACGTGTGCGTGTGCAGTTCCGCGACATGAATAGTAAATTTGAGCTTCGTTCGGTTTAGCCGTGATGTAACTCTGTAACTGCCAGTCATAAACAGCCATTGAGTGTCTAGTAAATAAGTGTAAGAATAGGTAAATGATTTTTATTTGTTGTGTTTACAGGCCGATCAAGTTCGATAAAAACAAAATTATCGTAGTAGAACATTTAAGATTTGCTTAGTTGAAAAGATAATTTTTATTTTATTATTTATCAAAATAAACAAATATAGAGAAAATACTCGTTCGATGGCTTGAAATTTACGTTCTAATATATTAAAATGATCTACTGTTTAATAATGTAGTTTATCAAAATTATCCAAATGATAAGTAAATACTCTAACCTATACACATTTAAAAGTAGCATGCTTGACTTTTTTAAAACTCTTGTTAATGATGTTTTTAATAAAATAAACGTGTATCTATTGCTAACTACTATAAAAAAGAGCATATTTTTATTATGATAATTCAAATAACGTTGTGTTACAGTTCCTGTTTTAATTGACACTGAACTAATTTGGCCAAATGTGGATGAGAGTTGAGAAGACCATCTGTTAGCTACAGGATGTCATCTCATACATTTTCACAAAAGTCATTTACTCCTATACCACCTGAAAAAGGCAGTTTTCCATTGGATCATGAAGGACTATGTCGTGAAGTCATGATTAAGTACATGCGCTGCCTTTTAGAAAACAAGAACATAGCTAGCAATTGCAAAGAGCTGAGCAAAGAATATCTTGGTTGTCGCATGGACAATGGATTAATGGCAAAAGAGAGTTGGTCTAATCTGGGTTTTCAAGAAAATAATTTGAACGAGCAGAAGCAGCAATGAGAAAGGCTCTTCGTCTTCGTCGTAGAGTGGATTGCATAGAGTTTACCCTAGCTGCCGAACAGAAAAACTGCCCTGAAGAAAGGTTATCCTGGTTAGTTAATTTCAATACACACATGGGTAGAATATACCTTTTAACAGATTTAAATTGTAAAGGGTCAATATTAATACATATTAAATAAACCTGATGAATAAATCGTAAGTAGTATTATATAATAAATAACAATTTCTGAGTATTGTACTATTCAGAAATTTCAAAATTTTTGAAGAACAATATTACAAAGTAATTTGTTAAAAGTGTACATTTTTACAAAGTATAAACTTTACGATAAATTATTAATAGTATACATTTTGACAATTCTCAAACTTTTCTTCTTTTCAATAGGGTTCTCATCGATATACACAGTTCAACGACGAGACGAACATACACGTTTCGTGCCTAATAAATTCTGAGTTGCGAAAATCGCGATCTCGTGTTTTATATGCATATTATATATTTACAAATAAGGATACATATATATATTAAACAGAGTTAATATTAAAGATTATATAAAAAAAATTATATGTATACAAATGTTAAAGAAGATAGTTATTGGAAAATAAGCAAAGCAAAGCGCTAAGAAAACGAAACGAAACGAAATTGGATAACGATCTTCGATATAATTAACATATCAATCAGTTTATAACCAACTTTAACCGAATCAACAATAACACTTCATACACATACGTCGACAACAACAATCACTTCGTAGAGCACACAAAACACAGCGAACTCCCGCACGAGGTTAGTCGTCAAGTTGATTATAAGAAAAAGCTTTAGATAAATCGAATAATCGAAACAAGTCGACAAATTAATCCATGCTCATTGCTTGTGCATCTCCGCTATCGTAGTACCGCCATTAGCGCAACGCAAGTTCAATTAAATAAAGCCAAATTCAAAAAGACTTGATATTAAGAAAAAATAACAAATAAAATAAACGCAAATCGTATCCTAGTTGTATCGATGATCCGCTTTTGCCAAGTTCGAGATATATTAATAAGCTGCAGTGCAACTTAATCAACGGCCTTAGACGGTCGTCCGTTGTAGATAGAAAAATAAATAAAAAGAGAAACGGTCGGTTTCGTATCGCGCCACTCGTGTATCAATTAATAATCAGTCGGCGACCGTTGTGTAGCTGATCGATACCTGAATGTCAATAAATTAGTTGTTAATCGTGACATTAAAACGAATCGCAAAGTAGTGTAGGTAGTGTAAGCACACAATTATTAGTGTACACTTCAAAACAAAAACAAATACAAAGAAACAAACAATACAAACTAAAACAAAACGAAACAATGGCATCCTCCACATCGAAGAAACGAGTACTGGTTGGCTGTACCGGAAGCGTCGCGACGATCAAATTGCCCCAGCTGGTGCAGAAACTCTGGCAACGAAACGTCGAGGTACGCGTGGTTGTGACCGAACGAGCCAAGCATTTCTTGAAGGAAGCCGAACTACCATCTGGCTGTCAAGTTTTATCGGACACGGTGGAATGGGCGGCATGGCAAGATCGAGGCGATCCAGTACTTCACATCGATTTGGCAAAGTGGGCCGATGTGTTTGTCATTGCTCCTATGGATGCCAATACTCTGGGCAAAATGGCTAGCGGAATTTGCGACAATATATTGACGTGCGTAGCGCGCGCCTGGGATCCACACAAGCCGCTACTATTTTGCCCGGCGATGAACACGAAGATGTGGGAACACCCTGTCACCGCTCCACAGGTATGCCTGATCGTAGCTCTACACGATTTCGTTACAAGATGAAAATACTTTTCAAACATTTCCATCCGCAAGAATGAGAAGCGAACGAGAAGCTGTTTGCAAAAAAATTAAAACTAGACTCGTAGCCAATGGTGCTCTCGAGATAAATAAACAATGGATCACGTAATTTTTTACGCATTTATTTCCTTAAAATATCAAATATCAAATTATTCGTTACAATCGTTGACATCTGTTTATTAAACATTCCCAGCATTCGAAACATGGAAAAATCATTCAATTCAACATTTGCTATCTCGCTAACAAAAATTTCATTGGGTTTGTCGAACAGGTGGCACTGCTGAAGTCCTGGGGATACAAGGAGGTGCCGTGCATCTCCAAGACCCTCATGTGCGGTGACACGGGTATAGGCGCGATGGCTGAGGTTGACACTATTGTCCAGATGACGCTACGTTTCCTCAATCCTTGGGATTCGTATTCGGCGTCGGACACACACTTACTACATCGTCATCATCATCGTTAGAGAAAAATATATTATTATACAAATACATATATATGTATATATATATGAAAAACCAAAAGTGACATTGTGCGCCGTGTTATCAATTATCGAAGAGAATAAATCAGTTTTTTTGACAAAGTTGACCTCCTTCTCAATGCACCTACGCGATTTGTTCACGTTGAAAGATATCGAAATAACTTGACGTTTTATCGCTTTTCGTATATACACATCAAAAGCGTGAGCTTACAAAATACAGCTTATTGAGTAATAAAATTCGGTACGCTAGTCTGATTTACGGTTAAGGGCTCGTTAGGAAACTGGGATCTACGATATTATTGGTTTGAGTAAGACACTTGAGACAACCTGGCGAGCTCGAACGAGCTTTAGAATTCTGTATCGGAGTAAGCTTACAAGGCGTTGTACCTCGTTCTCAGACTAGCGATACTTTTCAGTATAAATATCACAGTTTATAAAACTGACTGCACGCTTCTTATTAACATTCATATATAAAAGTTATCGTTAATCGAATTTTCATTTCTAATACGATGCTAATTAATTATTATTTTAAAAAATCTAAAAATGCTCGTCGAATTGAGATTAATGATCTCGCGTACATCGTGGCATTTAAAAATTCATTTACTCCTCTCGATCGAACGAGCAGAGTATCGACGTAACAAAAATGAGTTATGACAAACTCAAACGTTAAATTATCCGTATACTACATAAAAGTGAACAATTAAATATACTACGTAATACAGTATAAAAGTATTGGCGTGAAGGAATGTAAATCGTTCCTCACGATAAAGGCAGTTGAAGGTCTAGTTTTGTCTGACCATCCTACGATTGAGTTAACGCCTTCGATGCTTATTAGAAAGAAGCATAACTGCCCGTTAAAATTACATATTTTATCAAATGCTTATAATTGCATTGCCCACGTTTAAAATGATCTTCGTTGCAAAATTCAAATTTCAAAGAACGTACGTTCTCTACGAATCGTACGAAACTGAATCAAAATCGGATTTTACGAGGAAGCAACGTTTCGTCTACGCAAACAATTATCATCACATCGTTTAGAGCTATATAAATAAACTTTAA
Organism: Chouioia cunea; assembly: GCA_030064505.1. Lineage (NCBI taxonomy): Eukaryota > Metazoa > Arthropoda > Insecta > Hymenoptera > Eulophidae > Chouioia > Chouioia cunea. The sequence continues at coordinate 10,337,038 of JAOPFQ010000001.1, read as the reverse complement.
ACTCAAAATCAATAAAGTTTGAACAATTTTCTGTATAATATATATAAAAAAACTGTTTAATGGGAGAATAAAAATAGAGTTCGATTAATTGAAAATTCCTGGAAAGTACTACGGGTTTGACTCCATTAATAACAAACATTTGTAAAAGTCGACTTGATAATTCGCTTCAATAGCGTACCATTTAACTATTTATAAATAAACTTTTCACAACTCTTAAATTGTTTTCACGATATTGCGGCACATTCATACGAGGCTCGTGCTTTTGCAACCAATACATCCGATAAATAACGACGTACTCAAAACTGCTTTCGCCACACAGTAGTGAAGACAACGGAGAAATATCATTATTAAAAGCCTGATTCTTTCATCGGTCGGTATAGTCGTCCGTGGCAATACTCGCGATACGCTTGTCCCCGACGAGAAATACATTTTTATAAGGTTTTTGTGTTTAACTCTAGCGTCCTATAAATAGACAAATTTTGCTAACTAATCGTACCGCGTTAAGTACTCAAAATTTACATCAATCGAATCTCAACAAAAGAAATGACGAAGTTTCGTTTTTCACTGAGCAGGGACAGCGATTCGACGTTTTGTTTTATCGTGAATTCGTCTACGTGTACATTCGTCTAAACAAAGGTAACAGTAATGTCACAGCGGCAACGGCGAGACACGAGCTCGATGGCATTGCGCTACTCGCAGATATACTGTGAATGCGCGACTTGGTCGGGAAATCAAAGTCGACGTCGTTGGTTTCGATGCCTCTAGGACAATTCATCCAGTACTGCGCCGAAGGTTTTGGCCTCTTGTGAGCTACTCTCATACGCATGTCGTCAAACTGCCAGAAGTGCCTACCCTTGAAGAAGTACGTTGTACCTGAAAATGTTCACCAGCGTAGTTATTGCAATTGTTGAGTAACCTTGTAAGCGAATAGTTGATTATCGAAGGTTCGTTTACCATTTTTCCACTGGAAAGCCGCGTCGATGTTTGCCCCAATACCGGCGAACATGCTGATATCTCTGGGATAATCCAATTCTACGTAGTTCTCTTTTTCATCGAACCTTCGAGTAATAACAATACGTTCATGACATTACACCGATAACCAAGGTATCGAACAATTTCTTACGAAATAACAAGTTGTCCGAATATCTACCTCCAATACATGTTGCCACTAAAGAAGTAGGTCATCTTGTTGTATCCCCAAACCATAGCAGCATCGACTTTTTCAAGATCTGGCGGCAAACCCAAGTGGGTGAGAGGTTTAGGATAACCAGGTTCCAGGTAAAACGCATTGAAGACATAGTAATGACGTCCGATGAAGAAAACGATGCCGTTGTTGTCCGTACGTTCGTAAACGGCATCCACGTGAGTTACCTCCATTGGAAACTTGAACAGCTGGGTTATCTCGGCAGGGAAACCTTCCACGAGTCCTCGATCGTTCAACCTCCAGACGTACTGTCGAAAAAAAGAACTATTATCAACTATGCTATATTTTGTCGCACGCTTGTTGCGCGGAGAGACACCTAACATAGGCCACGATTTAACGTGCAAGTTATTCGTCAACGTGGTTTGTAGCAGTAGTGTACACGTGGTAATAGCGATACACGTACGTTTATACGGAGAATCAACTAAATATACAAGTGAAAATTCGCCGAAACGACAAAGTGTAAACTCGACAACAGAACAAAAAGAGCGACAAAAACTTGTCGCGACTGAACAAATACGTTGGACCTCTATTTGGATAAGTATGGATACGCGTGTGTGTAAAGGAGAGAGGCAGTCGGGGGCAAGGCTTATGCAAAGTTAATTCGTGGCAGAGCTTACGGCCGTGGTATGTTGCAACACGCGTGCTGAGCCATTTAGTCGGTGGGATTTAGAATTCTTGTTAATTTAGGTTTGGCTTGTGATGCATTGTCGTGGATTATATGATTTGCATAGACTTGATGGACTGTTGGTGTAATATATAACTCACTCGGCCTTTGAAAACGAAGAGCTCTCTCCTGATGAGACTGATGGCGTCGTAATCCGTGTCGCATTTGTCGGGTACGTCTTTTTTGACGACAGGACGATACCTTGGACTAGGTGTTGTGCCAACGGTGTTAGGATGGTGATGATGTGGTCTGTGATAAGGCGGCCTTCTTGGTGTACTAACTGGCCATTCGGGTCGTCGACTCGTTGGGTAATATGGTTGACGTGGTCTTTCGTCCGCTGGATATTCGGGTCGTCGTGGTCGCTCGTCTGGCGGATAATGATTAGGTCTGTACGGATGCTCCCGAGGTGTGTATGGACGTTCGCGTGGTGTGTAGGGTGGTTCTCTTGGTGTGTACGGTCGCGTTCTCCATGGTCGTTCCGTCGTTGTCGTCGTCGTTGTCGTCGTCGTTGTTGTCGTTGACGTTGTCGCAGGCGGACGGTATGGACGATAGTGCGGATAGTCTGGGTTCTTGCCCCATAATCTGTCTGGTGCACCTGAAAATTCAAAGAAATAGGTCAATTGACCAATCGTCTCGTGTCTGTTGCTTTACATGTGGGTTTTTTATTCTCCTGCAGTTTCGTGAAAAGCCGATTCGATTTCAATTTAAACGTCCGAAAATGATCGGTTCAACGCAATCATCACCTCTTGTGCGTGTACGTTATTATTATTATTATCGTTGTTATTATTGTGAATATTATTGTTATTACTATTATTGTTCTCATTATTATCAAGCTCTTAACAGTCGGCAGCTCCATTCCAACAAATCCATTTAGCTGCGTTAATCGACCCGATTTTTATTTTTAATTTTCTCAAGTTTATTTACTCGACACGCGATGCAGTATCGCGTTATCGCATTTAACGAACGAATCAAATGAATTATTTACAAATTATTCAATGTCTTGTTGTCGGAACGCGTATTTACACAGCGATTCAAGATATTAAAAATCACGAGTTTACTCGTTTGTTATTTTAATCAACAAGTATTGATCGTCGCAATATAGAAAATGTCTGGTTAATTGATATTCCGTGCAGCTTGAAAAAAAGAACGTCCATCCGAGCAGCTGGGCAAACACAAGCGTACGTACGCTCGCTGGAAATCAACGCACGCCCGAGCCTGCATACGTATAGCGGTACGCGTGGGAGGGAAGTAGGACTAGTATCTGGAATATCGCAGTTTCGCATGATGCGCGTTCCAGCAGGAAATCAGGCCTCTGTGTACGTGTGTACGTGGGTGCGAGGCGAATGGTGGCAAACCCTAATCGGATTACCAATTGAAATAACGTGGCAGGATCTGCGCCTGAGGTGTTCTGTCTGCTGCTGCTCTGGTACACTGATTCGATTCGACGAGCCCATCTACCCATATACAGCTACGGGGAATTGGTAAATACGTATTGGCTGCTGCGCTGCAACGGCTCTCTGGGCTCTAGATTTGCCGTTCCACGTTACACCTCTTAGGTTTGACGCTACCGCTACTTTAAATGGAAATTGATTCGTGGCCGACCGAATCGAAGCTTTTCGCCGTGTTACTACGAGAAGTTTGATTGGCTTTTTTCCTCGTGGCATCCGACAAGGAAAATGGATGTGCTTAGATTCGATCGCGAGAGTAGATTTTTTACCCTTAACGAATAAGTAGGCTATGTAGCCGGATCTCTTTCGACGTGTTTTTATTCTCTTCGCGAAAGACCACGAAAAACAGCGAGACTACACGTTATCGGGAGTTTGCACGTAAGAGGATTTTCAATCTCTTTAGGTAGAAAATCTGTACGTGAGGCAGAACGGCTCTTGCCAGAACTCTCATTCAACGAATACCTAACAACGAGCAATTCCCATTTGCAAGGAAAAGTAACAATATTTCGTAGATTTCGCTCGCGTATTGTTTCCCCAATTTTGTTCGCATATGCCGTTGCGGTTGCCTGCGAGCTATTATTATCAATTTATTCGCTGGAAAGATGAATAATTACCTATATCGTTTTACGTTATTTTTTATTTGGCAAACTATATAGACAGTTCGAGAAAAAGAGGTATTATCTCTCGTATAAACCTCACCAATTGCAAGAGATCGAGGGAGAGACAAGTTGAAAACGCCAATCAACAACGCGCGATTTACGTCGTTATAACAAGAGCGTCAAAAGCATACAGAACAATTAATATTCCAAAATGGTTTCACGCTTAAATACCGTCGACGTCAATATGCGAGTCAGAACGTGTCGAATATCTGCATTTTTATCGTTGCCTTCGAGAGCTCTACGCCAATTTCCATAATGGCTCGATGACGATTTTTCAATCGCTCATTATTTTAGCGTACGATTTTATAAAAAAAATTGGGCTACGAAGCTTGCGGGGATATTATATCGATCCTTTCAAGTTTTGAGTTAAGCGACGAGCCATTGTGTTTTATGTTTATGGAGAACGCGGTTTAACGCTTAAACTCCCGCAAGCCACTTAATTTGCAAGCGCGCGCTCGAGTGTGGGTATAGACTTTAACGGGTTAATTGAAACACCAGGAATTATCGTTTATCGATATATATATATGCACCTTTCGAGATTGTGCCTTTATATTCCAACAACCTCTATAAGTCGATTGCTCAAGTTTATTTTTTGTGTATTTATTAAACTTTCGTCCAGTTTGACGTTAAATTAAAAGTATTTGATAAGTATTCGATTGCAAGCTCTTCGTAACAAAAGTATAAAACTTGAACGTCAGACTAAATAATTTGTCGAGATATTTAAGAGATGTAAGTAAGCAAAAGCCATGTTTAATGGAAACGAAATGGAGCACAGCCGATTAAACTCATCGTATTACCGATTCCCGAGAGATCAGCGGCTCGTAAATCGGCGACACTCTCGAATCTTTAATAGGATGCAACGCGAGTGCAGTTATCGGACATTTTGTCCACGTGTCGCTATGCAAAACGGGTTGCAAAGACGTATTTGTGGTGGTATCCGGTTAAAATATATATATATATGTGTGTGTGCGAGCGATATCGAAGCCCTTTTGAACAAACAATAATGTACACCAAGAGACGCGCGCGCGCGAGAGGAGAGAGAGAGTGGGAGGGAGAGAGAGAGAAGTATAGCCGTATAAATCATAAATTTTCCGAGCGAGGTGGCTTAAACTATCGACCGATTCATTGTTAAATGCGGCCACACACATACCGTGTGATATCTATATGTATATATGTATATATACAGCTGGAGTATTATCTTTATACTGTGTTTTGAGTAATGAGGGTCAGAATTTTACAATATACGATGAAATGGAAACGAAAAAAAGAATCAATTGATATGCATTGTTATTATTATTGCTGTGTGTGTGTGTATAAGTGCTTAACCAAAGCCGTTGAGAGAGTTGTATAATTATTTATTGTTATCCTCGGCTGCTAATACCGCTGGTGCTGGTATTGTTTGTTCAGCGAAAAATAGAACATATGTGGCTCTTGCGCGGGCAGTCAGTAGATAAGTTTGCGTTTGGTCAGCCGATACTGCGATTTTTCGGCAAAGTTATAGGGAGTTTTGTATTTCTTTTTCTTTTTAGACCGTGAATAACTTTTGCTAAACATTCAAATCTCGAAAAAGTACACCCGAATAAAAAGAAACCGTAAAATTAGCCGAACAAATCCATCATTTATTTTTCTTTGTCCTCGTTCGAAAAAAAGTCGTTCGAAAACGAATTAAAAAAACGTACACAGGTATACGTCGAATCATCGACGCGACACGAATTCGCACTCTCGGCAAGTATTGAGAGTTCACTCGCGTTTGGCAGCGAATTCCCTCGTGTGCTGGGCAATAACGGAAGATCTTGCAAGTGCGCGGAATATCTGTCGCGCACGTCGTAGCTATTTATCAAGAAAAGGCCCATTCGAGCGATATTCCCAGATGACTCGTCTCCTAATCGCACACGCCGTTCGGCCCAAGTCTTGATATGTCGCGTCTACGGTTTACGTCCTTTCAACGCTGTTTAAAACGATCTCTATACGTAATAGGGAAATTTTCGCTATAACCGTTGACGTATGTGCGTTACGTATTATCTTGTTTGACAATATTGGCGCTGTATACTTGTCGTTAATCGTCGATATAAATACGCAAATGTGAAATTGATACTCGTGACGACAAGTGATCGATCCATATTTGCGTTTGAAAACAGAAGCCCTCGATCGGAAATACACTTTGGAAAATCGAAGTTATATACACGTATACACAAGGGAAGCAATGCGATATCAAGCAGCGGATAAGCCGAACAGAATTTAATTAGACGTTGGAGGGGAGGGGGAAGTATGATAAATAAAGTAGACTTCGTGAGCGTCGGCTGCGGTACCAAGTTCGTTGGCGAACTTTGCCGTGAAATGAATTTCATTTGCTCTGTCTCTCTCTCACTTGCGAGCGCTCGCGTTCACGTCAGACATGCCGCTAGTTTAAAGCTTAAAAGTCGAGGAAAAGCTGCCCGCGGTCATCCCTGCGAAATGAGAGTTTCGCTCTTGGTGTTCAAAAGAGAGTTCGGAAACAACTCGTAAATCTGTATCGTCTCGGGTTTGAAAAAAAAAATGAAAAAAAGAGGCTAATCCGCTTTATAACGAGTTCGCGCGCTAAACTTTACTTATTATCCCGAGCGTACGCTTACATTTGTCGAGAGTGGAAGGAAATATAATTTAGTCGAACGTCTGAGTGCGCGCACGTTTATGATATATACATCTATACGTGTGTATACTGGCTGCTATCGCGAGAGATAAAGTGATAACTCTATTAAATGTTAATAGGATTGGAATACGAAATATTAAAGGTGCGGATGTAGCAAACCCGTTGAAAAGCCAATGCTCTCACACATATCCACACGAGTAATTTCTTTCGAGCGTTTTCCATATATAACTTGATTTCCCCTGGCCAATTTCCGCGACAAAGCAATTTCATTACACGTATATTTTGTTTTCTTTTCCTTTATGTTTTTTTTCTTTCTCTTTACCTTTCTCTCACGGCCACCAATGTATTTTCCATGAATACTAAAACGCTTTTCATTTTAAAACGTTCGTCGCACGAACCAGACCTTTTCACTCTTCTCTGCATATACCTATAAGTTGACGTCTTTGGAAAATTCCAACATGCTGTTTTTTTTGCTTCTTTATTCTTTTTTTTCTCAAGCGCAACTGCGGCAGCAGCACCTATTACACAGTCGACGAAATTCCAAAGGAGGTCGGTAGAGAAAAAGGACAGGAGAGACGTCACGCGCGCTTGCCGCATGTTAAAGTAGCTCGTGTGATTCGAGAAAACTCACGAGTATGGCTGGCTGCGCAGCTAGAACTCTTGTAGGGTTTTTGTTTCTTTTCCTTTCTCATTCAACGAAAGTGGCTTAAATTGAGACTTCATTAAAAGACTTTCATCGCGATGTACATTTATATATATATATACAAGCGATAGGAGTTTGCCAAGATAGGTCGTAAGTTTTAAGTCGATTTTGGGGCTTTGGACTTCACCACCGTGAAAATTTGAAACTATTTTGTCTGCGTGTGTTTTTAAAGTCAGGTAGCCAAGAGGATTATCTTCGAGGGTTCCTTTTATTTTTTAGAGAATAATAAGTAGGTATACTTTAAAAGTGAAGTAATAGGTACTGTTATCAACGTATATATTAATGAATTCTCATTAGGACAACAGTTTCGTGCTATTTCGCTTTATTAATTACTTGTAGCAATGTGTTATCAAAGGCTAGCTCTATATAACCGAGATAAAAAAGCTAAACGCTGATCCAAAAGCTTGCACAGCCGATAAATTCATTATTTAGCCCGCTCACTAGAAGCGTGTACCGTGAAAACGAAAACTCATCGCCGCCGAAAAGCATGCTAAACCGCAAGCCAATTAAAAGACCCAATTAAAGACAACATCTTTTCGTTCTCTTCAACCACCGTAATGAAAATTAGCCGTCAGGTGCAATAAGCCTACAACGATTGCATTCGAAGGCCAAAAGCGAAGGTCGAGGCGAAAGCGCAAACGCCGAGAACAGAACTACACGGAGAAGAGGCGAAGACGCTTGTGTCTACTAAAAGATGCCACTTCAATGATTCATCGACAAGCTAACCGAGTAAAGTATAAAATGAAAAGGAAACGTTTTTTTTTCGCCGATAATTTACTCTCAAGATGATTTTGTCGATGAGTTTTCTAGTGATTAAAAAAAAGTGCCTACGAAATGCCACTGCGAGTCAGCTCGTAAATCACTTCATTGAGTTCTAGCAGTCTCGCTCGTTCAGCATTTACTAATCATTACGCGAGTCGCCATTTTCTCAAACGCGCAATCGATTATCAACGCACGCACCAGTACGGTGGATTTACCAGGTAATAATCAGTTGGACGTTTGTGATTTATTCCGGGAACTTGTGATATACCATCGTTGATGACAATTTATTTTTTATTTCGAAGCTGGATATAATAAATCTACTGATTTAAAATCAATTGTAATTACTTGTTTGCGCCGCTCAAACTTTAGCCAGTATCTCTATTATTACTATTATTATTATTATTATTGTTATTACGCATATCGGTTTCTCGAGCGAGAGAATTGTGCCGTATAATTATGTGTAATATAACGTTGCAGCTGGAAGCGCATTGCTTGAAAGTAGTTTACGATATAAAATGTGCGTGCTCGTATGCACAGGTGCAGGAGCGTTCTCGTGATTTTCACAGATCAACGAACGAGTAATTACGTGGGAAAACGAGAATAAAACAATATATATTCGTACAAGCACACGTATGAGGCAATATAAATAATGGAAGAACACCTCGAGTCAAAAAACAACACGTCTGACCAAACCCGAGTTATTTCACTGGAAACGTTCAATCGCCTACAAATCCCAATGTCTTGAAACGATACATATTTATACGTAATGCAACGATCTAACACGCTGCTAGGAGAAGACAATCTTGATACAATTCTAGCTTTGGTTCTTGCTATGGTTATGGAATAATCAATTTGATCAACTGAGTTCTAAAACCAGAAGGTTAGGCGAATGCTATTAAGTTTGGTCCTCGGTCCCTTTCCTTTGTTATGTTATGTTGTGTGTGTGTGTGTCAATGTACATAGACAAATATACGTACGACAATTCCCAGAGTCTAGTTAAACGATCTCCGAATAAGATAACTTTAGACGTGTAAAATTCAAAAAAGATAGATATGCATACAGGTATGGCTGTAGAATGAGAAAAAAAGTTAGCGAAAGCAACAACAACATGCAAAGAGGCATCCCCGCAGGAAATAAAGGGTATGTATTCCTCGGAGACTCGACGGGCATGCATTTTTCGATGCATTTTTAGCGGGATCGAGTAACGCACACGATAAATCATTCGGTATACGTATAGAGGGGGAGAGTGGGAGGATGCTATGCCGGTCAATTCTTTCGCGTTTGTTTTATTTGCGTTTCATCTCTCTCTCTTTCTCTCTCTCTTTCTCTTTCACTCTCGTGCGTCTATTTTCCCGATCATAAAACTTCGATTGGGCCGTACACACACCCACGCGTTTGTTTCGTATTCGGGAGGCGTCACGTGTGTACGGCGCCTGTAATGGGCTATTTTCCGAGAGAGGACGATCACTGATGTGAATTGTTTGCTATACGATATGGATTTAACCCACGTTAAGAATATACATTGACTGTTTATATTCGTCGCTCGCATTCGTATGTATGGATTCGACAACCACGAGCTTTCGAATCTTGGGCTTCTCTTTGAATTGAATTGCTCGATCATAATGGATATAAGTATTATTTGAAAATAAAAGCGAGATTTTATTACGGTTTCGATATCATTCGTGCCGTTTTCATTTACTGGAGATATCGTTTACGCGAAAACTTAGTCGTTGCTTTAAAAATAAAATAGAAAGCTTATTTTAATAAATATAAAAATCAAGGTGACACGGTTTCGCCTACGATAGGAAAAATCGAGAAACTCTTATTTTTTCCCTCGGATGCGAAACGATATCAGTTTGCAGGTTCGACAAATTCGAAACGAGTATGAAATAACGAGTGCAAGAAAAAAACATCATTGAAAGCGTCGTATTTGCTCGGTAAAATGTGCATTTTTGGTTTTTCATAAAATATGCCGTGCACTCGATTACAGTGACAATTTGTAAATCTATGATTTACCCTTGTAACGTGAAATCCAAAATGCGGACGATAATATGTAGAACCGAGTAAACAACGTTAAATAATTCAGCGCGCGCGAGTTTTGTTAAATAAATAAAAAAGTCACGATCAACTCGGAACAAAAGCAACTCCTGGGAAACAAAGTTTTTATTCATAAGCGAATCCCCGCACTTTCTTTTCTTTTTTTTTGAAGGAGAAAAATCAGAGACGAAAAATTGGAACAAAAAGCGAGATAATAAAGATATCCCGAGGAGAGAGTGGGAGAGAGAAAGGCTAGAAGCCGGGACTGATTCCAATTTTGAAAACGACGACGAGAGAAGAGATAACGAGACGTCGTATAACCGCGGCTTTTCTTTCGTATGCTACATGTATATATCTAGGCGTGCGAGCCATTGTTCTTTTCCATCTCTTCACGTATATTATAGCGCTTATTTATCTGTGACTTTTATCCCTTTTGCGCTGGTACGTACACTTGCGTGGACTTAACCAACAGTCGCTTCTTTTTTTTAATTTCAAGTAAACGCGAACATGCAACCATCTCTAATTTCTTTTCTCGTACGCAAAGCTCTTTGTAGCTCTTGCAATTGAATGCCCTAAAGGGTTTCTAGTTTCGTTTCAATTCGGAAATAGCTTGTCGACCGGGGAAATACTAGCTTCTGGTTTAGCTTTTCTCTATACTCGTGTGCGAATCCTCTTGATTGTTACCAAAAGAGAAAGAATTTCAACGATTTTCCTTTTTTTTCTTTTTTTCTTTCGACTAGTAGTTGAGTTTCATCTGGAATTTTATTTGTCTTTGGATTACAAAACGCGCCAGTACTCCTTTATTTTCTTTTAGATTGGCATAAACAAGAACATCGTACTGAATTCTTTCATTTCTGTGCTGTCGGAATTTAACGAAATGGTTGCGAAACCATGCAGATATTACTTTTTATTCCGCCATTCTGTTTGTTTTTTTGGAAGCGCTGCATAGAGCAAGTTGAAAAAATGCCTTTTCTCGAGAGAATTGTTAATGCGTCAAAAGAACTGTAAAGCAGATCGATAATAATGCGGGAATCTCGACGAAAGCAGCACAGCCGAAAGCGAGTGAAATCCAAAGGAACGTACAATGTAGATCTTTTGCTAATTCCATACACGAAGAAGAAGAAAAGACAAGTAGTGAACAAGCGAGAGTAATCGAATAGTACACAGTTGGCCACTCACCGTACATCTGCTGTATGCCGTGCTTATCGTCCTCTGGCAATTCGTAATCCTCTGTTATCCCCTGGTACCAAGGATACATGAGGGCCCCTCGTACCGAACTGTGAGCCAAACCCAACGAATGGCCAAACTCGTGCGCTGCTACCGCGAACAGACTTGTACCTGCAACACACGTGTGACACGCAATATATACGCACTGAAAATATACAACGTTCGTTTGCTTTTTTTCATTTGGCCCTTTTCGTCGAGAAGCGCTTCGTCCTCTCTTTCTCTCTTTTTTCCGCGATGCTTTTTACGCCGAGGGCGTGCACTTACGTACCGGGAGTACTCGTTGGACTTTCCTCGACGAACGCTATGTTTGTTCTTGGCCTCGCGGTGGGGTATAGTTGTTAGACTTTAGTTTGATAAAATCTTTAGAGTTTACATGCGAAAGAAACGAGACTTGGTAGGGAATTTTTTTTCAACTAAGCTTTTACTCGACTGTATTTTCAATTGAACAACAAAGTTACGCGAGTGGGAAAAGTTGGTTGCGGGTTGCTTCTTGTTACAAAGTGCGTCTTACCTTCAGCCACGAGAAAATGCTCTGTCGAAAAAGAGAGAGAAAGGGACAAAAATTACTTGTTGGCATTATTCGCACGGCACGAAACTCAAGTATATCCGTCGGGGTCGGTGTGAATTTGAAAGTCAACCCAGTTAGCACGAGTGCATCAATTACACGTTGTCGCGTAATTGTCCGGAGGTCTCACGACCCTTTCTTTCTCTTTCCTTCGTGACCTCGTTTTTCTTTTTTTTCTTCCTTCTTTCTTTCTCTCCCATTGTCGTCGTCAAATTCGCTTCATTAATTATCGCCCTCTGCTCGCGCACGTTCGCGTCGGCAATTTTGATGCAGCGACAGAGTTTCCCTCGCTATTATGCAAGCGGCGTTAAATTGTCGCTGGAAAGGCGCTGCGCAACGTGTTTCTCGCGTGACAACACTAGTTTTGACATTGCTCGCTAATGACGAATTCAATATTGACTCACTTTACAAACATCGATTCGTACCGGTTAATTGGTAATTAGGTGGCTACCCGTGGTGTGCGTCGGTTCGTGTCTTTTGTCTTTGCGTACGTACTTTGCGCAGCCTCTCCTAATTCCACTCGATCGATGTACAATAATACACCGTATATGCGTACCGTTTACATTGGAGATCGACAAGAGTGGTGCAAGATACGGGCATCGGCGATGTTTTTAATAAAAACTTTGGGGCTCCTCGAATCTCTCCACGAGCTATTACACCTTTATCTAGTTCTCTCTCTCTCTCTCCCTCTCTCTTTTTCCAATCGGCGCCCGTTGCGCCGGATAAAAATAAGAGTACAAAACGAAAGTTCGCGAGAGCCATCGTCGTATCGTATGCCGTTCATGGATTTTTCAACGAAGCGCAGGCAAGCACGACTACGACTACGGCGACGACTACGGCGACGACTTCGACGACGAAATAGCACGCAATAGAGCAGACAATTGTCACCGTTGCCACGGTTCTTTTTTATTGAATAACAATGCCTACGTATACGCTATTGTTTCTATCCGAGACGACACACGCCAGATATCCTCCGTTAAATGGGAAATCACGATAATGGCCATTGGATCCGTGCCTGAAAGCAGTTCTACAAAAAGCAAACTCTCTATATAACCCTTGAGGCTGTAAAATTGTTCTCGCCAGATTGAACGTCGCATGTCGTATTGAATTCCACGAGCTCTCAATGGGAATACTCGAACAAACGTACGAACGAGCGTACGAGTCTAATATGGAAGAGTCGAGTTTGCACCTTTGTAGTTGAAACTTTATCACGGATAACGAGGTTATTGGTTAGTATTCAACAGCATTAAGTTATTTCGCATCGGTCGACTAGGATCACTTTTGGTCGAATTAGAAAGCAGCAATTCGTCAATCAATGGGAAATGAGCGATAACCTATTTATCGTGTGGCGCAACGATAAGAATCGTCCATTAGCGGGCTACGTTCCACCGGAAATCCAAACATTTATTTGTCAACGCTCGTTATATATCTAGCCGTGGCAGGTCGATATTACTTGTTTACTGTTGTTGGCTATAGTCACGTACCAACGAATATCAGCGGGAGACTTGTTTATTCAAAACTTGTTGATGCTTCCTTATCGAATGTAATTTCCATAAATCAGTTAGTTGCGCGAAAATGTGACGTTCTTTCGATCGTCGCGACGTGATCTCGAATAAGGGGAAAAGGATGGCTCGTTTTATATCCGTCAATCCGTCGAGTAGGAATTTGCGATCTCGTTCCTTTTCCATCTACGCGTAATAGAGTATACGAAGGGAGTAAAGTTCATTTTTCGCACGCGACACGACGACGGTCTTTCGCGTGCTTCGACACATTCCCTGTTCGTAGTAACGCGCAGTCTAGAGATTTTCAACGGGACAGCTACTCGTTATTGCACGCGACTCATCGAATTACGAAAACAGTTAAACGTTCAGTTGTGAATCTTTTGTTACGAGTCAAGTTTTTAATCGTTCATCGAGTGCCGTTGTCTAACCGTTTAGCAGTTCGTTGAAAGAAGAAAAACAGAGCATCGAGTCAACAAAGTGGACGTCGGAAGTTTCCTAAAGCAATAATAATTCGAGTTGACGCGAAGAAAATGAAATTTCAATAGAAATTGATTGTCAGCGCGTATATTGAAGGCCAGACAAAAGCCACGCGTACGCTTATACCAGCTCGAGCGGCTACGGTTCGCTCGCACTTTTTAGGTACGTGTATACGTAACGCGCATAGAGGGGCGCGATAAATTGGTTTCGTTGCAAAGCAGGTCCGCTGGTATAAAAGACGGAATACAGAAAGGATAAACTTGATTTACGCGAAATAAAACGAAATAAAAACACGTTGAACGCGCCAAAATATGTGCTTCGAGCGACTGAATAGGAACAACAATTTTTTGCCAAATCGATCAATAATACGCGTATGTGTCGTGTGCGCATGCAAGAATTTTGTCGAGCTATATTTTATTTACTACGTGTGTGTACATTATGGAGCTCCAAAATAAATAAGCCGGGTGAACTAAAGTCTGAAGCGTCGCTGAGATGAATATTTTTATAAGACTGATTTTAATTCGATTAACGGTTTGGAGTGGTTTTTGCTTTCACGAGCATCATCTGTTTATTCACTCGGGACACGTACGTGCATGTATATACGTGTAAAAACTGGTGCAACGAGCGAATGCATCCCATAATTCGATTACGAGTGTTGATTTGTTAATGTAAACAACATACGTTTCTATTTATTGCAAAGTGACTTTTAGTTGCGACGAAAGTCCACTGGAAAGTTCGAAAAATCGGAAATGTTTGAGAAATTACTCGTTAGCAAAGATTTGATACATAATTGCATTTTCCAGAAACACTACTATCGACAGCAGAGTAATGGCGTTAAATGTAATCGATGTATTTGCAAAAGTTATTCCATTATTATCGTTAATCGGATCAGCTATGAGTTGGGTAGTGCATAAAAGCGTTCCGTCTAACTGTACAATCACGTTGTTTCTTGAATTACACGTTTTATTCAGATGCTCGTTCCACCGTGTCGATCTAAAAGTAACTTCTATCTCAGAAATCAATAGCAAAAAAAGCGTTCTATGGTAAAACACTTGAAAATTTGGCAAGAAAAAAGGCACTCGGCAAAATATCAGATACCACTGGTTCTTTGAACAGCGCCTACTCGTGCAAACTCGCAAACGAACTTTTTTCCCCTTCTTTCTTTGGAGTGCAAACGGATTCTTAATGAAACCGAGAGCAACTTGGCAATTCCCTTTTGGGTAAGAAAGAAGTGGCTAAACTCGACTTTTTGGCCGTGTAACATTCATTATTCGGAAGAGAGCATCGAATATATCTATAGGCGTATTCCATGTAGCCGCGAGGCTGAATTGTTTACACGGCCAATATACTGTTCGTACGTATATATACGGGTTCGAGATACGTGTGTCGTAGCTTGTCTTATTCATATCAGACTCGAGGGTTAACCGCAACGTTCACCACCGCGAAACAGCTGCTGCTGGCTCAAAGTTCCGCCGAGTGAAATATTTGGCGAGGGGATGTTTTATTCGGTAGCGCGAATAGAACCAATTGTGCTTTTATCGACGTTATGTCAGTGTAATTATCGATGCAGCACGCCGAGAACTTTGCGTTGGATCGCGACAAAAAGACACGAGCACTCTGTAATCCGAGGGACGAATCACGCGAGAGCCGATGGCATTTTTGCAATTTCGTATCTCGAATTCGTTGGTTTCGGGTTTTTTTTACTTGTTTGTTTTGTTTTCGTTCTTCAGCCACCGCAGACGCATAGACGCGCGGAAATTGAAAAGCAAACATATATAAGAAAGTGGGAACGCGCCAATGAGATATTTGCTCGAAGAAAAACGACTCGGCGCGCGCGTCGGAATTGGAACGTGTAGTCGAACAGCTGGAATAATAAAGCTGTCCGTGTTAATAAACCAGTTTGATTTATTTTAGGTTATCCATAGGTTGCTCTTTAACTTCAATACGTTCGTTCGATCGCGAGATTTGAGGGGGCAACGATGGACGATGTCTCTGTGAATAATCCACGGACATTTTTTAGACGAAGAATCTCGCGAGGAGCCTCGTGACGTTGGATCACGCAATACGAGATACGTAAGTTGGAAGCACGCGAATCGTTGCGCAAATCATATTACTCAAAGCGCATCACTAAAGTTAGCCTCTGTTTTTCTTTTTCAACGAATGCCATAAGTATACGTCGTGACAACGTCACGCTCGTGCTTGTCCCTATAGAAAGATAACGATTAACCAGATGTCGCGGTAACACGTAATAGATGCTGCAAAGACGTTTAACGAAAAAATACGTCTGACAATGTTTGACGTTATATGTCTCCAGCGGAGTATACGCGGGGCTAATAAGAGGTCATTTGCGTGGTTTGTGGGCAATCAGTATAGCCGCCGCGATCAATTGAACAATGGAAATCAGATATGGAAAATTGGATTTAGCCCGTGAGTATAAGTACGTGACTGGGAAAGTCACGATGGGGACTCTGATTGCCTGCCAGCTCTATATATTACATTTGACGCGAGCTTCGAGATGTCTTTTTATTTTTTCAAGGGCTGGAAACCTCTATCATAAAGTCTGCCTGTTACAACGTATGAATCGATCGTTCCCGCGCTACATGCGTTCCACGCTCTCAAATTGTTACAAGAAACGCCCAACTTCGACTTCGTACTTTGAAAATCGCGTTATACAATCGAAATAAAGCAGGCCTCCGCGTGCCAATGCAAAGAATTAATCAGAGCTGCGTAAAGAAGTGCGCTTTAGCTATACGTTAATTAAGAAAAAACAGTACCGACCTATAATGAGAGATCTTTGCGTAGCAACGGCAACCGCAAATCAGGCTAAAAGGTCCGAAAAGCCACGTGATGTTTTTTTCTACCTCTCTCCGCGCCAGCTTAATCAGAATAACCGCGCGTGAGCTTTCAGCTTGATGCTCTGATAGAAGAAGAAAAATAGAAAAAATGCACGTGAATGTACGTGTATACGTTCGAACGATGTCGTCTCAGTTATGATTCGTCTGTATATTTGTTTGAAAAAAAACGTTTTATACCGACATACGTGATCGGGCTTTTGCAATGGAATTTTCACTGGAATTAAATATCGAGCGTGTACGTTACTGGAAGATCGAACTTTGATATCGATATTATTCGAGTATCAAATTGAATACTTGGACGGATGTTGATTCGAGTATACGTGTTGCTTGTTATTATTATTGTTGTTATTAATACCTCGACTATATCGATATAGCCAAGCGAAAAGGCGTATGATTTTTGTTTTCGTTATACTAGGCGCTGAAACGATGTTTTTCAAAGATTATCACTCGTAAATTACGTACACGAATACTATTACACTGCGCGCGCAACAAGTGCACGCACGATCAATCCATCGCTCTATAAACAACAATGAAAAAAATGTCGTAGTAACATTCCAAACTACAATCGGCGCGTAGATGCATTAATCAGCGTTGATAAAAGTGGAAGGGGCAGAGATTATACGATGAGATGCTCGTAATTAAACGAGCGCGCGAGAACGTCTCGGAAATGCAATCGCGTTGCCGAGCGTTAATCGAGTATATATGCAGGCTGATCGCTTTTGGCAACTTGGCTGGGGTGAACGCCGAGCGTTTGGCTAATTGAATTGGCCGTTCCGGCAAACGTCCATAAATCCTCACCGAATTTACGAGCACGGAAAAAAGGTAAAAAAGAACTGTTTTTTTTTTGCACGAGTCACGATAAATTCGTCTCAATGAAACATTCGCTATTCTTTCGCGCCTATTGCATTATACATCGTTTGTACTCGGATTTATGGCTTTTAATCTCGGTGATTGATTTGTGAAGTGTCGTACGAGATAAGACAGTTTATGGTAAGTGTGCTTGGTGCCGCGGTTATCTTGTCGAATAACGAAACAACAATTTTAATTGTTGAATAATCCTCGATGTAGATATGTTTCGACGTTGTAAATTTCTCGGCAACTAATTAAAACATCACGACCGAATAGATTAGCGTAATGTAGCGAGCGAGAAATTGATGATAGCCAATCGTGTATAACCGTATCTACTTCTGAAACTCAATTTGTAATCGTAATGTGCGTGCTGGAATTAATAGTACTTTGATCAATTTAATAGCACTGCTGCGTCATCGTAGCGCAAAGTTTCTAATCCGATACATATATGCAAACTCTAATGGCCATAGTCAACGAATACGTTAAACCATATATATATATATACGTATATAAATAAAGAGAGAGAGAACTTAATCAAGAGTTACAAACCATCTTCGAGGTTGCTGTCGCTGAGGGTCCATTGCTCTTCCTCGTCAAAGTGGGCATCACCACCGCGGTCGCTTCCCGGGAAGAAGGCATGCGCCAATATTTGTCCTCTGCCGTCGAACGGATATCCGTCACCGTGGTAGCCTCTACGCAAACAGAAAAAAAAATAAACGTCAATCAAAAATTTTTTTCTCTGCCAGCTACGGTTTCAATTCTGTGTTTCGAACGCTAATTAACGAGATATACCGGTTCGTTGCTCGCAAAAATTGACGTGTTTTCTTCTCGGTTTTTTTTGTCCAACTAGTCAGCGCGAACATTGGGTAGAAAGAATCAATAATTCCGTTTTAATGAGATCGATGGAAGATGTTGCTTTTGTTTCAGCGAACCAACGGAAATTTCAATAAAATATACTCGATCAAAAGTATCTTTTTAATGTTTCGTTGAAAGAAATATCTGTCAAAGCACAAAAGTGTCAATGTCACATAATTAAAGGTATGTGGAAGCTTTTAACCGACAACGAATTTATGATGTAACGTCTCTTATCGTTAATTAATAGTACACACGTTTGAGCATAAAAATATTTCAAAGACGCGTACGTGACAAAACGGCAATAATAATAACAAGCCTTCCGAAACAGTATAAGCAATACGAGATAGTAGTTGTCAAATCTACGAATTAAATGTATAGCAAATTAAATTATAAGACTGCTTAAAAGCTATCCAAAATATTTATATCGATTCGATAAACATATACAGTGTGGCTAGAATATTAACGAGACGATGAAATAAGTAAAAGTTTGAAAAGAAGAAGCGAGTTTTACCGATGGAAGTAGATCAAGATGTCGGCGGAGTCGCTGTTGATTTCTTGAAAGGTGAGCTTGGAGTTCTTCTGCCACAACTTGAGGGCACGGCTTAACTCGCGTCTCACGCTTCCAGTCTCAAGTCCGCTTGGATTCTCCGTCCTCAAACTGTAACACAAAGCAAACCAATTTCATTACTAAACTTCCCTGTTGCCGTATCATCTCTTCCACGCAATCTTCACCGAGGAATCACATAAGTACACATCAAGACTACTTCTCTACTTTAGCTTCTCAAGAGGCTTTCGTTCTTCAAACGTTTCAAATCTATTTCATTTGCATTTTTAAATCTAATCTCTCGCTGTCAAATGCAAAGGATCTGTTTCTTTCCTATTTATCGAAATCGTACAAGCTACTGTACATTTCGCGAAACTCGATCGTGTCGTCTTCTATGCTGTTTGGATTATTCGAGGGGACACGCAGGGAGAGATTAGCTATATCGTTAATTACCGAGTGACAATTACTTAGATCGTATCGTTGGACTAAAAAATATTTACTCGGCTACTCGCGATACACGCGGGGTGCAGTATTTGTTTCGACGATCCAATAAATAATCGTTTAGTTACCATTCGTTACCGCACGACGAAACCAATGTTCAATATGTTAACGTAACTGAACAATTAGTAATTAATTTTGAGTAAACGTTACACGAGCAAAGATTATCACCGTACGGTTGTATAAAATACAACGCGTGCAAATTCCGAGAGAGTTGTTTGGTCTCAACGTCGAGCCGAAACGACTATCCTCGTGTATCCGACGTAGTAATACTGTTCTTCGGAACGATTCCCAAGTCTGGGGAAAAGCGTTGCTTTGTGTATCGTGAACGTATAACGACAAATTACGCTTATAATTGGACAGTGGACGCATCGAGACTCTTTTTAAGACATACCAGCACGAGATAACGTTTCGGTATGAGCAGTCGATCGAGCAACTAGCTAGCATAGTTCGCGAGAACGAGGGAATAGCCCGTAGAATCGCGGTATACAGCAATCATTTCATGTATCCGACCGTAGAGAGGCTTGGTGGCCGAGCATAGGCTAAGCATGCGGGTGGCGCATTTCGGGCATGTACGCCGTGTCGGAAGATCCTATAACGCAACGTGTAGTATCGGCCATATCGTCGTTATGGTCGTACACCTTGACACGGCCAGAGGTCCCTCGTTTGGAATATTTATCAATTGAATCAAAACAATATTTAAATTTCACGAGAACAAAGAAACCAATTTCTCAACTGCCAAATCACTGATAATAGAGAAATGCGTTTCGTAACTATCAAAAATTCGTTATGAAACTGCAGGTGTGTTTATGTGTATCCGTCAACAAAGAGAAAGTAGATGTTTATCATATTTATAACGCACAAGATTACGCTATCTAGCCTTGACTGTGGAACTTTTTTGACGAGCTATTGAAAAAAAAGTGTCGAGATAAATGTTCTACTTGTCTACACGAAACCAATGCGGTTATCGATGAATCTGTTTCTATAAACTAGAGAAGGTAAACGCGAGAAAGGCTCAGTTGTAGTCAAGCAGCCAAGGAGATCGCAAACAAGATGGTGGTGGAAAATACTACGAACGAGGTTGATTTTCGTTCCAACGTTCGCATATTGCACAAAGATTTTCCTAATTTTTGCTTTGTCGTTGTTTAGGACAATACCTCGGGATTCACGATAAAAGACAATATGATTATTGGCAAGAAATCGGTGCAAAAGGAAACTCGTGGCATTGCGCAAATTGTCTTGGAGTCTCTCGACAAATATCCCGACTTTGTAGCCCAGGTACGACGAAAATTATTCATTTGTACACGATATGACGATCATTCGAACAACAACTGAAAACGTACCTGGTTACACCTAGATCGACGTAAAGACTGGAGAGCAAACAAATTTTTCGGAGATCAAAGATCGCAGCATTCGCTGTGCTCTTTGGTTAAACAAGCAAGGTATCGGCAAAGACGACGTGGTGTGTACCTCGACACCGAATCAACCGAACGATTTCATACCAGGCCTGGCTGCGTTCTACGTGAACGCTATTTACAATCCGTGGTATCACGAGCTGACAACAGGTACGGCAAATGAACGTCATAAATGCCCGTGCTTCCATTGCATTTCCACTGAATTGTACATTTTTCGTAAAATACAGTAAACGCGCGTCGTTTCTTCGATATATGTCGTCCGAAAGTAATGTTTGCCTGCGAGCAATCGATCGACATGCTTGCCCAAATTGCCGAAGAGATGAATCTCAATTGTAGATTTTTAACTTACGAGAAGCAACACTCGAGATACCAATCGCTATCGGACATAATGTCGGAACAAAGCGAAGAAGAAGTTGACAGTTTCGTACACGTTGAGTCGGAAAATCCAAAAAAACAAGTTGGAGCTATCTATTTCTCGTCGGGTACGACTGGTATACCTAAGGGAACAATGCTCTCTTACTACTCCATCGTTAACCATCGCGCGGAATGCTGCGACATCGTCGGGGGACTTAATTTGCTGTGGTATTCCTCGTTGTCCTGGATAACCGGTCTAATATTTATGACTACGTGTCTTCGTTTGCGTTGCACGCGAATTCTCCACGACGAATTCGAACCCGTGGCAACGAGCAAAGTCGTCGAAAAATACATGGTAACTATGTGATTCAGCACGCACACGCACGCGCGCGCATGTATTTACTTGGTACTTTCACGATCACCGTTATTACGCTTTAGGTGAACTGGATGTATTGTACTCCTAGTATGATCACGTGCTGCTACAAATCGAACGTTTTCACCACCTATGATTATTCGCACGTGAAAACATTGAATTCCGGTGGCTCGAAAGTGAGCAAAACTATCATGGAAAGTTGCCAACAACTTTTGCCTCATACTTTAGTTAAAAACGGCTATGGTGAGTTTATCGTTAACCGAGAGATAATCTTGTCGAAATAAAATAGTCATCGAATGCGAAATATTTGTAGGTATGACAGAATTAAGCGGTTATGCAATAAGCCAAACGAAAAACCGCCGCAAGTTCGATTCCGTTGGATTCGTCGTTGAAAATGTCGCGATAAAAATCATAGATTCGGATACAGCTGAGGTACTTGGTCCAAATCGGTTAGGTGAGCTATACGTCAAAGTGGATAATCCGATGTTGGGCTACTTGAAAAATCCCGAGCAAACGAGGAAAATGATCGACGACGAAGGTACGTGCAAATCGAACGAAAAGAAAGAGAAGAAGACGCCGATGAATTTGACAAAAATACGACGCGATATTTATATCTGAGTTCAGGTTGGGTGCGTACCGGAGACTTGGCTACTTACGACGAAAACGGCGAAGTCACGATAGTCGATCGAATAAAACAGGTTATAATCACTCAAAACTATCACGTGTCACCGACTGAAATCGAAGAAATTCTACTGCGACATCCCGACGTTATGGAGTGTGCCGTAGTACCTGTACCTCATACAATTGACGTCGAGAGACCGCTTGCTTTCGTCGTGAAAAAGCCCGACGCACAAGTTTGTTATTGACATATTATCGATTTATCTCTTACGGATGTAGTCGCGATTATTTATTTTATGTAAATATCGCTGTTTGATTTCTATAGGTGACAGCGGAAGATTTGACGAATCTACCTGCGAGTTACGACGTAAATTATCGATTGACTGGAGGAGTGGTATTCGTCGACAAATTGGAATACACGTCGACGAACAAGAAAAATATTTTAAAATTAAAAGAAATAGCTAAAGCTTACGCTGAATGAGCTATGAAATTACAAACGTCTATTTCATATATTTACTTCTGACTACATTACTGATATTTGTGATGTATCATTTAATCGTTGGACTGGAGATGTGTTTATAAGAAAGGTTTTATTTGTTCGTTAACATGCACGTACCTTTATCAAAACTAACTACCTATCAGATTGCGTTTTCTTTTATTAGTCTTTTCCTAAATCACGCTGATTTTTCACGTATTAAAACGATAAAGAGAGATAAATTATTATCGCGCGAATGTTTTGATAAACCAATTGAGCATTCGACCACGTGATACACCACGATCAATTGACGATCGACACGCGCATTCTCATTTTCGCTCTTCTAATAGCGTTGTCATGCGACTTTGCACGATGTTTTTTGGTAATTTCTCACGGTGGTACCTCGATTTTACGTAGTTTTTTAACGAGACTAAATAAACGCGATCAAAGCTAAATAGAATGAAGTGGAAAGAGAGAACACGACGATAAATCCATCCTTTCAGTAAATGCAGGCAAGCGCGACGTAAAGTTTCGTTGCGTACTGGGGAAAAAGGAAAAAGCCATCATGCATCCACGAGGCTTTCGATTGAAAGTTTTGCATCAATTCAACATGGAACTGTACGAAATGTCAACAAAGAAAAAATAAAAGGGAAAAGGGCGAATCCGTCAACTAATTGAATCTCTTGCTAAACATTATCAACTATTTACATTTTGTTTAGTGTAAATGTTATCGAAAGTAGAAGCAAGTCGTATAGTTTGATTAAACTGTCTTTACGTAGAGGAACGAAGGTGAAATATTGAATTGAAGCCGCGTGAGAGAGAGAGAGAGAGACTATGAATATTTGTCATCATACATATATACGCGTGACAATCTAGTTGAAAGAACGTCAATCTTTCCCCTCCAGTTTTGGTGTCGATGTTTCAAAAATGTTGCGCGCAGCGTGTGTGCATGAGAGAGCGAGAGACGAAATTCATGCTTGTCAACACCAGCGACGACGACATGATCGAGAGGCTTTGATCTCCGCTTGGCTGCTGTACACGATCGAGTGACTCGTTGTGTAGAGCTTTCATCTCATTGTCATTGTCCAATTAACCTACATCCTTTTTCTTTCTTTCGCTACGTCTCTTTCTCTCTTTCTCTCTTTCTCTCTCTCCGTCTGTATCTAGGTGGTGCTTTTCAATTGGCGCGTCTTTTTTTTGTTAGTCGTTGCTTTTGTGACGGACGTAACAAAGTGCTTTACGCGTAAACTCTGGATTAGAGACCGGATTAATTTCTTTTTTTGTTTGTCGTATAGATTGATGGGCATTTTCGCGCAAACTGATTCCGACGACCATAGTGAGATTAGCACGATGTTGTTATTCAGAGAGTAGAAGGACTTGTTAGTGCGTTTGTTTTGCTATATTGGATCGAAATGCCTCGTTGAATGCCGCTTGAAATTCGATACTTTTCTCGTTTTTCTATATTTTCGTTTGATAAATAATTTTCGCGATCATTTCCTATTCGTAATAGCTTTTGCTTGGGTCCATGTTATCGGTCTATTAGCTTGCAGTTTAAAACCGTTAATTATATCGGTTAATGGAATAAATAAAGTAAAGTTCGTCGACACGCGAACTTGTTACAGGCATTGTTTAATTCCGAGATGCATGGTATTCGCAAACAATGTCACTTCATACGTCAAAACGCATTGTACGAGAAAAAAAAACACTCGAACTCTCGAGCTCGGTAAACTACCGCAATGTGAACATCTGCACGCGCCGCAAGCGAAAGATAACGATCGGTTAAGCCTAATGTCACGCTCGCGCGTCAGCGATGTACAGCTGAGTGTGCTACCAAGCAATCAACAGACAGATGTCACTATCAACCTCGCTTTGTATTTCTGATTCTCTGCGTAGTTCTTGTATATTAGCTCTTTTCTTCGCGCTCAAGTAACTCCGAATTGCGTTCAATTGTGCTTCAAGTTGTATCTTTTATTGGGCTGAAATGATTTTGATGCGCGTTTTAGAAGGTAAAAGTTGGTACCATTCGACGAAGCATCGTGTAATCCTAGAAAATCTTAAATAATCAACCCCTCAAGCTCGATCAATTAACGAGTGTAGCTTCTTCGACATCCCTCGAATAAATCTGGAGTACATCGCGCTCTGGCTTACCGGATAATCCAGTGTTTAATTTACCCGGATTTTTTCTCTTTTTTTTTAGTTCCTTGAGGATTCTCTTTGTTCCTCTTCGTCCGTTATGAGCTTGGTCGCCTAGAGAATTTTAATCTCGACCTCCTATTCTCCTCCCTACCACTTCTCGTGATTACAAGACACGTCGATTAACCTCTTGATTAGACTCGCGATAGCGATAGAAAACTTGTCGATGAAATCATATTCTCGTTTTGTTCAAGAAAAAAGAGCGATCTGCGTGAAATAATCTGTCTGATTCTAAACGGGTATAGGGGGTTTTTGGCACACTGTTTCGATAAAGAATAGATTTACGAGAATAGCCGTTGGAGCATCGCTACGTAGCAATTACGTTATAACTCTTTGTCACCGGTGAAATTGATAAAATACTCGCGAGCTCTCGCGTATCAAGGTAAATGTTCACGCTTTAGCGTATCGTACACGCTACGTTCCTCGCGTAACCTTTAACGTTATCCACTGTCGATCGTCGGACTATTTCAATGGTCTGACGATAGATAATGTCAATTAACCGTGATTTATCTCGGTAAAAGACAACGACGTAGTGCAACGAAGAACACGTTTGTAATTCGACAGTAACGATGCCATCGTCCAAGCGTAAAAGAAATACTCCCAGAAGATGGAAAACAACGTTAAGGTTTAGGAAATAGCCAAATGGTCGGCAAAGTTGGGCAATGCAAATAACGTTAAACTTATCTTGAGTCGCGGTGATCTCACAAAAGCCTCGGTGAAATTAGTTTGTCGATGGAAAAAGGCCGGAAGCATGTAGCTCGCAATAACCGCGGGAGGGAAAATAGCGGATCATCCGCAACCGCGTTGCTATAGTAGATCCGGCGATTGATGTTCTTCCTCCTCTCTCACTCTGTCCTATCCTACTTTAAGCGGCTTCCGTACTCGATATATCTACGTATGTATAGCATCAACCTAATATTCGAAACGTCGACTAAGGAATATAGCGGACGTGTCTCGTATTGTCCGTGTTGCAACGTCATATATAATTGATCGGGCTGTTTTGAGCATTGTCAAGCTGTGTGCGCTTTTGTTTATTACGCGATCTGGATATCCAGGCACTTATAATTATGAATTATTGTACGAACGTGCTTCTCAGCTCCGAATGTTGGTGTTAATAGTTAATTTGTCGTTGGAAAGTACGGAAGTACGATGTAATACGTCCACGTGCAGCAAAGAAGCTACGGCAAAACGACAAAGCGAACAGTCGAAAGCTTAGACCGATCAAGCGACAAACACTTGGGACAAAGTGTATGTACCAAGGAGCAGTGGAAGTAGCATATTCGTGAGGATGAGATAGATGAAGGAAAGGACAACCGATATAAGTTTAAAGCTTTGAAGCGAAAGAGAGCTGCGCTTGACGTGCGTATATCTCGGCCCCGCAGCGACGGCCTAACTTTGTGCATTTACGTTTTGCCCACTTGGCTGGCTTTTCGCGTATACCTTTGTCGCTTTACGTTATCTTTCCTTTAGACTCTCTTCTTTTACATATATCTGCCGCCTCTATTTTCTTCTTTTTTTTTCTTTGTTTTGCCGATTGGATAAAACTTTCTGGCTTTTCTCTCGTTTCTTTTCGCGTACTTCTTGTTCTTTTGCCTCTTTTTCCATCAAAAGTTTCGTTCGATCGAACTTAATGTAGGAAAATATCGAGGTGATTATACCATGGTTGAGTAAACAACAAGGTATTGAATTCACAGCTTGAAAATACGTATGTATAGCTCGCAACGTACACGCGGATCTTTTGTTTGTAATACATGCACACCAACAGGTTAAGCTCCTTCATTACGCATAGAGTATTTGTCCCGACTAAAGTTGTTACTGCTCACCCCTTCCGTCTTCCCGTCGCTCCGGTGAATTTACCTATGCCACGTAATAATACACCGAAATTCAGCGAGCATGCTAAACATAGATACTTAACAGCGTAAATGTTCCCTAAGTTGACACTTTGGCGCGTGTTACGTAGATTCTCAATAAAAGTTACGGCAACAAACAAAAGTATTACGATTCGCTCTGTGCACCCAACTCGATGGAATGCTAATGACACCGATTAGAGAGACTCGTACGTTCTTATCCGGCTCGAGCGAAAGAAACAAAAAATAAAGTAGATTCGCGTAAATTAAGGTGGATTTATCCACAAACCGTTGATCAAGCTCTAGCTTCTCTTTTGTTTTTATTTTCTTTATCGTTTGTCCTTTGCTTTGGCAAACCCGATCCTTTGGTTTATCCACTTGCAGTCTCGCGTTTTTCTTTCCTAGCAATTGCTAGTCTAAGTGTGTCCCTTCGTTACTCGCATAAAAACTCGAACAGACAATAAGTATTTTGTCTTGACTACGACCCTCCCAAATTAACTTTGCGATGTTCCTCGAGAAGAGATATTTGAAAGTTCGGTGGAATAATCGAAGTAAATTTTATTTTATTTTCCTAAACTTGCTTGTTTTTCTTTCGATAAACTTAACGCGTATCGTAAATCTGACGAGTAATTCAATCGCTACTTGCGTCCATTGATTTGCAAAGTTGTTTTTACAAATTCTCGCAGAAGGGGAGCAAGGAAATACGATAATTTGAAGATTTTCCGGCTGCGGGTGCAGGACATTTTTTTCTTTTCGACGAATTGTCAACGTGTTGTTTATCGAACGCGCAAAAGCGCGTCGCGACCGAGGAAGGGTTAATTTTTCAGCGTTGAGTATCATTCGATTATTCATGTTATATCTTTGAAAAAAGCAGCTGACCTTGCAGATTTGTTATTTATGCAGCTATAACGCCTTTTCGTGTTGGATTTGTTTTTCATTTTTGTAATATAAGACGAAAGGTAGGGTAGAGAAGTAAATTACGAAAAACTTGTCGATAAAATAACGTTACGTGGAATTAACTGAAATATCCATAGATGATGTCTAAGTGTGTTACAAAATAAGCAAGTTCGCTATAAGGATGCGTTGTAAATTACCGTATTAAAGATTTTGAAAGAGTACAGTAAACTTTGTACCCGAATAAGAGTTTTCCGCATATTCGTGTCATTTGGCAAGTTCATAGTACAAAGTTTACCGCGGAACTTGATCATCAAACGGTATATTATGAAATTCAAGTTTTGCCGTGTACAAGCAACAACTTTAATGCAAAACTTTGTCACAACTCAATAAAAAGTCATGACAAACTGTTAAAAAGGACTAATCCTACATTTATACTTATCTACGAAGTCCCTTGTGGTAAGTCAGTACAGTAATCGATAGAACAATTCTTACCTGAAACAGAAATGA
The DNA here is from genome assembly GCA_030064505.1 of Chouioia cunea. Classification (NCBI taxonomy): domain Eukaryota; kingdom Metazoa; phylum Arthropoda; class Insecta; order Hymenoptera; family Eulophidae; genus Chouioia; species Chouioia cunea. The sequence continues at coordinate 10,308,881 of JAOPFQ010000001.1, read as the reverse complement.
CAAGAAACGCATGAATTACTATCAATCGTTGCATCAACCCGATTAAAAGAGTGAGCAAGGAAGAAAGAACAGAGAATTGGAGCTAAACTAGCAGCAACGCACAATAAGCTACAGAAGCGTTAGCGTTAGAATGCCGGGCATGTATTGTTTAGAAGACACTTTATATATGAAGCTAGCTTGCTACTGTTACGCACGGAATGAAAAATCACGCGAGCTTTACGTGAGTATGTATGTGTACACACGTAGACGTGAAAAACGATGTCCAGAATGAACTCTAACGGGGATGGCTTGATCAAATTGCTTGGCGAGGTGGACAATTTATTAAGAAAAAAAATGAAAAAGAGGGTTAGCGTCCATGTACACACATAAACGTGGATATAAATGTGTAAAAGTTTGCGCAAGAGGATCTCTTCGAGCGTAGCAAAGCTGAAAGGATCGAAGGAGATGGAATTTCAAATTTTCGCGCGGCAATACCTTTAGATGCTTTACTATGCGTGTCTTTCTCTAACTCACTGCTTCGCGTGCAACTTTCTATTGCATTTTCTTACCGCGAAAAATTAACGCTCGCGGTACTTTACAGCTTTGTAGCGTCGCTATGAAAGAACATTTCTTATGCATATTATATTGGTTGTCTCGCCGGTGAAATAATCTTTCTTTGTACAATGATGTCGTCTTCTATGTTCGCGATTTTGTTGTATCGAACACGTGAAAATTAATCGACCATTTTGTATATTATCAAAGAAATAGTTAATTATTTAAATAGAACTGCTACGTGCATTAGACTATCGAGCTCGTATGAATGATGCTAAAAATCTAGAAAAATAAAAAAAACACGAAAATAATCAGCCGATATAACCACGATTTGATAAATACCGAGCGTGAATAAAGCGTGTGACAATCGTTCTGTATGCAAAAGCCTCAGAGAGAGAGAGAGAGAGAGAGAGTGGGACGATGGTGGTTGTTAAATTTGGATAAGAGCGTGAACGCTGTCACCCAGAGAGCAAAATTCACGGGCGAGCGTTTACGTAAACATATCTGCAGATGGAAATGTCGAGGAGAGAGAGGGAGAGAGAGAGGGCGAGAGCGAGCGAGGGGAATATTTCCGTGATATCCATGGCACACACACAGCACAAAGCGTCAAGTGCTAGAAGAGAGCAGCTATACGCAGTTGTGTGAGGAGAATATATATGTATATATATATTTAATAGTGCGATAAAATAAGCTGTGCATTGAAAAAGAAAAATACGTATATTTACCTATCCATCTGAATCGTTAGATTCTTTACACAGATTACCTTATCGCATATACTACGACTAGTCAAAGTGTAATCAAGTTGTGATCGACAATAACGCGATTGACGGTTTACTTAATTTAATTGATTTGTAGTTTGAAAGTTACACAGGATTTTTTCGTTTGTCGGAATTCTCGAGGTAGCGTCTTTTCAAAGCACCGCATAACTCGTTTGGGGTTACAAAAAGAGAAAAAAGGATTTCTTTTTCTTGGCTTTCATTTGAAATTTGAAATACTAAATCATCCAAACGCTACAGTTCCCGTGCAGGTTTTTAGAAAAAAAGTAAGAAAGAAAGCTTGAAAAAATCTCAGCTCGTATAATAGCTTTGATCAAACATTTGTTTGCCATGCTTTTCTTTGGTGAATATTCAAGCGTGAAACTCACTGCTAAACAGGCCCTTTCCCAGAGGGAGAATGTAATTGTCCAGTCAAAGGCCAAGATTTTTGCATATGCAAATTGCTTCTACCGAGAGGTGAAATCGCCGCAGAAGATAAATCCTTGCCGAGGAATGCGGCCACGGTGGTCTGCATGATATATTGTGAAGGGGAATGAGGTCGTTGGTAAGCAGACGATATATATCGGTGGTTTTCAATCCTCCCTAATAATAAGACTATAATAGCTTTCTAACCCAAATAAGGTCATTGGAAATTGATCGTTGGAGTATACGATTTTATGGTTCGAGTTATTACTCAATTAAACAGGTATTATGTAATTAAAAGGTACAAATGTGTAGTACAAGTTTCGATTGTTCGAGTAATTGAAATTATATGAAATTTAGCTGTCTTGTCAATTCGATAGTTGGAAAATGTATTGCATAGGAATTGAAATCATTCTGTTAGCGATTGGAAAATAAGAAAAAGCGCAGCAAGAACTAGTAAGTAGAATAAGGGCGTATTTAGTCAGACACACAACGCTTCTGGGCATACGGATATTTTTCTTCCAAATGAAAATTATTACTGATGAACTGTGGATATAACAACAAAATTATCAACGAAAAAATAAGTTTAATTAGGTTCTCACGAGAACCTAATTAAACTCTTTGTAGAACGTTAATTATCCAGTTGAAAAATTCGTACTTTCAAGGGGAATTATTCCATTTTAAAAGTTGGCCCTGTACACTTTCATTACGCAACGAGAAAGAGGGAGAGAGAGATAGCAGCGTTATTCTATGTTATGTAAATTTTCTTTTATACTACCAAGCCAGTATTTGCATGTGCAAGCGCCACAGGGCTCTCGAAGTAACGTCAAAACTTGCCTTCTCACGACAAAAATGAAAAGAATCCCCAGCTCGCGCGTGAACCTAGGACCTTTATTTTTATTCAAAAGTATATTTCATCCCTTTGAACGTCGACGCAATTGCGTTCATCATGAGTACATTCGGAACGACGTAATCAACGAAGCACTTTGTTATACCGTCTTATCTGTGATTGTCCGAGCGCGAAAAAGAGCGAACGCGACGATGACGCGGCTTATCGATGATCGGCGTATTCGAAGCCCGCGGCTACAGGACTTGCCAATTTATGGTAACTCCTTTTGATATTATCTCGCTTTATCTCTGCGCTTTTTACGAGATATCGTACATTTTCTCTTGGTTCAAATAATTATTTTTCCGCGGGGCTTTATTGTAAAACTGCTTTACGCGAAGACATCAATGACTGACTTGTTAACTAGTCGTGACAAATATAATATTCGGGTCATGCTCAACTTGTTGAAATTTCGACCAAATGAAATTCGGAATAAAGATACTTGTAGTTGGGAAAGTTATATCAAGTTTTGTGTAAACGCGCGATCTTCTTTCATTTACATAAGCAATCTTGACTGGTGGGTTTTCATTAGTAAATGGGATCTCAATTATTGACTGATGCACTCCTCTAGTCTCTCGCAATCGCACAACTTACGAGTAGCCATAAACATTTTCCAAGAACCAGTCACGGTCTCGAGACTAAATCCAATATCACGAGCGTGTCGTGTGTTGATCATTGGAGCTGATAAAGCGATAAGCCACTTGCAGCTGCGCCTCAACTAGCGCTATAGCTTCAGAGAAAAGTAGCCAAGCTTAAATTTTCCATAACCTTCCTCCTGCGCGTTCACATACACGCGGGTTGGGCTATTCGTCACGTCTTGCGCGAGATCAAACTTTCAAATTCTGCTTTACCTCCACGCATGCTCTCGCGCAAGTTTTACGATTAGTTTTCGGCAACGGATGTTCACGGCTGAGTGCTGCCATTACTATAAAGCCGACTATCACTGTATACTTTCGAAGGCGTAGCGTCGGGATTAGATTGTTTTTTTATTTCTTTCTCTCTCTTATCGACGTAATTTGTACTAAATATTTCTTGTTGTTTGAATGTGTTCTTTCGAGAATGCAGCGATGTGTTGATATAGAACGAGGGCAAACATTTTACACTGACTGAATATTTAAAACATTTTTCGGATATTCGATATCTGATCTTTATAATTCATGCTATGTTGAAGAATTTCGTTTTACAGAAGAACGAAATGGTGATATTGACACGAAATGGTTCGCGTAGTCCAACAATATTTTTTATCGTTTGAATGATGTACATGTATTCACAATATTATATGTCCTACAACTTGGCTCACTGCTAATTGTATTAGTATTCACCAAAATAATTTCGTGAAAAATACATCTTGATCTTTATTTGAGTATAACGAATGTTTATCCGCGACACTTATTTAAAGAAAAAAATCGATCTCCCTTAAACGATTAATCAGTCACTCGAGAAAGGGAGAGAGAGAGAGAGAGAGAGAGAAAGAGAGAGAAATAAATAAGGATAGAAAGAAGATCTACTCCTTAAACAAAAGAAACCCTCGGAAAATTGGCACATTCAGCTTCTGCTCTCTCGTTGCGCTCGAGCATCGAGTGGAAAGCGCGTAAAGATGCCACAGACAAGAGAGCGAACGCAAGCTTTATGGCTGCCATCGCTCGTATATATACGAGATAGTCTTTGAGGGGAAATAGAACTTGCTATCTAACTCATTTTTGAACAAAAAGGCTCTTCTTTAATATCGAATTAAGAAAAAATTCTTTTTCTTTTCATCTTTATTTTTTTTTACTTTTCGTTTGAAATCAAACTTACTTTTTAACCGTAATTCCTAGCATTTGCCAAGTGAACTCGAACTGTAGTTGATTTAGAAGTCGATTTTCCGAGGCGGAAAAACCGCACGTACTTTCTCCCTACGAAAAATTCTTCAAAACACTCGGGTCCGAGAGCGCGCTTCGACAATAATTCAAATTCATTGTATTCCATAAATCGAGCTTTTACCAAAGTGAATTCTTTTTATTTGATCGAGGATGTTACTAAAGTGAAAAAAAAGCATTCACGAAACTTTAAAATCACAATTAGAACTATACTCTTTCTTGTAAAAGAGAGCAGGCGCAATCGATAAAGTCAAGTGCTTTTTCCACGAGTAAAGTTTGCACGCGTGCTCACGTTTGCCAAAGACAAGTAGTCGACAGTAGCAGTAGTAGCAGGACTCGAATGGCAAAGAACGATTAAGCGATAAAAAAAAGGTGACGGTGAAACTTTCTGCCTAAAGGAAAACAAAGTCAAATAAAGCTTAAAAGCTACGTTTAGTGTATTTGTTCCAAGAGACAAGAGAATAGATCGGGTAATTGGGCAATGAATTAAAGCGTCGACGTAAGTAATTATAGACGTGTCCGATTTTCGTCCACTTGATCAGGAGGCTCGATGGGCGTTCTCCTTGTTTGTAAGATCGATGGTGAATTATCGACGATCGATTGCTTGTTTACTCGCGGAAAGGTTTTCTCGAGCCACGAGAGGAAAAGAGAGACAGAGAGAAACGTCAAATGTTACTGTCTTTCGCAGACTTATGAGAAGTATCGACGGTACCTCTTGCAGCGAGTTATCAAGCCCACCTTTTCCAAGATGAAGCTTCATTGGAATCAATAGTGTTCATTGATTCTTTGATCACGCGAAATACCAGATGTAATTCCACGCATTTCAAAATTAACCAATTGTTATCATCAATAAAAAGTCCGCCAAACTCACATCAGCAATAATTTAGTCAAATACTTTCAGCTAGGAGATTTGCCTAGACTGAAGTACAAGCATTACATTTCAAACAGCTTTCCTCTCATAATAAGCTTGGGAGCGGAAAATAACTCGAGTATTAATTTATTCGGTAGCTTTTCACCGACGTACCCAAAAAAGAGAACACCCTCAAAAGAACACCACCGTAACAGCAGCCACGAAATGATCCTCTCAGGTGGCTTGCGAGAAAAGCAAAAAAGAAAAAAAACAAAGTAGTTTACTTAAAGAAAAGCTCTCGAGCGGTGTCGAAACACGCCCGATATAGAGAGCAAAAGTTTTTGGCTTGGCAGGCTGAACTAACGGCAGGCCGAAGGGTATATAGCAAAGAGTTTCTTCAATGGAGAAAAGCCACCGTCCTTTCTCGAACTCGGGCGACATAACGCTTTCGGAAACAAAGGGCGAATAACAAAAGTAATACTATAAAAAATATTAAAAAAAAGACCCGGAAGAAGTAAAGCTCCAAACTGGAAAGTCAGAGGAAAAAAAGTTGGTTCTGCTTGCTCCTCCTTCGCTACATGTTACGTCCTGAGGGGTTAATGCTATTATGCAAATTCCTATTAAGGCTGCATCCAGGCCATGTGGCCTACTACTGCCAGGGCACCTCCTCAAAAGAGGGAGAGAGGAAACTCGTGCTGGCTATAATCGTTTCACGCCAGAAGCTCTCGATAATGCGCGACCACTGAAAAAAAAACACTGCGACATAAGTGATACTAATTTTCATCTTTTGGCTTCTATCGCGTATTATTTGGGTTAATTTTGCGGTAACACCTGGCTTACCGTGATTCAATGATTACTTGTATTTTGATTTTTACGTTTCTATTGTAGATTTAAAGAGTTTCGTTGCAATATCGAGTGCCTTTTACATCGCGATGATTTATTTTTCGATTAAAAGTGACTAATTTATGAAAACTTGAGAATTGAATTAAGAACGAACGGGGATATAAAGTTGGTTGATAACGTACCGTTGTAAAGGCACGTGGAAATGCTATAGAAAGGCATGGTATATTAAAGAAATATTGCGAGCTTTAGCAAGCAAACCATACGAAATACGAGGATGAAAAATAAATAGTCGTAAATTAGAGCACCTTAAAGGCTAGCGCTCGATGCTTAAACCGACATAAATACTTTAATAATACATTGAGACCGAGTTGGCTGTAGCTTTCCAACAGTTTCGTCAGAGCCGACAACTCGCAATAACCATAACTCGTAGCACAGGTTTACGCGCTCGAGCCATTTCCCCGCGCATTATCAGTTTGACTAAGCAGGAGAAAGCCATTAAGCTGGGTAATTAGCCTGATTAGCCTAAAGATCAACGTTGAAGAGTCACGGCCTTAATTACGAGTGCGGACGACTCCTTTATTTCTTATATTTTTCTTTTTTCCTTTTTTCGCTTCTTTTTTTCATCCTTAAAGTTAGATGCACACGCGTAACATGCTCGGTCGGCAAGGGAAAATTAGGAAAAAGAGAACGGAGAGCGGTAACGTGAGCGGAATGTCCGCCGACGGTAGTTACCATAATCGCGTAGCGGCCACCCAGAAAAGAGAGTTATGTAGTCCAATTACGACAATTATCCTTTCGCGAAAATATAAAATTAGATTCGCTATCGGTCAAAGGAGGTATTTCAAAATAATTGTTTCTCCAACGAATTGCAATGTTCAGTTATACGTTAACATCAAGCTGTATTTACTTTGAACGATAATAATTACTTAAATGTGCATATCTATAGATACGAAGTACTGATTTTCTTAAGAACGTTCCACAAACTTTCTCCTCTAGCTGCAAAGGCGCTGAAAGAAATCTTATGAATAGCGCGCACAAAGAGACTCCTAACAAAGCGTAGACTTAACTATTGTCACACAGGAATCCATTGTGAACTTAATAAAATACCATGCACGCACGCACAAACTTTATGGAAAAAGCTTCTTTACTATCTTCGCGTGTTTTACGAAATAAAAGCCTCTTCTTGTAAATTGTTTGACTGCTGTAGTTAAAAAACTTTCTTTTTAAAACAAAATGCTCGTAACCATTACGAGATCAAATGTCAATTCCGACACGTAGGCAAATTTACAATACGTCGACAGCGAAATTCGAGAATCCGTATAGCTTTACGACAACGGTTGGTCGTGGTCATTTTTTTCTGGTTGGAGCAACGTTTTGTACGATTATGATCGGGTGTTGGAAAAAAACCGAGTTTATTACTCGCGAACAACAAATTTATGAGTCGCTTAAACTGTTGTCGTCTGCTTTCGAGGTATTCTCCAAAAAGGAAATTTCCTCGTTATAAATTTGCACGTAATTTCGAGAGACGACTAGTGGTTTTATTATTCACTTCCCCCTTTCAATGTTTGATTATGTTAATAATGCAGATCGCGACGTTGAGTCAGCTTGAATGCCGATGCCACTCAATTAATCTTTTCAGAATTGCATGAGCCGCGGCAAATGTACGAAAATTCTCGGTATGGCTTTTCGATGAGAATTAATTACGCTTGCTATATATATACTTCCTTGTCAGTTTTGATTAATATCGATATGAGATTTAATAATGAACAATGAAATCAAATAGCTTTTGATTTGTACGGATAGTGGATGTCGAATTTGATTCACTTGGTCAACTATATTAATGGGCTCTAAGAAGTGTAAAATACGTGAGTGAAAGTGCTAACAAAGTCTTGGAATTTGTCAACTTCAACATTTTTAATCCTTTGTAAATGTTAGGTGAAAACCAAAAGAAAAAATAAAAGAGCCTTTCATTTAAAGAAAATCTTTTTCAGTTAAAGCCCAGAAGAAATTTCGAAAAGAACATTTTCTTTGACATATTTGACTCCCTTTTTCTTTGAGATATATTATAAATTTGAGAGTACAATTAAACGAAAAGTGGAAAAAAGAGAACATAAGAACAACAGTTACTTTTACTTTCTAGAACTTAATAGCAATTCCAGAAAGAACATCGTATCTCGAAAATCAAGTACCCCTATAAAAGACTAACAAATTGATTCGCGCTTTCGTATAAGATAAAAGCAAACAAAACGACTTTGACGTGCGTGTACATATAAACTTCCGTGCTTGTTTTATATGCTTTCAAGCAGTTATATTTACATCTAGAATACTAAGCCGTGCAAAGTATATATATATGTATGTGTGTGTGACTCGGCACAAAAGAGAGAAGAAAAAATCAAGTTGAGAGTTAATTAAAAAGTCGAAAGAAAATACAGTTCGTGCGCGAACGCGAGAGAGAGAGAGAGAGAGAGAGAGAGAGAGAGAGAGAGTTTGAATTGGCCCTGTTGTAGACTTGATGAGGTGGCCGACGAGTGTTTGTAGATTTTCCTCGAGTGCCCCGAGCAAATAATTGCGTGCAATGTGCTATTTTCATTCGCGTGCCTATTATCAGACGGTTTTTATGAGTCTTAATTAGAACCACGTCAGACGTGTACATTTACACTATGCATTCTCGAGTGCTTTGGACAGAATGAGAAAAAAATAACATTTGTATTGCTGGCTGACGTTACAAAGAATCATTTCAAAGAATCCGACAAAGAACTGCGAGTTTTTAAACACGACACTCGTGAATGTTCTATATTGAAGGCATATTTCCACTCCCTTCAATCAAATTGCGACACGATTGACGAAACCTCATCAATCGGGATATACGATCGCGATAACGCATTAGAGTGCAATATTGATAGACTATACCACGGACAAATTCTCATTGCAAACATTCTCGTAGGCAAATACAAATCGGTTTTCGAGATGACATCATCACGGTGAAGGCCCCAGCGGCAAAACTTGTAATTGCCAGCAGAGGTCGCACATGGCATTAACGATAAAAGGAGGAGAGGAGACGAGATGGTAAGCTTGACCAGAGTATACGGCCACTCCAAATTTCGCGGATTATTGCGGTTTGCTTTCTGCTTGTTTTAATGGCCACCATCCACTTGCCTTATGGCTACTTGTTTACCGAATTTTGTCGGCTAGGATTATATTCTATACCTTTCTCTCTCTCGCGCGCGCTTTTGTTTTTGCTGTTATACGATTATTATGAATTGATCGCTGTAAATCTCAAGTTGCATTGTTTTACTTTAGTTTGAGTGGAATTTTGTAGATGCTGAGTTTTCAAAAGATTGCGCTGTTACGAATTTTACAATATTGAAAGGTAAAGAGTCGTTTCTTTAAATAAGATGAAATGCAAAATGTCCAAAAGTTATTATAAACATGACTCAATATTGTCTGACCAAACGTCGGTCACGTCTACTCACTCCACTTGAAAGCTTGAGTCGTCGAAGTTTGAAATATTCGAGAAAAAGCTTGTCTCAAGTTTCTATTAAATATCTCACTTATTTATAATTAAAATTATATCGCGCAAACTTTGGAAATCTTGTACTCGTTTTCCATTCCAACGTTAAAATTTGTACGTCACGAATAAACAGCTCGGAAGATATTCAAATTTATGGATTTCACCGGTGGCAAGTTAGCAACTTTCGAAACTTTTGATACGTGTTTTTCAAACTTGAGATTTATTGTCAACGTTGCGTCTGATAGATTTCGATTTAAAAATGTATTGCGATTATGTAGTAACTGAGAAAATAATAAACTGACGGTAAGTACGAAATCTCATCGGAATAAATAAACGACATCTATAAATGCTCGATGAATAGTTTAACTCTCAAGGTATCTCAGAAAAAAAGTAAACCACAAAACAGAGATAAAATTTGTCTGCGGCACTGCGTACAGGTATTGTTTAGCCAAGAGAACCGTGGGGTAAGTAAGAAGGCAAGCCATGAAATAGCAGTTGGCACGTTAAAGGAAAGTACAGCATAACCATCAAGTTCTGTTTTTTTACTTTATACTTATACGTAGTCGAGTTTCGTTCGGATACTGAGGTTGTTACATTTAACAATACATCGACGAAACGTTGGTTTACCACCAGTTAACGGAAAAAGGCCAAAGCGAAATATAACACATACCAAAAAAAAAGTCGAGTGTTGCTGCGGATTTATTGCATTTTTCCCGTTTGTAATCCAGCTCGCAATGGAATTCCTCCTGGGATGAAAGTTTCACTTTGTTCATCTCTCTCTCTTTGCGTGTAGCCGGCGACAACAAAAAATAGGATTCATGCGCGCCTTTTTTTCCTGTCCGAGTAACGAAGTCTGACTGACCAAAAGATAGGACATTTTTTACTATACAAAGGTATCCGATAACTGTGGTGGGATATTTTACGTGGAATTACCAGCGCATGATTCTGTTATCGGATTTTCTAAAAGTTTTGATGAAAATGGAAACGCAATAAAAAACCAAGGATTATACGTAATTCAGTGTGAAATTTTATTATATTTCATTTTAGACATAGATCGTTGTTCGTGAAAATAATGAGTACCTATTGTAAACAATGCTGAAGCGGAATCATTGAGTTTCAGTTTCGCAATATATAGCGGACGAGTCTATTTTTATCAGTTTATTAACGACGAAAGTATTTATTCTAAAATTTAACGAGACTTGTAAAGTGTGTCAATCGTTTAGAACGATCGTGATCGATAGTTTAATTAAACTGCCATAAAATCATTTAAAATCTTTGCCTATTAATTCAATACTTATTTACGATGAAATATCATTATCGAGGCCAGCACAAAGTGCCCCAGTGGCCGAATAATTGGAAATATTTTGATATTAGCAAAGGTAATCGACAATTTTCCATGTGCAACCCATGAAAATAGTACAACGAAAAAAGAAAAAACCGTCATAGTTAGACGAAGAGCCAAAACGCTTCTGCCGTTCGCGCGTTACTAAGACAGCGAGAGAGCAAAGAAGAAAAAGCTCACGAACGAGTACACGTAAAGGATGGAATAGGAGGGGGAGGGGGGGGGGATTCGATGAAACCGGAGAAAGAGTGCACTTGAGTATCGCGTGGTGGCATCAGCTGAGTGGCTTAAAAGTAAGGGTATGGTGTGCGTACGTGTGTGTATGCTCGAAAACGTGCCTTCATGGCCACACGAGTCACTCGAAAACGCTAGACCTCGTGTGTGGATCTCGTATATAAAAAAAGCTCAAGTATACGTATGAAATCTCTCAATACAACGTCATGAATATCAATTAGAAGTATAGTATAGATCAAACAGACGAGAATTTGCATTTAACGGTCAACGCAACTCTTTCGAAAAATATTGTCGCAAATATATGTATATGTATTTGTACATTAATTCGTGGCATTTCTCATTCGCTTTTCATTTGCTAATGTTTGGCTCGCCTATTGTGCTCCAACGAGTTATCTTGGAATTGTTTCGTAGTGCTGAATATCTTGCATGCATTGCAGCAGCAGCGACGAAGACGGTAGTGTCTTACTACTGCTGATGTTTCCTTCCTTACGAGATTTTCATTGAATTTCAAGTGCTTCGTTCTCTCTCTTTCTCTTGTTATTGTTCAATAATTGTCCAGTTTTGTTTTGGATTTGAATTTGAAATAATTATGTGTAAAATATATATATATATATTTTACGATTATGCGAACTATGCAATGTAAAGTCCTGTGTGCGAATTAGGTTTCCTGTAGTAAGCGTTTGATCTCGTTTCGAAATCTAGCATTTGACTTATATATATATATATATAATTGAAATATTAAAAAGAGCATATGCATATGGTTCGAAAAGTACGTAATATGAAAATGAACTACGAAGCCATTCAAGTAGCACTTGTATCGAAACGAGATCAAACGCTTACTACAGGAAACCTAATTCGCACACAGGACTTTACATTGCATAGTTCGCATAATCGAATCGTACGTTATCTGCATATCTCGTCCTCTATTTCTTTCCCAAAACCAAGCTTATCGTAGCAAAGCATGCGACGGAGAGAGGTTGCAATATCCAAGTGTAGCCTTATAGTGTCGATGAGGTCAAGCTGCTTGGCTATGAAAGCCTCGAAAGCAGATTAGCCATCGGTATAATGCACCCACATGGCAAACCTTTCTCTCTCTCTCTCTCTCTCTCTCTCTCACCCTCGAATCGCCACGATATACTCTCGATTCTTCGCAAAGTCGCAACTATTGCTTTTTCGTGTACTTTTGTTTGTAGAACGTTTTTCGTTTCGAGATTTCTGTTCGATAAAGATGGGTTGAAGAGTCTCGTACACGTAGTACTTTGGACAATTTCTACAATAGTTGTTGTTCGCCGATAATCTTTAACATTCCGAAATTAAAAATATATCTGGCAACGATAAAAAATATCGCGAAATGACTTATTACGCTAACAGCACGCAAACGATGAAGGCTCTAACGGCAAAGAGAGAAAATAAAGCACAGATGAGTGTTCGAGTAGATAAAATATAAACGGCAATCGCGAATTAATGCATCTCTCGTACTTGCTGTTGCTCGTACTCGAGTAACTCATTCTTATTAAAACCAACTCTCTGCATTTGGATATTTGGACTGACGAGCTCTCTTCGTATGCTCGCTTTATAATTATTACCGATACCGACAAATAACCTATGCACGCACAAAGCCCGATGGTGAGATATTAATAATATTTACCAGGCAAATATTGCATTTGATGGGATAGCGATTCTTTTAATCGTGCGGCTTTTCTCGCCAAAATTACTCGTAAATTTGATTTTCACATCAAAGTTCGATAATAATAGCTTGTTGCATTGTACAGGATAAATATTCCAAAGCGCTTCATCGGTCCCAATTGGTATAATCAAAGTTAATATCGATTCGAGCAGAAGGCGAAAAACCGAATGACGTTGATTATTAAGAGTTTCTCGTAACGAAATGTCATTGGGTCGCGTATATATCTCATCGTTGTTTATGTATCACGCGCGCGTACGAGGGCAAACAACCACTTGACTTCACTTGATGTGTAGCATGTCTCGAGCGCAAAACCGACGCGCTTTCCTATATACGTAGACGTGGATTTTATACTCGACTCGAACTTACTCACGCGCTTTGTATATAACGATGGGTTTATGCTCGTAATAAACGTTCATGCCGTCGCGATGCGACGCGACTCTCGTTTGTTAATTAATGCTGCCCACTGTGTATACCAGTTTGAGCGTGTATTTTTGTTTTCTTTCCAGAGCAACGAGCAAATTTAATCTCATTATCTTTCGGTTATTGTGGCGCTTATATGCGTCGAGAATTTAAAAAGCATACAAATTTATAAAAGCTCCCGATGAGTAGACGGGTGTTTTAGACGAACAGGTAGAGTTTTCTCCTTTTTTGAAATTCTTAAAATTAATAAAGTTAAAATAAAGCTCCGATGAACATCAAACTAGGAATTATTTTTGGGGAATACAATTTATCTAACAAGCGAAAATCGCATCGGGATAAGCAGTCGTCTGTGTGGATCGCAGCCAAGAGAAAAGTAAAATAATGCCGTAACACAAAACTACTGGAGAAGAATATCAAGTAGCCAAAAGCGACGGCGTAGGCAGTGAACCAAAACAGAGACAGAGAGAGGAATGAGTGAGAGAGACCAATTCATCAAGGAAGCTTTCGTATAAGTTGGCAACTCGACTGCAGAGAAAGAAAAATCGTTGAAGGGCCGATCGTCGTCGTTGTCGTCGTCGAAATAGTAGCATCAACCGCTTATCGACGCCATCGCATTTTTCCCATGGGCCATTTGCTCTCTTGTGGGAGTCTCGGCACGGTGGTTTTTGTCCGTTTAAATATTTGGCGTTGTTAGTTATGGAATCTGATAGCAAGCTTTTGGAATGACATCGCCGCAATGTGCATACCTACGTATGCGTATAATGGCGCGAAGGCTTTTAAGAATATGGAAATTGCTCGCGTAAAACTATTAGGCAATTTGATCTACTTTTTACTATTGTAGATACTAGTAAAAACGAGTGAACATGAAATAATAACATTCGTCTTGGTCAAATAATGTACAATCTTGAAAAGGAATAAATGTACGTGCAACTATAGGTCAACGAGCAATTGGATATGACATATTCAGCATCCCTTATAAAGTGTACACGTGACCGGCAATAAATGTTCCAGAAAAAGAAGAAAATGAAAAAGTTAACAGCGCTCGTAAACTTTTGAAAACGCATTCGTTTAATTGAGCCACTACGTGCGGCAGAGAGATATCTTGCAAAACAAAAAAAAGGTATGCGCTTTGAGAAACAAACGCACAAACGGCTGCACTGATAAAAATACAAAAAAAACGAGAAGAATGCGAACAAAAGGGGTGCATGGCCTCGCTGCTGCATTGCTGCGTTATTTATGCGATCGCGAGCTGCGTGTCGTTGACAAATACAGACTCGAGAAATTGATCGTAAATCCGGAAAAATGGCGGGCCACATAGCTCTCTCCCTGTTCCACTTCCCTTTTCTCTCTTACTCCGAGAAAAAAAATCGTGTGAGCGAAAGAGAGAGAGAGAGAGAGAGAAAGAAAATTTATTACGGATTACTCTAGCGAGATGTTCAACCAAGAGGGCTGCTCCCATTAATTGTCGGATTCATTCACGACTCTTCTACCAAAAATTCTCTTCCCCAAGTCGCGCGAGCTCGGTTAACCGACTTGTCGCACATTTGCATTACGTTCGAATGGCTCTTTATATGGACTGTGGATATTGAAAATGATATTTAAATATTAACAAAGAAAAATAATTAAAAATGTATTTTCGTTGTATTTCGCTAGAATACTAGCTTTTTCACGATTGCGTTGCGTAATAGGAACGAAAAGAACAGAAACCATCATTGAAAAAACGAGTAATAGCAGAAATATCGAATGGAGCGCGTAAATTAACAATGAGCTCGATATACGAGTAAATTGAAATAATCCTGCAGTGTTTTGGAATGAGAGAATAACTGCGACTAGCCAACATTTCCATTGTTATGTCGGTGGACAAGTTGCAGAGAAAAAAACATAAAGGGAACTCGAAACGACAAGTGTACACAATAAGTCAAGTTTAGCTAGTTTTCCGTCAAAACGATAGACACCGCAGCTACGTCTACGCGTAATATGTGAGTCTGACTCTTGAGAGTAATCAAAAGCTTTTGAATAAGCATCGAGTTTAACGTTAAATACGCGTGCGTTCAATCAATTTCAAAGTTTTTGTTCGCACACATACGCATACACAAGCATAGGGCTATCTCTAAGTTATTTGCCAATGGCGTGTGTAGTCGTTGAGCTTTCGTTGTGCACTCCTGCTGGCAGATTCTTGCTAAACTTGCCATTTATCTGCGCTTGTATATATATCCTCCGTGGAATTTCAAGTAATTCAACCCAACTTTTAACCGAATTATCCACGGTAAATCTATGACGTTGATACAAACTAGTTAAAAACTTACTTTAAACGCATACGGCGAACTTTATATATCAACCTTCGAAAATGAGATTTCTTTTTAAACAGGATTGGAATGCCATTAACTAATCGATTATAAGACTATTTTACACTTATAGTTGTTACACTGGAGATAATTAATTTGACGGTTGGAGATAAAAATGAAGAATTTAGGAACAATATTTTATTTTGAACGTAACAATAATAATAACTTTGTAATTGTTGCAATACACGTTTTCAATACACGTTTTCAATACACACTATTCAAAATGTGTTATTTTATTTGTAAATGACTAGAGAAATAATTTAATTAAGTATACCGATGTGTTCGTGTCGTTTATTGACGCTAATTAGCAATATCAAACAAGGCTTTTAATAGAATAACTAAATAAACACTCAAATTATCGTCACCAGTGCCAATAACAAAATATTCGTCAAGAATGAAGCAATGAAGTAACAAGGCAAGTTATACAAGCGTCAGCAAATAATCGTTAATCCGACATTAAAGTTGTCGAGCGAAAACAATCGATATCACTTGTCGGAGACTAAGAGAGGGAGAGAGAGAGAGAGAGAGAGAGAGAGAGGTTCAAGTGGTCATTAAAAAGTTTAACTCTTTCCCAATCCAACTCAAATCCTTGTGACCCCAATGGGTAATGACAACTGTAACAAGCCAGTTAGCGATCGATCGAAAGAAACTAAAAATAGATGACAAAAAGAAAAAGATAGTAGAGAATCCTATTTCCACAGGTACAATTCTCAAAAAAAGTTCGTAACCTCGATCCAATTACCACGCGAGAAAGAATGAGAGAGAGAGAGAGAGAGAGAAAGCGAAACGTGACGCGCGAGCTCGTTCCACCTAATGAATTTGTGAAGATTCACTACAAGACGGACAGTTTGAATTAAAGAAAGGATACTACGGGAATTGCATGATTATCTTGGTGTAATGTAAATAAAGGGGAGATGCGTGTCGAGCACAAATAGTCTGTCTGATTCCATTCTGTTATGCTTGGACGAGTGGAAATGCTATTGTCGCTAGGTAATGATGTTGCGCGACTATTGCTGTGTTGACTGTAATGCTTTGGTGCGAAATCAAACTGTGATTTGTTGAAAATATATTCATTTACGATTTGACCCCAGATATTGTTAGATCATTGTTAAATCATTCGAAATAATGCGAATTATTTTTTATAATATTTTTTGTATATGATACTCCGTAAATATACAACGAACAGTTGTACTCCATAAATTAAAAAATGTTTACATTGTCGTAAAATGTAATTCATTGACGTACTTATCTATAAGAATGACCCAATAAAAAAAATAACGTATCGTAGTATTGGCCGTAACTCGCCTACATCGACAGTATCGAACTAATGCCTATTGATAGTGGTGCCACGAAAAAGAGATAAGGCGACGCCGTTCTTCTATTTTCTCCGAGGCTTGTTTTATTTGTTCTTCGTTTCTTTCACTTATTCGTCGCCACTTGCTCCATTATCCGAATTATTGCCCGCCCCCCTTCTCTCTCTCTCTCTCTTTTTCTCTCTCCGCTCTATTTACTAGTTTAATTGATTTCTATAGAAGAGAATTACTTCGGAGTATCTGAATTGCAATTGTTTTTCTCTGAGAAGTGCTGTTGGGGAAAATTGTTTTCGCTGTGTATAAACTGTACCGTATGGTGCTGTTTTTATTTCTCAAAATAATTTTTTTTTCAACAGCATAAATGAGAGTAAACTTAGTGTAGATAGAGTGGTTAAAATTGAGCCAAATTAAAGTCATTTCGTCCGTTGTAAAATGCATTTCTCTGGAGCACAGCTCGTGCTATGTGGAATCACGTTATGAAAATGAGAATAGCAATATATGTGGAATACTTTGAAATTCAGTAATATTAAATTTAATATTGGAGAGAGAGAGAGAGAGAGAGAGAGAGAGAGAGAGAGAGAGAGAGAGAGAACGCGAGGCATGGGAATTCTTTTGTTGCCTGCATATTAACCGTTGGAATAATTTTTCAAAAATCGATAGTATTCATGCTATATTTTGCTAATTCAATTACAAAGCTTTATTAAACATTTGTTACGTTTTTTAAACTGCCTTGTACACGACGATTGAGCTTTCCAATAAAATGAAAGCCTTTTATACAAAATGGATCATTAATCAAAGCGAGTGCATCAAATTGAAATAAAGTACGCACGCATCAGTTGATAAATGTGATATTTTCGTGGAACATGAACGTACATCCATGAAATGAGATTTTATATTTTGCAAATTCTTCGGTGTAGATGCAGCGTAGAATATTGGTTATCTTGAAATCGACGAAACTGACGAGCGCGTTCGCTCACTCAAAAAGGTTGTGATGACCGCTAGGGCCCTCGTCATTGTACGGGCAAGCATCACACCCAGGTCGAGTGAGTTCACGCGATCGCCATCTGCACAACAATTAATTATAGCTTCGATCTTCTTTTTACTCTTCGCTCTTCTAAAAAGAAAAACCTATGGACACTTAAAAAGATATATTAGGACAGTTTGAAACTGACGCAAAGACGATTAACTTTTCAACGAAGCATCGGAAGCCCCATCGCCCTAACGAACCTCCTCTCCTTCCTTTGACGTATTAAGTTTCGCTTGCCTTTTGACGTGTGTTGCTCAACTTTCACCTATCTACCTATCTGAAATGATCATTAAAACTTGCAGTACTTTTGTTGCTTTTTTTTTTTGCCTATTTAAAACGTTACTTGTCATACATACTTGTTATTTTGGTACGCGTAACACTGCAGAAATGCACAAAGAACCATCTAAATTCGCATAGAAATTATATTTTTTGAATGGCTCTGGCGATATATACAGAAACGCTGATCCCTGAATTGCAGTCACATTGTAAATTTAAATCGTATTTATTTACCTTTGACGTACCAGCACGACTTGATAAAATTCATTTTGTCTTTTTTTTTAAATTCAATTTTTTTCTCATAGTGAATATCGCACTTCAGATATACGCAATTTTTATCCTACTCTCGAGAGAAGAAACGTCTTTTGAGTTCGCACCCTCTTGGTCGTTATCGATTCGGAAACTCGAGAGAGGGCGCGTAGCGAACGTGATCCTATAGCGAATCCATAAAATAAAAAAAAGAGGAGTCGACCCGCAGGTGAAACTCGATATTTTTTCCTTAGAGTAACCTCCTACGTGCGATTTTTTTTGTTTCCTTGTTGAGAAAATGCACTCTTTTTACATTGCCGCATTAGCAGACGGGGATGTGCACTATAGGCGTTGCAGTAGTGCCAGCAGTAGAAGCAAAAAGCCCAGCGAGTGGCACATATTAGAGCTAAAAGCCAACCTAGGTTGATGAGGATCGAGAGATATACGCATGACTTTATATCTATAGTGTCTAGATGATAGAGTGAACGACAATGTCGCCAGGCGCTATCACGAGGAAAATGGCTCTATGCGCAAAGTCAAAGAGAGATGTTTGCAAGCGTCGGCCGATTGATTTTACTGTTACCTAACTACGTTGGTTTATCCTTTTATTTTTTCAAACTCATTGTACTTTCAGAGTAATTTTTGTACAATCATTTCACGTCTCGCGTTTTTTATAATTCAAATTTCACTTCCATTTCACACAGTAGTAAACGTACGCTTATGAACGCGAACAATTTTTATTTTCCTCAAATTCTCACGAGAAAAAAATAAGTATGTAACCTGCACTCAAAGTTGTGATACTACGTTGGAAATGTCGTAACTTAGAATTCAGTTTACTCCAAAGTTGTTCAATCTCTTCCACACAGAGTTAGTTGAGACGAGAATCTGCAATATTAAATTCAAGTTCCTTTTCTGTCAGTCTACACACTGTCGTAATGCGACGTCACTTTACAAATCCATTAAACAAATGTAATTTCGACATTCTCCACGTGTAATTTTAATTAATAAAATTAAGCCGACAAAGGAAATAAAACATAATATACCCTTATTGAAGGCAGAATGGAGCATCCTCTTTTAAAGCAACGAAAGAAGCTCGATAGAGAGATAAAGAGAGAGAGAGAGGGGGGGAGGGAGACAAAGGGACTCTGCGCATATAAACTGGGTCTCTCGCACTTGCCTAATTTAATTACGTATATCTGCCACATACACACACACACACACGCACATGTGGCTAAGGCCCATGATTAATGGCTCATTAAGTCACGTCGGCCTATTTATTTGAGGGAGACGCAATATGCCAACGCAGCAGCTCTCTCGCTCTCAGAACTCGAGAACTCTCTGGGGACATACATACATAGTATACACATGCGAACATCGTTGTCCCCGTATTAAATTTGCCTTGGCATCAGGCATTATGAAGCGCCCACACGTAAATAAGCGCAGCGTCGAGTTTATAGGTGTTCAGTCCGCACGACGACTGTGGCGTGGATTAGATGCTGGAATGGATGGACCTATGCTTTAGGATTTATGAAATGTAGTGTGCTTGTTGCAAACTGCCTGCTTGCCTACTTGCCCGCCTGCCAGTCTGTTGGTTTACGTCCTGTTGATTACGGTTTCTAAAGCTTTGCTATATTTTACCTAGTAAATAACTTTGGCCAGATTTGGATTTGGTCGATACGCTACACGAAAACATTCTCACCAAAAGTCCATTTTTCGTCAACTTTATCGAAAAGAAAGATCATTCGCGAACGGCGTCGATTAAGCGTATGGCTAAATTTAATACGTGCTTGGGGAACAATTTGTGCGCTGGTAGGCGGGTGCTTCGCTAATATATGGCTAATATAACGAAAGCGCAAATTTTTGCCGAATGAGCTCTCTTTTTCCCTTTTTCCTTAAGTCGAGTTTCCATCTTTCTCTTATCCACGCATCGATGGAGTTTTTTTCCACTGCGTTCACGATGGGCGTCGATTGTAAACTCTATCCAAGCGATGTACAATTGTTGATACGATCTAGATCTTATCGCGAAAAGAGAGCTTTGGTGGAACGATATAGTTGTCGACTAATGTTTTTGATGCGATTCATCACGATTCACCGCAAAACATACAGTTATTCAAATTGATAGCATTCGATTGACGTTTCATGAGAAATGTTATTGGCTGCTCATTCAATCTAGAGAAGCTTTTATTTCATGGGAATGCTCGGATTTCTCTCAATCAACGAGTATAATTAAAGTACATTAATCTTCCTTGCTGATCGCATCAAAAGCGCTCAGCAGCATGGCAATTGCTTTAGTAACGTTTCAACGTTTCTCTCGAAAAGCACTTGTCACCGAGCAAATAGTATTAAACGACGAGAGCACACGTTAATAAAAAATTTTTGTTCCTTTCTTTTTCGTGCACGCGTCACACGAGTGACCGCGAATCATTAAGCGGTAAAAAAAAAAGACAAAAATGAGTAACGTGCGAAATTGTCGACGAGTGCGAGAGAGGCAGTTACTTGATATTCAGCGTAAACTCAGTTTGGTGAATATGAAGGGAGTAATATTGCAAAGTGCTTTAATGCGATTTCGACCGGATGAAAATGAGCTTTCATCAGAGTGCTCGTACTAAATGATCAAAGTGCCTGTGGTAGCCTCCTCTCTGTAACTAGCACTTATATCCCTTTTTCCACTGCGCTATCCTTTTCACTCTATAACATCCTCATCGCCCCACCCCCTTCGCCTCTTTAATCAAACGATACAGCTGCTGCATGACTGCCAGACATTTTTCATGGCTAATTCATTCGTTAATTTTTTTTGTTATTTTGTTCCTTTTACAGGCACGGTGCAAAGTGCTTTCTTTTTAGAGCGTGAAATTTTACAATGTGAGTATAAAGGTATAAATCATTTTACCTTAATTACGACTGTATTAATCAAATACATAATTTTGTCTGTAAGGTAAGTTTTTTTATTGGCTCTCCCAACTGAATTCCAAAGGGGGTAAATTGAAAAATATCGGTAAAGGTAAATAAAAATTCCTTTTTCATTTTTTGAAAGTCCAAACAATTCATGGCAAAATTAAAAGTCTATTTTTCTCAATTTCAATGGGAATAGCTTTACCAGCATCAACGATGGTATAAAAAACAACGAGAAAAATCCGTCGCGTAAAGAAGATCTGTCTTTCGTGGATTAGAATCAACATTCTGCCAGTTGTGTCTCGAAAGCCAAAGTGAGATGATTTGCCGACCATTGGACTACTTCGTGGAGATTGAAGTAAGCCAGTTCGTTGGAGGTCCGTAGAAAGCCAAAATCGTGAAAATCTTGAGCGCCTGGAGTTTTTTTTTCGTTCTATACGTAGGAGGCAAATTTTTACGCGCGTAATTCCCGTAACAGAAAGGAGAAAAAGCATAATTGTTGTGAGCGAGTGAGAGAGATGCTTTTAAAAAGCTCCGGATTCTCGTTTTCGACCGAAATTTTTTTTATTCTCGCGAGTTGCTCTCAGACCCGCAACATTATTAAAATGTCTAGAATATTTTGAAAGCGCGGAAACTACTATTGTGGTGATGTTTTTAATTATGACTCAAGCGGTAGACTCGTGAGTAATGGCAACTATCGCATCTTGTTTGTTAGACAAATAAAGCTTTAAGGTCAATAATAAAACAAGAATTGTACACTGTCGATATCGTTCAAAATTCCATTTGAAATGCTGGATACATGGTTGTAATCGAGGCAAGAATATTTTTGAAAAATACGAGTTCAATATAGTCCAAAACTACTAAGTTAAGGACGAAAATAACATAAACATGACAAATACTAAAATGATAACTGATTCGCCGTATGATACTATAGCAAAGTAGTATAAAATTAGAATACGTAACTCCGAAAAAATAAATGATTTAGTGAAAGTTAGTAAGGTTCACACAACCTTCTAGGTTTGTCGAAACGTAACAAGTCAAACGCGCGTAAAAGTCAGTTGGGAGAAAATTGCACCAAACGCACATGCTAGCCGTATTTGTTGAGCAGTTGATGTTTGCCGTCGCTTTTGCGAAAGACTTTTCCGTTTCGCCTATTTTTTTTATTTCCCCTCTCTCTCTCTCTCTCATCGGAGAGTTGCTTTGCTCCATCAGTTGAACTTTCACGACGACGATCGAACTTTGCCACGCGCGCACTGTTTGTCCTTGAGTTTTCCTCCAACTGCTCACTCACTCTCTCTCTCTCTCTCTCTCCTATCGATATTGCTCTCCTGCTCCCTGGAATTTCCACTGACAGTTTGTTTCTAGATTTGTTCTTTTACGAAAAATTGTTGACTTTATTGAGCTAGTTTGTGTTTGTTTGTTTGTTTGTTTCTGTTGTTAAAAAAATGCACTAATATTTATATCCGTTTGGGACGCTATTTCTCTTAGAAATATCATCGATGTAATCAAGATGATCAATGATATTTTACCGATAATGATATTACAAGCTTGCACAATGATGGTTGTTATTAAAGATTCAATGCTAAAAATTTAATGGGAAGTAAAATTATTACTCACTCAATTACATGCTTAAAGCTCGGAGCGACCCTACGAGAATAGACACTTACCTAAAACAGACAAGATCACATCGTTATTATTAACGTTAATTTATTGTCAATGGTAAAACAATAGCTTTAGAAATAAAAATATAGAAATGCATAATAAACGTGATGTCTCGGCAATTTTCGATCTCAAAAGAGGAATGTCTAGACGTAGACAAGTAACACAAGTGAATACATTGAAATCGAATCGGAATAAATGTCAATGCATTTGCCCTCGAGGCGACATTCGAAGTAGAGAAGAAGGTGCCTTCGTTTGTCTCTCTCGTCGAATCATCCTCTGTGTATATAACTAAAGTCGAAATCGATGATTCAATTATCGAGACTCGGAATGGCGTTTTCTGAAGGCGCGCCTTTAAAGATTTCCCAAGCGGCTTCCTTACACAAAAGAATTCTCAACGCTCAATTCTCTCTCTCTCTCTCTCTCTCTCTCTCACTCACTCTCTAGTTACTTTTTTTTTCTTCTTTTTCTAGTGTTCTTCCTTGGTGCACTGGTAAAGCACGCCGCGGTCTCTTGGCTCGTTACCAGCTTGTAGCAAGGTAAACGTGTTCGCGGCTTGCTACGCACCAAATAAGCTGTAATTCTGTGGCGTTAGCTTACCGACACACACACACACACATACACACACATACACATGCACACATATATATGTGTACATTTTCAAACTTGCGCATACAGATGGACTTTGAAAAGCGCAGCTGTCTAAAAAGAGGATCGTTTGTGCCAAAGGTTTACGTTTTTCTTCTCTTTTCTATTTTTTCTTTTTTTTCTTTTTCGAGACGCCCACAGGGAAGATGCACGTCTATATATGCGGGAACGAGAGGCAAATGTATATACGTATAGACCTTGTCCCTCGTGGCATTGTGAAATGTTGCGCGCACATTGAATGGGCTTTTTTACGGTGTTTATGTGTGAATAGTATATCAACGGCTGTAAATAATTGAAGCGATCATTCGAGCTTTTCAAAAACTTGCGATCGATTTCTCTTGTGAGATTACAATATTTAAAATGTTAAATGAAACGATTGGAATTCTTTATAATTTGGATTACAGAATTTATCGAGAAGCTCGTTCATTTTCAAGTATAACAAACTTCTAGCAAACTATTGAGTACTAATGGAGTGCAGTATCATCTACAATCAAGTACGACGTTATAAAACTTTAGGTCCAAACTGTACGTAAAGCAAGTAATCCGTTTCTGATAAAAAAGTCAAAGTTTATTGAATAAAAAGAGTACCGAAGAGACTGTCGAATTAAAAAAAATGAGAGAGAAAGAAGAATTATATTTCCGAAGAACTTGAAATCCCATCAGAAAGGACCTCTTTTCAATTTCGCAATCCCTCCATTATTATTACGATAAAAGTCGACATAGCCTTCTTCTCTGCGCGTTTGAATATTCAAAATGATTTATCTCGTGGCATTCAGGCCTTTACCTTTTCTTTTCCGTCATTATGAATGAGATATATGTATATATAGAATATTTGCCGTTCGATAGAATCTCCAATATCCGTGTCTCAAAAGGACTTACGCGCCGAAAGATTGTGAGCCTTTAATTGGACTGCGACGAGTCACCGTCGTCCAGTTATTAGCGCCGCTTCCTCTCCTCCTTTCTCTCTCTTAATTTTACCACTGCCTATAATCGGGCCATCGAATGGGTGACAATCGAACTTCTGAATAATATCTAAACGGCTGCAAGTTTAACTGAATGTCGATCATAAAGTGTTCGTTCAACTATGTACGAATCGCATTTTTTGTTGTTATTTTTTAATGTAGCTTTTAACGTGAACCAATCTATCACGTGCAAATTGTCAGATAACTTTAGGCTTTTTCATAAAAAAATTCTGGCAATTCATAAATTTTGACAATTCGCCAAGAACTTCCCTCTTGCTGAAATTCATCCAAGGCACGAACGATGTTTTTAAGCATTGCCAACGAGAGGAACGCAATCGAAAAAAACGTCGATTCACTAAAAAAAGAAGGCTTTAACCTCAATAAAGCAAAGTTCAATTTTAGTACAACGAAAATTCATTCTTCTATCGTGCTTCTACCCCCCCCCCCCCCATCTTCGACTCTCTTATACCACAGGATAGCGCACGATTTTCATTAAATCCTCATCGCAACTTGTAGAGCTGCCAGTCTAGATGTAAGGAAAGGAACCACGAAGAGAAACGTTAATGGTATCGCGGTGGTTAATCAAGCCAACGAATATTCGAAGCTAAATCTGCTTAGAACATTATTCTCGTCGAGTGGCTTTACGTGATCAGCTGTATTCTCTTTCTATTTTTAATTCAATTTTGCGAAAAAGTAAAAAATACAAAAGAAAGAAAAACCTTTGACAAGGGAGAATATAATGGTTGAATTGCGGGTCAGTGTACACAAACCACTAGAAGGCCAAAAGTTCCAATTACAAGCCGATCCAAGTCAAACTTGAGTTCTCCCTCTCTATGTAATGTTTATGTAACGAGGCTGGTCTGCAACTTCACCTCGCCATTCAAATTGCCTAAGCTCTCCCACTCTCTCCCTCTCTTACCCAGCGATTTCCATCTCAAAGTTCAAAACACGCTTATAACAATCGCCACTGGCAATCCTACACACATACACAACGTGCGAGCGCGAATATACGTACATGCGAGCAAGCTTTAGCATCGAAAGAGATCAAATGGAAGCTCGATTGCCCATTCAGATAGAGCGAGTGAGAGAGATATTGTAGAGGTTTAAGTGCGCGGATGTTTAACTGGCGAGTGAATTGTCAATGATTAATTAATTCTTGTCAAGGTTTTGGCTATGCACTCGCTGTTTCCTCCACTCATTTCATTTAATGCTATACGATGTTTGTACGTATACACGTTGAACTTGAATTGTATACGTTTAAAGTCGCACTCAAAACGCAATCGATCAAATAATTTGGGGGGGGGGGTTCACGAAATCTAAACGATAAAACTCCATCGAATGCAAAAATGATCAACTTTACATATACGCCCATTAACCTGAGTTTCCAAACGTGTCAGAGAGAGAGAGAGAGAGAGAGAGAGAGAGAGAGAGCTTAATTCGCGTGTACAGAGTGTGCATTGAGCTGAATATACGTAGATATACGTATAGCTTTACTTCGAGCACATCGGACATGTACTCGGTAGACAGTCGCTAAAAGCCTATACATACATACAGACACACATACGTTTCGTTTCATGTCGAGTTGAGTCTCTCTGTAATCCTTATTAAGTCGAGTCGAGTCGTGGTCTACACTCGACAAAGCTTGATGATATGGCTGCCCTCGCATGCCAACTATATATCAGCGCCTTTCATCTTCTCTCGACTCGACTATCTGTAGTGCGATATGTCATTTTTACTCCGACGAGTCAATTTATTTTACGAGTGAATTCATTTTTCTTTCGTTCGGCGGCGTGTGTCCGTGATAAAGAATAAATAGCGACGACAATGTTTGTTGAAATACAACATCTCTGTACGTCGATTTTTCACGTGAACACGAAAGCACGAATGTGTCGACTTATCAAATGTAACGTTGAAAAAAATATTGAACAAATGTACCAAACGTAGTCTGGAATGAGTCCACGTAGATTGGAATTTAATTCCTATTAACTTTTTGCAAACTACATACCGTATTATTGTTTATTGTTCTATAGTATTTCGACCTTATTCGCGTGATACATACATATCAAAATCTAGGATTTCCATCCTTGTACATACTCTCGCGCGTATTATGCTCAATCGTGTACGTGCGTGCGTTCGCGTTTGTGTCTGAATATATATGGATATGGATTACAAATTGCACGCAAATAAATATTGTTGTTCTACAATTTGTGTAGGAATCTGTCAAACGCATACTTGTCCAGCCTACACGTGTATTTACCACGGTCAAATTAGTGATTCCATGTATCATTGGAGAACATCGATGCGCGAATAATCATTATCGTTCGAGAAAGAGAGGACATATACAACATGCCATTTATTTCCCATTTCAAAATGGACGTCACACGAGCCCTAGACCATTAGATGATAGCCCTAACCCCTTGTACTTCACCAACGCATGATTGTTAAGTAAAAAAAAAAGAAAAAAGGACCGTGTATTTTTGCCCATTAACCGACGACAGGGTGGTAGAACGCAGAAAACAATCCTCGATAATTGGAGGACGATCGAGCGAAGAAGCAACGTGCTTCCCTCTCTCTCTGTCTTGTTCCTTCTCGCGCGATTAAGGCACGACAGCCTTTAATTACAACAGGCCATTAAAGTGTTCTACCTGACGGCACCGATGGAAAATATGCACACGCGAGAGCAATTTGTTTTTTCGTTTCGCGGCTGAGCGCGTGGTTTTGAGGAGCTCGAAGGATTGATTTTTTCTGTTCTTTTTTCATCCAAGGTATTGTTTTTACAAGTGGGAGTCCGGTATAGAGATAGATCGATTTGACTTTTTTTTCCAAAAATTTGTACGGAAAATTGATTTCAAACGCGCAATAGCCTTTTCCTTAGGATTTTCAATAATGTGGATTTATTGACGATAAGGGATACAGAGTCGCCATTTTCCAAACGTTCTATTGCAGGTTGTAAAGGAGAGATATGTTCATTTATTGATTTCTCAAATGCCCTACACGTCACTTCGAACGAATGGCTGAAATTAATATTGAAAAAAGGTTCTGTATAAGAAAGAAAACGTAATAAAAAATCAAACGGAATGTTTTGAGTACAAGCAAAAAATGCACCTAACGCATATTGCTTAAAAACGGTGTTATTCACGCAAAACGCATCTACAATTCGTCGGTGACAAGGTCCTTATTTAGTCACGTCTGATCGAGACTCTGTCGTCGTCTGCATCTCGCTTTACTTATTCAGTCGTCCACCATTACTACCGAGGGAAGAAAGGAAGATTTTCTCTTTCTTTTCCTTCAACCTTCTTTACAGGCTTTGCCCCATCGCGTTCGATAGTCGGGGAGCAAAGGGCTGTACTCAGCCTGCTGCTCCGACAATCAGATTATTTGCCTGGAAATCGAATTCGCCGAGCTATGTTTTTTTCCCTTCCCCCCCCCCCCTTACTTTCCTACCCTCGAACTTTCTCTCTCCCTTGCTTTCTCGCGCGCGTGCTACTGTCGCTGTCCTTAGAATTGGCTGTCCCGCTCGCGCAACATCGAGTTAATGGCTAGCTATTCAATGGCTTGGAATAATTGCGTGCTGTTTTATTTCGTGTTGCGTCTATCCAAAGTTTTCGATTGATTTGTTAGCACCCGCAACGTTTGTACTTTGTTTACAAGTGTATGAAGGATTTTCTTCCCAGACGGACGAACTATTGTCACTTTCGTAAGTGAATAATTGAGCGTTTCTTCAATAATAAAATAGGATAACGATGTGCGATCAAAACAACAATTAATTTCGTTATAGTTCTTTCGCCTCACCAGTCTAAACAAAACATCCAGATATCGCTCTCGAGCTTAAATCTTCGTCGATGCACATCTTATATTTCGATAAAACTAATCACACGAGAGAAATAAATTAACATAAAACAGTCCCTCGTTGAGAAATCGACAACTCGTCTAACAAGGCGCACTGTCCTACGACAATCGCGTTTTAAAATAAACCTCTCTTCGTATACGCATCGACAATAGCAACAGACCGTCAAAAGACGCATTGACCGTAGAGTCACGTATATGGTTATATAAACGCAATTCTATTCAGCGACCGACCAAAGCGTGTCTTGTTCTACTGGTCGTGTGAGAGGTAGAGATAGGGCTCATACGCGTGCTTGATGCAAGCCTCTTGCGATTATAACGTGATGTACCTGTGAATTCGATGCCTCTGGTTCTTGCTACTCGTGGTAATGAAGAGAGACAGAGACATAGAGAGGGATAGAGAGAGAGAGAGAGAGAGAGAAGCGCAGCTAATTGCTAATTAGAAATACGCCCCGATCAAACGAGACTGATGCCTGCTCTCTACAAGTTTCGATCCGAATATTGTCAAAGGCTATGGCTGTTCGCTTGAAAGTATCTCAGAGTGAAGTGATCACGCTTTCAAGTGAATTCATCGTTTTTTTTTCTTTTTTCCCCCTTTTTTTTTCTTTTTTTTCTTTTTTTTGTCAATACTTCACTTTACTCGTGCAAATCTCGAGAAATCGAAATCGTTTTAGCAGCCGTCCTATATTAACTTCCGATTGAATTTCAACGTTGTACGAGCGATATACACGTGAAATCTCATTCGCTGTACGAATATTATTCGTTTGGTATCTGAATATTTGAATTTGGTTTTCGTTGGGGGAAAAGTGTCAATATTTTCGCGATTGTTAAAAAAAAATATTGGAAATTGTTGTACAATTGGAAAGTATACTGGGTCGATCAAAAACTTTCGTCCTCGCAAAGTTACAAGTAATCCCCTTTTTATTGTCGGAATAACAAAGTTTCGTCTTGAAAGCCATTTCACTATAGCCTTGAAACTACGATAAATATTCTCAACTTACTTGTTACTCGTACATTTTAAATTCTATTTTGCCTTCTAAAACTGTTTTTATCGCCGAAAATGCACAATAAAAATACGATTAATATTCGAGGTAATCGCTAAACATCGTAATAGCAGTGTGGTAATATATAGAAACGCGAGCTCAATTATATGCTCACCTCGTCGTGGCTTTTTGGACTTATGAATGAGGTAATCTCAAGTCTGAAGAAGCGAGGCGAGTCGTCGCATAATGCATACATATAAATATATACGCATAGCGAGGGAAAGAGGAAGTCCACTCTCTAGCTGTGTGATAATGCATGCGCATGCATGAACCCAGCTTTTCTCTCGTCGACTCACTGAAGCTTTATTATTCTCTAGAGCGCGTAAAGAGACTGCTATCGAGATTATCGGAAAAAATCACCGATTGACAGAAGTAAAATAAAACACTGCTTCTTTGTAATTCTGAATGTACTCGTCACAATTTAAGGATGCATTTTCAACTATATTTTGTCGTGTTTAACGTTTTGAGAGGCTGTTTTGTTTACGTATCCGTCAAAATTATTGTGTTTTTATTTTAATTTTGATACTCAGATGAAACGATTAATCGTAGAAACGCTAAACAGACCTTGCGTATCCCGCCCGCGATTTTTTCACGCGATAATTCGATCGATTTGCGCGACTTACTAACGATATTCAATGATGGCTGTGCGATATTCAGAAAAGGTTATGCGAGTGACATCCGCAGTTGCGGTGTCATCAGCGGTGTGAAACTAACGATTTCAGTAGGAGAAATGAAAACGAACACGTTCGCTTCCACATACACGGTTAGTTGTGCTTAGCGAGTCATAATTAAAAGTTTCGCGTGTACATGCAATGGCCAATGCACGTATAGCGACAGCAACAAAGGCAACGGTCCATTGTCGCTAGCAGTACGCAGTGAGAAACTGCTCGTAACTGTACGCGCAGTGGTCACAACGCCAGTTGCGAGTTACGTATAATCAGAGACCGCACACATACACGTGCCAACGAGCGAACTTTTGAGGTGAATTAGCTCGATAAAAAGTATCGCCATGGCAAAAAGTACAAGCAGATATAAGAATGACGAAAAAAGGAGAAAAAAAATGCATCGATGCTATACTTTTATATTCGCACGTTGTAATGTTCACGGTCGTTTGCACGTTTATGCATTGCGTATCAAATATCCCATGCATATACTCGTGCCACAGCTTATATACAGTGTTTGATTGACGAGTATGTTGCTATCAGCGTTTCTTGGTTATAGCTTTTTCGCGTATTGTCTATTTTCAATTTTGTTGGCGAATATTTCTGCTATGCACGACGGATTGCAAAAGATTCACTTTCTGTTCGTTACTGAATTGTTGTAATCAACGAGAGCTAGTAGCGTTGGGAATTACGAAATGAAAAACTTTCTACTTTGTAGTTGCATGGGGGTTATAAAAGTACCTCAGCCGCTCTTTGAAGTGTACAATTTAAATGAGCTTTTTTCCCTTACGCACATAGAGAACGTTGAAAAGACACTTCCATGTAATTAGAATTTACGTAAATTTTTATCGCAATAATTGACTAGAAAATTCTTCGAACTCGAAATATAATTCTATTTTGTAATATCGTAAATACCTTGGTAAAAAATTTGTCAGGTGTGACAAATCCTTTGCGTTGGATCTCATGCGTACAATCATATACTTTCTCAATAGCGAGTTACTTCAAGCGAACCATTAAAAGCGATTTTGTTGCGTTCTGCCTCTGACAAGGCGAAATACGTATAGGTTAAAAAGAAAAAACGCGAGGCGCAAGGGGTGGAAGAATAGCTATAGGTAGGAAGTCAGCTGTGTGTCGAGAAAAACGCACTGCGCATCGGGGAGAAAATAAAACAAAACAAAACAAAACAAAAAAGCCAGCACAGCTGTACGCAAGAGCAATGTACAGAGGTAACTGCGAAAAGTTTAGCAGTAGAGCTCTGCGTACGCTCATAATTGAACGGAATAAAGACAAAACATTTTTTTATTCAAGCTTCCAATTTTCTCGGTCGTACCGTAACGAAAACATTTGGCCTTAATTTGCGAACGATCGGCAGTTCAATTGCGCGAATCAGAAAGAAAACAAAGAAGAAAAAGAAGAACGTCGCCGTAGTGGTTAAGCGATTGGAATTCTTGTGATGAAAAGTCGCAAGTCAATTGCGTAAGAAACTATATATGATCGCGTCAATTGAAGAGCGTACCGAGAGACTCGGCTGTATATTAATTGGTCATCGTTGAGACACACGACTCCAAGCGAAGATAAGACGCACGAAGTGCTTCTTCTTGTTTTTTTTTATGGAACAGCTGCAGCTTCGTTGTATGTAAATTGACAATAACGTTGAAAATTAGGTCGTGCATAAAGATGATAGAACGACCGACACGTGTCGTCGTAAAAATATCGTTTCATTTTTCATATTCAACAAATTTTCAAGAATATTATCATACGAGAAAAGCGAAAAAGAAAAAATTGGACACCTCGTAAGGTATCGTTGTACGTACAGCCGTGGATGAAACGTTGGCGCGCTAAAAGTCCAGATGGTGTCGTAATGTGCATCGTTCTGGTTGTCTCATTAAAACCACATTGCTGTTCGACAAGATTAAGAGTTCCAACTAACCAGGAATAAAATAAGAAGAGAAAGAAGCAAGAGTATAATAAAGAGAATCGCTACAAGTTCTCGCTCGGTCGCTTAGTTGCGCATCTCTGCACGTAGGGCCAATTGAATTTTCGGCCAAGTTTCGAAAAGCGATTAACCCTTAGTATAAGCACAGCGCCCACGTTGGTGGACACTTAATACCGCATTAGGCACGAAAACTTATCTAGTTACCTATAGCCAACTTTACATCGTCTGTTTGCAAGCGCGCAGCGAGAGAGACACGCTAATGGAGTGCTGGGAGATTCACGCATCCAGACGGAGATTTATTCGCGACGTTGGCTTCGGCACACTGAGTTATTGCTGTTTATATGGGCGAAAACGCCGTAGTGAGAACGAGAGAGAGAGAGAGAGAGAGAGAGGGAGTCAAAATGATTTATGCAAACTTGCCACATTTTAATTAACAAGTTTGGCCAAGCAACTGCTGTACGGCTGACTCGATATACGAATATACTACTTAGGTGGCAGTCTATAGAAACGGATTATAAATAAGAAGAAATCGCGTTTATAATAAAAATACCTCTTTGCGTAACTAACTTTTTTCAGGTAATCAGTGTCGAATACTCTGATAATGTACAGACAAGGATTTCTATTATGCAAGAAACTACTCAAATGAGAACTTCAGACGCGGAATACCGAGGAAGTTTGAGTTAATATCAACAGAGATACAGTTCCAACTACTATACCTATTATTCAGCTATTTGAAACTATTTCAATAGATGCACATACGTTTCTGTCTATATAAGATTACAATTAAATATTTATTTGTTCCATGGCTATCATATTTTTCGTTGGAAATACATGTATAACATTTGCCAAAATCGACGTACGTTTGCAACATCAAAAAATCGCAAGTTGTTAAAAATTCGTAGACTAAATTTGCAAGACGACCAACTCTTGGCCAACACCTTTGAATATTAGTTTCGTAAATTAGACACGAAAAGTTCAAGTCCCGAGATTGACTTTAATAAAGTTAACAATAAGTTCTTTGACAAATTATGCTCGACTTTGACGTTGTATGCGTACGCTAAAAGTATAAGCATCACAAGTTACGATACGTTTGTTCACATTATCGAGCAAGGTTATCCCAATTTTTTGTTTGTTATTATTATTTTCAGCTATAGAAATGACGCGCTGCCAAACTTAAATCACTTTTGGAAATTCACAGCTCAAGTTTTAGTAGATCGATGAAAAAATCAATCTTGGATTACACAAGAGTACATTGACATTGCGAATTCTCAACGGTCCAATGTGTTTTTTTTTCCATAAAACTACGGGAAACATATGGGTTTTCATACAAAACACAACAATTTTATCTATTGGCTTTTTTAACATTTATTCTTGATAAGAGTTTTGAATTCAATCTCAGATTTGCCGAATAACTTGATCTACTGTAAAAGTTCATTTTACAGTGATTATCGCAACGTAAAAAAGTTCGATAGCAATCCTCTCGTATGACAAAAAGAGAGATGAAAAGAATTTCGAAAATTCGGCAAACCACCGGATAAAGCGAGTAATCTATGTGCGCTAGAGAGAGAAAGGGAGAGAAAAAGAGAAAAAAGAAGAGACAAAAGCAAGCGCTGAAATTGGAAGCGCGTTTCGGTCAAGGCTATATATATATATGTATGTATGTATGTATGTATGTATGTATGTATGTATTGCGAAACGAGAGTGTCGGGACGAGCCTGATGCGCGATATAAATATTTGTTAACTGCAATTACTTGGTTAGCTTCGTTGTCCCTAAAAAAAGGTATTAAAGCACAAGTAACAATGAATTGCTTAGCTATTTCACGTCCGAGCAAATATCCAATCGAAGAAATCGAACGTGAACAAGCGCACTGACAATTATTTACTTGTCTTTCTCTAGCGCTTATTATTGTTTTATTCGTTAAACCGATATCGCGTAGTGGTTTTAAAATAAATACAATAAATAATAAACAATATCTTTCTGTCATTAAAATTACTTGCCATTATACAGAGCTTTGTCAAGTAACGTCCATTCTCCGACAGCAGTTTCTACGGTAGCTTTGAATTTGAATAATCCACTGATGTGTCGCGAGCATGACGTTATCGAAGAGCAGAGCGCGTCAATGTTACGACCGTCTGTTGGCGCGCTCTTGGCCACTCTGAAGCCAACTCTCGTCGTCGTCGTTGACGTTGCCGTAGTCCCTTCAGCTATACGCTCGCGCATGCGCGCTATATGTACATACACGCATATACACACGTCGCCTTAAATGTATTTTTTGAAAAAGTTCAGGATCGCGCCTCAATTGGCTGATGAAAACTCGTGAC
Organism: Chouioia cunea; assembly: GCA_030064505.1. Lineage (NCBI taxonomy): Eukaryota > Metazoa > Arthropoda > Insecta > Hymenoptera > Eulophidae > Chouioia > Chouioia cunea. Next base: position 10,274,359 of record JAOPFQ010000001.1, on the reverse strand, counting down.
CAATTTGCAACGCGTTTTTTTTCTCGCCTTTGCGTACGTGTATGTGTGAGTATGAGAGAGAGAGAGAGAGAGAGAGAGAGAGAGAGAGAGAGAGAAATTTATCTACATTCTTTTGCAGCAATTTGAGCTTTCTCGATGGCTTGCGCGAGAAAAATTTGGAATATGCATAGCTTTGGTCGATGTATTCGTTGAGTTTTCATCATTTAAAGATATTACTCTTTATTACTATAAAACTACAAATACGCAATCAATATGTGGAAGTTTAGTGAAATATTAAAATGTAACGAGGTCGAAATGTTGCAAATTAATTTGCTGGCATCGAATATGTTGTAACATTTATCGAATAGCGAGCTTCAATATAATTAATCGAATAAAAGAATATTATTTCGTGATTAACTTGTTATTAGTCAAAGCAAACAATCAGTCCACTGAAATTCGTTTGGCACAAATCTCACAAATATTTTCAAAGGTGTTGCTCAAAAATAAAAAACAAATAATTGTTTAAAACTTTGACACGAAACGTTTATTCGTCGATAAACAATATACAGGACGCAATATCGAAGCCGTAGAAATCGTCAAGATTCTCCGTATGCAATAAATCGAACTACTGTAAGCTCGAGAGAGAGAGAGAGAGAGAGAGATAGAAAGAGAAAGAGAAAAAGTAGAAAACCTTAGGAATCCCATGCCGACTTTTTTAATTAAAAAACTTAAGAACTGTGAGGTCGCTGAGACTTGGTTGAGCGAGAGGGCGGTCAAGCTCTCCGAGGGGCGTGTGTGCGAGAGAGAAAGAGCATATGTTTATCGTGGATAACAACCAGCCATAGCTATCAGTGCAGCTCCAACTATAGATAATCCGACGTTTATGTATATTCGTGTCGTAGATTAAATATATTATCGACCAATAAAGTATTAAATTACACGTAGCTTTTGCAAAACCGAGAATAATGCAATTATGTCGAAGCGACCGACTAATCGTATGTAAATCTATTCGACAAAAACAAAAAAAGAACGAACGAACCCTAGACGCGTGAGAGTGACAACAAGAAAAGTAGCTAATCCAATTATTGACGAAAGCATAATTCGTCGGTTGAATAAAATACTTGTCGGCAAAGTTATCGCTACGAATTTCACCCGGTAATTTGACTGTAATACATATAGCATATACATCTCTGGCATCGCTTTATTAATTTAACCGTCGTACCGATAGTTGCCCAACTGTCTATACGTCCTGGCCTAGCATAACGTAGTTAACGCTTTGCTTCATATATAACAACGTATGTGTCTACGCGCTTATATCATCTACTAACGGGTTCGTGAATCGATCCCTTCGCTCCAACTTGTCCGTTTCACGCTCTCTCTCTCTCTCTCTCTCTCACTCTCTCTATCTGAGCTTAGCGCTGCGACACAGCGACGTTTACAATGAAGATGGAAATTACACAAGGTGAAAATGCGAAATGTCAAGTCTGTCAAAAGCATACACGAGGCAGCGATTGTTTGAGTTTCATATCCTCCAGTATGCTCGGGCGCGCAATTTTGTTTTTCCATCGATGAGTCGAATTTCGATACGACGGCTTTCAATTATTGGCGTTTTTTTCCACCCAGCCGTTTAAAATATTTGCCTTAACTCTTCGAATCGTCCAGTACGAATGAGAACAAAAGAAAATGAACAGAAACTAATGGTTTTCCACATCTGATTGCACACTCGACTCGCTAAGTGTTAAAAATTCAACGGCGTTCTCTCTCTCTCTCTCTCTCTCTCTCTATTGCTTGATTGAGTACCCTTAGCACGACAGTGAATGGTCGACGGCAATCTTTTATTTTGACTTTTCAATTTGTTTGCTGGTGAAAGATGTTACTTATGTTGTTTTTTAACCCAATATACGAGAATAAAAATGTCAAGAGCAGCACTTTAATAAAACACATTGGCCTGAACAAAAGCGAGGACAAAGGTAATAAAAAAAGCTGGACATTAGCATTTGCAATGCCAACAGTGGGTTTCGAGCAAATATAGAGCTGTTTTGGTGCACCGCCATCCACTGGTAAAGATACGCATTTATCGCGTTGCTGCTACGTCATTTATCGCTAGCTTCACTCTCCCTCTCTCTCTCTCTCTCTCTCTCTCTCTCTCTCTCTCTCCAACTTCCGCCTCTCGCGCGTCCATACGACGAATAACAGGCGACACACGCCCGCTGTATATCGATGATCCAGTTGGTTCTTCTTTTAGTCATTTTCATTTGCGATATTCTATTGAGTGTAGTTCATTAGCTACGCGGCGAGGCATATCTGTCGGATGGATTGAAACGAAAATCTATCGACATAATCCGAACACACATGCGCATTACCACGCGCAAATTATGTAAATATATATCCAAATATATCCGAAATATTTTCAAGTTACCAATAATTGCAATATTCATCAAATTCACGTATGCGCAAGTCTCATAAAATCGACTCAGTGCGTTAAAACTATACGATTTCAAACGTTGATTTCAATTAACCGCTCAAACGTTCAGCGCAAGCAGCAAGAAGTGCTAAATTCATTCGCATAACATCAAAGGTCATCGCTGTAATTAAACTTTAATCAAACGAATTTCTCATATAAATGCCATATCTGCGTAAATGAAACGAATTAATCGGATTTGACACCATTGGTTAAATTCAGCAACGTACGCACGTATTTAACACGCATTCGCCTTGTATATATAAAATTCCCAATATCCAGGCATTCGGAAAGAAACCAAAAAACAGAAGGAAGAAAACGAGCCGCAAACTCGACCAATACATCACCAAGGATCTACGCAATTTACGCAATGGTGTGCATTGCGATCGCCGTGCAGCCAGCCGTGCGTGGTATTGTTGTCGCCTCGGTATTGTGGTGGCTTGCGAGAGCTTGTGCCCGAGTGTGTACGTGTGTGCGCGCGAGCGATTAGTCGCGGCTTGAATGCAAGCGTTTACCACTCTCTCTCTCTCTCTCTCTTTCTCTTCACGAGAGATATATTTCGTTTCTCGATTTGTCGCCAAGACTGGAATAAACTCAGCATCCATGCCGTTAGAACGTTGGGATAACTGCGAGAAAACTCATTAATCGTTCGTGTTCTATATCAAACGAAAACATAAATAATACACGTATTTACGTCGTTTAAGCCCAAGCAACAAATGAAAATCCATGAGGTAGGATAAAATCGGGCACACTATCATTATCCATTATAGGCTGACAGCCAACAAATCATAACGAGAGCAGAGCAGCTGAAAAAAACAACAAAAAATACAAAAAAACTTTGGAGTCTCTCGTAAAAATCCAGTCAGCCCCGCGGGAGTCATTCGGCCGAATTTCGCGGTTAGCCTCGGGAGCCCCATCGATTTCGCGCTCACGCGTTTCTCTATACCTGCCCTTAGTATGCGAAACGCGCCAAGGTTTCTCGCAAATTGCGAAGCTATACTACATAACGTCGAGGGAACGATCGAGGCAGAGAAAGAGAGAAAGAAAGAGAGGATGTGTATATGTGCTTAAAGCTTCGCATATTAGATGCTTAGAGTGCCTCGCGTAACAACTGAAAATTTCCACAAGAGGTTGAAAAAAAAATTTGGAGAATGTGTTTGCCCTCGAGGTTAAATTATACGTTCTTTTTCCGTGCTGCTTGGTCCTGAAAATTCTCGTGCATACGTATATCTTTGTACAATACGAAAGATAGAGAACGATATAGACGTTGAAGAAACAAACGTTTAGATGGGATTCGTTCGAGTTATAAAAATGTTGGACGATGTAATCCAACGTGTAATCTCTTTTTTCACAGCGTTCAATTACGGATATGAACGCGAAGATAAAGTTGAAGAAGAAGAAGAGGTTTCCAATGATTTATGATTCGTGTAAATTTTGTTTTTAGCATTGCACAGATACGATAAAGTTTGACGGTTTTATTATTGATACGTTTCTAATACAACCTGACGTAATTAAAACGATGAACTTTAATAAAAGGACCTTCGGTTAAACCGGATAAAACTCAACTCATCCCGCCTTCGAAATCTATCGAGTAACGCTATAACGAACTTTGTAACTTTTGACACGTGATCGCTAAACTCGCGCTGTTAAACTTAATCTGTCGGGCGATGAGTATGTGAAAACGATATACCCAAGGTATGAGAAATTTGCAAAATAAAGTATACACGTATGCGATAGAAGGCGATAGCAATTCGTTAATCAACGTCACAAATTACCGCATAAAGCCCTTCAAACCCATAAGCTTATGAAGCGAGGCAACGAAAGGAAAAGAGTGTGCAATCGAGCATGGATAATTATACGAAAGACAAGTCTCGAGTCAAAAAGGGGGTATTACACAGAACGAGGAGATTAATTAAAGCGATGCTTAATCTATATATGTATAGCGTGGGTGCGAACGTGAGACCAAAGTGAGAGAAAGGGAGAACGTCACCTCATCCACTATACTGTACGTCGTGTCAGACGAAACACGAGAGTAGCCAAGTAACGGAGAACGGACTAAAGCCTTTGGACTCTGTTTTTTTTTCATCTGACCGGTAAACTTCTTGACGGTGGAATGGGGAAGGGGGAGGGGTAAGGAGCTCTCTTATATTTGTGCCGCTTGAGTTACTTGTTTTTAATTGGTGCTCACGACTTAGACAAGAGGGCTTGTTTGCCGGATCCTTGTTTTTTTTCCATCGTACTACTTCGCGAGCGTCGTACACGTGGTTAAAACAAACGCAACTTCTTTGAGTTTTTGTTTTGTTTCAGTTTTTTTATGTTCAAAGTAACCTACGAGAAAAATTCTTTACGCTGCCGAATTTGTTAATTAGATATATGTCGGTCGACGAGGGAAGCAGTATCGCTTTGTTTGTTACGCGTATTTTTCCGAATACTCGGTGCAAAGTACATTATTGATATTAACGGGCGCTCTTGCGGGTAGCTTTGTTAGAATAGTAGGCAAGAGTGATCAGCTTAAAGCGAGATAAGAGCAAGTACCAACTTAAATGTTGATCGAGTTATGACAAAACGAATAACAAACAATTGTAAGCTCTTTTTCGTGCCAATATACTTCGTGATCGTTTACAAACGATAGATATGTACTTGCCAGGAGTAAATCACTTGCGGAATAGACTTTTCGAATCATCGCCACGTAGCGATGACGCGATAACTTGAAAGCGCGGAAGAACGGAGTGTAATCGATCGATTGTAGACATTTCGTCCTTGTACATGGTATATTATATTGACAATGGCTGCCAATCAAGCAAGAATATATCTGGCATCGGCATATAGTAGTCGCTCGTCTGTGCGAAGAGTGTCTCTGCTCTCTCACGTGTGTCAACGCAGGCCACCATTATATACGTGTACATATAGAAAGAGAGAGAGAGAGAGAGAGAGAGTTTAGAGATCGAGGAGAGCTTTCGATTACTCCATCCGGCGACTGCGTGACATGACAATGGAATTATACCGCGTGTGTACTGACAAGCGCACGATGCATGCTCTCGGCTGTCCCGGAGATGTTATCAATCCTTTTGGTCCTCTAGCTCCCCCTTCACTCTCCTCTATCACGTATCGTGATCGAGTGCAATACATTTTATTAATTCACGTTTTGATGATGGATTTTAATTGATTGATCGAGGGTTGCTGTTGTTTAAACACGATTGTCTTTCAAGTACTTTCTTTTTTGACATTTCATTTGAAAACTTTATTTGGTCTATAATTAATAATACTCATTCGACTTTGTCAAATAAATCATTAAATTATCTATCCAATGAAATTTAGAAAAAAACCAACATTTTGATCATACATGAAAAAAAAAAGCGCGCAATTCCATAAGAAAATAAAAAGTAAGTTGGAGAAACAATCAAACGAAATACACAGAAAAGTCTAGCGAAACCTGTGACGTACACCATTCATAGCTTATATCTACGGATACTATGCCCCCCCCCCCTCCGGAACTAACCCTCTTAACCTATTACTTTCTCTCTCTCTCTCTCTCTTTTCTACTTCTTCCTCGTGTTAGACTTTCACGCTTGCTTACTTCTCGGCCACATTATTCCGACTCCAAGAAACATCAAGAGGAGAGAGTGAGTGGGAGAAAAGGAAGATCTTAATTATCCGCTCGTGAAATCTTGGCGCTACTTTGGGAAAGTCCTCAATTACCGTTGAACGTATAAATGTATATATACATCTTACTGTCCCCAATGGGTTGGCAATGTGTTTTCTGCTCAGCCGTAATTCCCCGCTGTGGTAATATTTATTTTTTTTCTCGTTGAGTTCCTGGCTTCGCTGTCGACCGAAGCGTAAACAACCAAACCAACGAATCACTCATCTGCGAGTTTGGGGCTGTCAATGGTCGAAGAAGTCGGATATAAAATATCATGAATATTATAATGAAAACATTTCTGAATTGCTAAGGAATACAAAGAAATGAATGACCCTGAATCGTGGAAAATGCAATCCATCTTGCAAAACAAATCAAACTACGTTGATGTTTATAACAGCGCAACTTAATGGAAGCACTCAATGAAAGTGTCGTTGCAGATTGTCAAATGCGTAGATAACTCGATGGTAATTGATAAAGGAACCAAAGTAAAGTGGCCGTAGCTCGTGTCTCGTCAATCGTTGGAAGGATAGCATAGCACTCACATACAGCGAGAGAGGCACTCTCAGACCGGAGTTCATCGCTCTAATAAAGTAAACGAAGGTATATAGAGAAGATGGGTATGTATGTATATATATATGAGGTGTATAATCAGCTCAAGTGCTCTCTCTAGCCACAGGTAAAAGACGAGCTTTCCGTCGGGCGATATGATCTTCTCCGAAGCTATACCGATTTGAGCTTGTTATTAGGGAGAACAACTAACTCGACTCAATTTACCATACACATATATAGACGTTATAACTTACTTTGGGGCGTCGTCAAGTCTCGTCGCACTGATAATACACCTCGCCGCAGCTAAGGTAGAGAAATTGACTTGCGGCTTGAAAGCTTTCGACTGATGATGGCAGCGTGTCACATGATATTGCGGCCGTTCATGAAAGTCATTTCAAGCGTTGAAATTTTCAAAGCAATATGTACGTGTGTGCGCGTACGAGTCGGCTCACAGCCACATTTTGCTCAAACCTCGTTCGTACCACACCCTTCGACACTGTTCAGAAAAGAACGTACGCCAACACTCGTAGTCTCGTATTCTTCTTTTCTTTTACTACATCGAAGAATCACGCTCTTAGGACTTTATTAAAAGCCATGACAATTTAAAATAACAGATATACGGTCCAAATTTATCATAAATTCCGAAGCTCATCAGTAGCAGATCAAATTTATCGTATCTTCTTATCGCTGAAAACGTTTGTTTCCTTTCCACATCAACGAATCATCCGATCGTACCAACGACGATGGTATCCCATCGTCAGCAATGCAGATACAACGTTAACCTCGACGAAAAAAGAGCAAAAGAGCGAAAGAGAGAGAGAGAAAGAAAACATGCGAAAAAAAACTTCGCGTGCAAGCGTCAATATTCAATAGCGGCACGCGCGCGCTCTCGTCCTACATAAAAGCTGGTGCGACGCTCAATTTCCGTGCTGACGAGCCGATAAAATCCCGAGCGGCTTTCCATGTCGCGCGGCGTTGCGCGAATTTTTCATGAGAGTTTACGTCCTAACCCACCTTTTCCCCCTCAACTTGCTACTTCTTCTGCTTCTTCGTCTTCTTTCAACCAGAATTACCGGCTCTTTATATTTTTTCGTTCGTATGCGTGTGGATTTTGGTTGAATATGTTAACCTCGTGTCTACCTGAACTCTTTTCTCATTGGAATTGTAAGCCGCACCGGAAATCGGAATTAAGATATACGCGACGATGAATTTTTTAAAGACACTCATTCAAGCTGTGGTTTCGACTTACGTCTCGCTAATGGTGCGAAAACTCGAGATTAATTTGCTTGTCCTGTTTTCTTCTGTAACGCGTTGAAGTTGCTCGTCAACGTAGCTTTTCTGTGACTTCCAACTACGTGGAAAAATAAGTCACGTGATAAATATCGATTATTTACCTTGACATTTGCATTCGAACGAAGAGAACGAAAAATATGAGAAAAGAGAAAATCCAGTTACGACACGTGCGACCTCGTTACGCAGCACACGAGCCAGAAAGAACGATAAAGAAAGACTCGTGAAAAGTAAAATTAGCAAGCAATACGTTGAGATAAAGAGCTATCGTCTTACTTTTTCCGTACAAAGAATGGGTATCGCTCTGACATTTGCACTCACAGTTTCGCTTCTTTTCCATAGTTAGAAACTCGAGTGTACTTAAACAAAATCTATTTATAACGGATCGAACCATCCTTTATTGGCAGCTCTCGATTTTTAATGGATCATCTTTTGCGAGCAGAACTATTTTACGTGTATATGTATATTTAATCGCTTTTAAGCTTACGATCGAGAAAAAGGGAGAGAGAGAGGGTGAAAGAAAAAAGGGGTCGCCGAGAAAATTAAAAACCGATAACGTAATAAAACGCGATTACTCAAATGCGATTCTATAAAGCTTACACTCTTTAATTTTCCCGAGCGGCAGAGCTTTTACCAATCGTTCGTCATAAATTACTGCTTTTACGAGTGAGCGAGTAACAATATGCTTTGCGTTTAAGTTAACGACCTTTTTTTCATTTTTCAATCAACAATCAATTGTTCATTGGATGATTTTACGCTATTAAAGAAAGAATCGATTGGATTCTAAAAGATACAACGAGAAAAACCAAGAGACAAGAGCCAGTGCAATGTTTGATTTGTGACCGTTGAAGAAACGTAAAACCTCAAAGAAGCAGACGGCTTATATTCAAAGCGCCAATTTAACGGATGTAAAAGAAAAAAAAGAAAAGTTACGTACTTGAAGAAAATGAAATAAGCCAAAGGGTAGAAAGAAAAAAACAAGAAAAGATTGAAAACTGGCCGCCACGAAATTGACCTCCTTTCGACTTGTCCGCAAGACTGCGCGCGCGCCCGAGTAAACGGAAACGACGTTGACGGAGCGATAAGAGGGCTAGAGAAAGGGAAAAAACGACGAGGAGCTTACAGATAGGGTGGGGGAGGAGGGGGAAGAATGTTTATACGTCCACCATAAAGATGGCTTGCTACGGAGAAAAAAGAGACGCGTAAAGAAGACATTCTCCAGCGACGAAGGAAGCACTTTCAACTTGCAGGCGATGTTTTACTTCTAATGAATCTAAAATAAACCATTCGCTCGTATTAATCACCGTAAAAATTGGAATATGCCAGGATCTTTTGAATAATCTGCTAGCGATTCGGTAAGCTTATTAAGTTCATATTACATACAGGTGTTCAAAGAGTATTTTGCATTCCACCGCAATGTAATACAACAAACCCAATTATGTTTATCGCATAACGCGCATAGAATGTTCCGTTTGTTATAACGTTCGCATGCAATCGCCTCAAAAATTGGAGTTGTTCGTCCTAGAGGAAATACTCAGCGTTGCCACGATGAAATATTCCTCGGACGCATAATGAAGTTCCGCGATATCACTGTGGCAACGATTAGCGCGCTTATTTTTGCTGAAACTATGTAAATGCTCGAAGAACAACAGCGATAATACAAAGAGAGAACGGGCGAAGAACGAGAAAATTTGGCTAAAGGAGAGAGATAGCGAGAGAAAAAACGTTGGAAAGCAAGATAGCAAGATTAGGATAGCGTGTATAACTCTGCTCGAAGAAAGATGGCAAGTATAACGCACTCGGAAGAGAGCAAATAAAGCTTATACGTTGAGTAATTTTATTTGTCGGTATAATTGGACCACTATAAGCACTGAGTTTGATGTTTGTTCGCAAACTTTTTATCCTTTCACTCTCTCCCTCTCAAATCGTTTCTCAAAGTTCGTTTACTCGCGGCGGATATTCTCCGAGAGTAATGGCGTTCCTTAATGCTACCATCAATTACGTCTCTCTTACTTTTTCGCTCCATTCCAACAACATTGTTCATCCTTCAAAGATTTGTCCAACGTTCATTAGCGATTACTCTCTCGATTATTCGTTATCTTGCGTACGCGTAAATTCACTAAAAATATCGCGAGGAGTCGTGTTCGCGGACCGATTTTCGAATGATTTCCTCGAGGTACACGCACGAACGATCGCAAATCGATTTGCGAAGAGATTCATACGCAATCGAATAAAAACGCGTCGAGTATTTTCCGTTGTATCACTTACAACAAAAGTTTCGAACTGTAAACGCAAACCGGAAAAGAAAGGATGCAAAAAAATTACGAGCAGCGCCCTTGGCAATGGCGACGCATATATACCCTGAAAATTGCATCGCACGAGCGAGCACTCCAACACGTACGCGGTAAAAAATAAAAAGCTAAACGTGAAAGGGGTTAGGTGGGAAGCTCAACGTCGACGACGACGACGATGATTCTCGAGGAGAAAGTAAAAAGAAAAAAAATGAAACCTCGAACGAGAGAGGGTGCGAAGCCTCAAGCACACGTATCAACGTGTGCAAGTGGGATTTTCGCGAGCTGTCGACTACCTCTTAACTTTATACGTACAACCCTTTCCTTCTTTTTTTTTGCGCCCAAGAAATTAACGCGAGCGAGCTGTTCGATTTCTTGCCGACAAAACGCATCTCACAGCTCGTTCCCACGTTATACTTACGCTGTCAGCGTGTAATTGCTCACGGTTTTTTTAGTTTTACCCGGTGGTCGCGGAAAGTACGAATAAAGCATGTCTGTCCGATGCATTTTTGCGTGTTTTTAACAATTTCGATTTCGTTTGAAAGTGCTTCCAAATGAGTTATTATAAAAATCACGAGTGTACGTAGATACTTTAATCTTGTTTCAGTTTTAATACCGTTGCCGTATCTATATGGAAACGTCTATTAAACGAAATTATCAAACTTTTGCGGAAGGAAATTACTGTGCGTTATCGGGCCCGATGTGTCGTCTCTTCAATGCATTTACATTTGCTGGTAATGCGCTATTTCAAAGTTTTTAAACTTATTACGGAGTTTCAATTATCGCAGTTTTTTTATATTTTTTTTACTTTACAAACTTTATCGTTTATTCAAAAGGATAAACATTCGGTCGCTTGTTAATCGTTCTACTAAGCCGTACGAATACAGAAGTCATCGTTGGCTGTAAAAAATGTAAAATAAATTATTCACGGGTTTCTTTAGTTGAGATATGCAAAATGATGCTTGATGACGATGACAAACGCAGCGACATCTTTTATTTAGGCCTAACCGTTGCACTTAAAGCGCTATAGTGTTCCTGACTAACCGACCGCTTGTACGTGACGCATCTCCACCAATAAAGAAGCATTGTCATATAAATGCCGCCTTTATCGACGTGGAAACATTTCAAGCTCGCTTTAAATACTCCAAGCCATGTTTATCGTTGTATACGGTATCGCGTTTATTTAAGAGATTTTTTCGACTTTTTACCGCGTTGTTCGTTGAAACAATGAACGTTGTTTTCTTAACGCATTACTTTGACTTATCGTCGCGTAGAAGAAACTTTGTCCAAGTATCATATGACCGTTGATGCGGTTTTTCGTATTATTGCCTTGATTTAGCCTATTTCGGAATATTACGTAAAATTATAATATCTCATCGTACGGGAATAAAGGATCGGTTAAAGAGATTAAGCTCGTTCGAGGTTTTTGTTAGTGCGGCAACAGCCACTGGATATAAGTGGAGAAATAAGAGTAAAAACATCTCGCATATAAAAGACAATAGGATAATGACATTCGAGCGCATCGTTTTTTTCATCCGCATTTTCAATTTACTTTTTCTTTTGCTAGCCGCACCGTATCGGACGCAGCTTCTATTGTGCTAATTTCATACAGCCAATGCTTTATCATCGATATTGTGGTATAACGCAAACGAATTAAAAACGTTTTCTGCCTCGTTGATTTAATCGTCGACTAATTGGATCCATCGCGCAATCGAAGGCACGTTGCACATTCTACAGAACTATCAATCGTAGCACAAAGATGAAACTTTACAAGTCTATCCGCGTCACGGTGAGCGGTGTAACGAGCTTGTAAGATAAAGTCGTTTAAAAACACCGACTGGCCACTTTAGTGCACCAAAAGAAGCGGCTATCCCATCCCCCAAAGGCATAGCCTACAAACGCAATTTTGATCACAGGGCTGATCGCGAGTCGTGGACAAAATCAATGAAACTTGGCTCTCTCAATCTCTCTCTCTCTCTCTCTCTCTCTCGCCGACGACCGAAAAGAAGCCCCAAGACGGAATAGGGGCAGCGGAGCTTCGAGAAAAAAGAAGACGAAGAGAGTTGGGTAAGCCTCGATGGCGCGGAAGCAAAGAAAGAGAAGCGACGACGAAGAAAAATGCGGGCGATCGAAGCCTCCAGTTGGAAAGCAGTCAAAGAGAGGAGGAGAAAGATCCATTGTTCTCCACCTCCTTTCCCGTTTCGTCGCCGGGTATTTCGTTATTAGGAGGGCCGTAAGCGCAAAAGGAAATCGCGCTGAGAAAGGCAAGTCGCAACAGCGCCTCCGGCGTAATATTCGGTCGCTGAACTTCATAAAGGCGCAAAGCGTTCAAACGCCTATGCAGGACCAAGAGTGACACTCGACTATGCACACTCGCAAGTTAGTTCAAGATGGGAAATAAAGCTCTATCGATGCAGATTTTTTTTTTGCCTCGCTGACTCTACGTTTAAGGCCCGTGGTTATAGTGTGTCTTTCTTTTATTGATTTTGCAAACGACGTCCAGAGATGATTATTATCGAAAATTCCAAAAAAAAGTGCACGCCACTGTATTGGATTAACGGAAAAAAATTACTAAGAGTGGATAATAAAACCTGTGCAATCCAACAGATATATAAATAACTTTGTACCCGAATGATGTCGAGGAAGATCTTTGGAATGTTACGAAACAGCACTGATTGCTTGAAACTTGTCCGTAAAACTTTAAATCCGAAAAAAGAAAAGTCTTCCTCTCTCAATCTCGAAGATATAAAATGGCACTCTCGAAAATTCATCAACGGAATCTCGCCCAAACAGACGTATCTCTGGGCGCAGTATAATCCAATTTTGAAATATAATCTTCGGATTTTATACCGCATACGCGAGAAAAACAGTTGGACTCGACGAGTTTCTCATTTAGTGCACGAGCGAGAGAAAAAAAATACAGACGGCACCAAATAGAGCGGAAACATGGAAGAGATAATACGCGCAGGAAAAAAAAGAACTAGACTTACGCTCCCGCACGTGTATGTGTAAAAGAAGAGTTTTCATCGGTATAGAGCAGCGTGCACGGAATATCTCCTCTCTCTTCTCTCGCTCTCTCTCCCCCTCTCTCTCTCTCTCTCTCTTTCTCTCTCTCTCTCACTCTACGTGACGGGATTTTGGTCTATGCAATTTACACCCTCACGCGCGATATTGTTCCTTTCTCCCTTACACCCCCCTACCACACACACACACGCGCGCGCGCGCACGCCTCTTACTTATTTACTTTTCTGGTATTGAGTTTTCGGTTGCCGAGTTATTGGCACATACACTCGCGGCAACTGAATTTGACTTTCGCCCCAGGAAAATCGAGTACTTTTGCAGCCAAGTTTCTCTCTGCTAGTAGGAGGAGGAAAAGGAGGAGACACTGTCTCGAGAGAGGTAAAGGCTATTTCTTGTTGTTTATTTGAGATTTGTTCCGCTGGAGAATTTGTTGACTTCGGAAACTTTGTTCACCGCTCTATATATACACACTGGTCGAGAACTTCTGGTAGGTACGCTCGTGGCTAATTCACTTTTGTTGCGACATTAGTTTAGCTGGCAATATTTTCAAGAGAGGCGTACTTTTGAAACTTTAACATTGGCTATAACGTTTTCTTATCTCGGCTTGAATCTCTGAAATGATTATTCCGATGGATAATCAAATTAAGCTCTCTTCTTGTCGCAAGCTCAAGGATCATCTCCGTTTAATCTATTTCCTTAAAAAAAGTCTCAAATTTATCGGTTCATCGTTTATTATCAAAGTACGCGTGTTAAACAGACCCTACGCTCGCAAGTGCCTATGTACCTATATATACGTGCCGTGGAAACATTCTAAGCGCATAAGACGGATGCGTGTGTATACACACACACACACACACACACACACACACACACACACACACACACACACACACACACATATATATATATATAAAGGTGTGTATGTGTAGGATCAATTGGGCTGCACTTACCTCCAAGTGAGATTGAGATGCTTCCAGGGCGTACCATGTAGAGTGTAACGTTTGTGGCGAATGAGCGAGCCATTCGGGTAGTCTTGCAAGCGTAGATCCGGCTTATCCGGCAAGCCGCATCGTCGGCTAAGCATTAGCTTCTGCGTTGCTTCGTCCACCGTACCCGTCTCCTCGATTCCACCAAATCTCTAATAAACAAACGTCAATCAAACAAAATCCTTTAGTAACGCTTTATACGTAGTTTTGTTTCTGGCATGGGGGATTCTTTAACGATAGATGCGAGAATGGCAACAATTTTTATTTTACGAAATGGAATTATGATCACGAAAACGAAATATATCAAACTATGAATGGACACTGAGTTAAATTAAAATAATCTACCACGTGGAAAATATTTTTGACAATGAACGAAGAGCGAAAACAAAACATTGAAAAGTTGTCGAATATCCATAGTATACGAGGTGGCGTAAGTAAACGAACGATAGGATTTCAATCAGAAACGAAGATTCTCTTTCAAATTAATTTGAAAATAAATTAAATTAAATTCGACAATGATACATTTTATATAAGGTTGGAGATAAGCGTAATCGCGTCATTAATTCTACATTTCCGCACAATCAAGTCGGAACATATAATCAGTCGTAGCAATATACGTCGAACGCATTGAATACTGTCGCGCGTAACGGCAAAAAACGAATAGCACTACGACAAAATTCTATACGTCATGATCAATCGATACATTATTCCATACAAATGAGTCGGTCGTCGTCAAAATTTTCGTCAGATCGAGCAAACCATACGCTATATACATAGCGCTAGCTTACATTCCAATACAGGATGTAAATGAACCTTGTAGCATAGACAAGAGGATTAGAGACAACATGTGCGAGCGTATCGAGCTAAAAATCAATATTGGACATCCTTTATTCACGAAAAAAAAGAGCTCGAGAGAAGGAAAGAAGCGGATTAACATGGAGTATACTGAGAACGAAAGAAAGAGGGGGAGAGAGAGAGAGAGAGAGAGAGAGAGGCTCGATCTGCATAAAAGCCGATTTGAAGGGGTATAGGGCGCGTACTCGTTCGCTCCATCGAGCGCTTTTTGATCCGTTGGTAACGAGCTTTACTGCCTCCAGTAGAGCCTCCGGCATTACTCCTCTTCTCTCTCTCTCTCTCTCTCTCTCTGGCTCAAAGTGTAAAGACGAATGAGATGGAGTAGCAAAGGAGGATGCATCGTTATTCGAGCTCTATATACATCTACTTGGATGAAATGCAGCTGCTCCCTACTTGCAAAGGAAATTCCACCAGAGAAATCCAAGGAAATGATTACAAGGAAGAGTAAGTTAATTCAATTTTCTTGATCATATCGGACACGTTATCTTTTTTTTATCTTGTTTATATGTGTCACTTTAAGGAATTCAGATTTTCATAATTTGTTTAATGGTTTAAAAAACAGTATGCTCAAAAATAACACAATCCTATGTTTCGTTAAAATATCGCGAGATACTCGATCGTTACGCGATGGATTTCCTTGTAATTGATGTCTCACGGTAGCTCGCGGAAAAAACGTGCAGGTGTTTTTGGCGTACTTTCCATTGCATAATTCTTCGTGCAGTTGCAGTTTGAACAAGCTAACTATCAATCGAACGAGAGCCGTAAGAGCAACTGCTTGAAACATAAGCGCGCCACGACAAGTTGCCTCCATTATCCTCAGGCCAAGGTGTTCATTAAAAGCCACGACAAGCTAAGAGACAAGTATATAGGCTCTCTTGCTGACGAGCGTACAATTTTCATGCTAATCCGTGCACAGCCACTTGCTTGGCATACAAGATGCTCTTATTCTCTCCAATGAGGAATTTTTCTCTCTCGTTCTATATAGGCGATGAGCCTAGAGAGAGAGAGAGAGAGAGAGAGAGAGAGAGAGCGAAAGTCAGTAATGGCAAACGTGGCACTTTACTGCAGGCCATCTCCTTTTCTTTTCTCTTTTCTTTTTTCTCTACTTTTTGCTCTACTTTTTCGAGATGTCATCGATGGATATATAGGCAAGTCGTAGTTCTACTAAGGTGGATTCTTTTATCGAGGGCTTTCTATACGGATAGATGCTTCCCATTTCGCAACATCGTTTCTACGAGCAAATACAAAAAAACGAACAGAAAACTCAAATTGCTTATTCTTCGAGGATTTTTGTTGATCCCTTTTCAAATTAATGCCGTTATGGCTTTTTGAGAGAATTTGATCAGAATGTAAATTCGATTTAGCGAGGCAACTCGAGAATGAAAATACCGACGACGCGGGAGACTGAAAGACTCACGGCAATTGGATTTTCCATAATCAAGGTTATACGCGATAAAATTAGATTTGCGCCCGAGCGAAATGTGCGAATTTAGTTCGTTCATTGAGAAAGTTTGAAACTGACGTGCTTCGATTTTAAAAAGATACGTAATGTCGGCCAAATGAAAAATTGCGGTGTATAATTTAAACCAAAGAAGAACGTTGTCGGATTTTTCTCAATCTAACGTCGAGGTCGAACGATAAACGTCGTGGATCATCTTCTAATTAATTGCATCCTCCTTCTCGGCGGCGGCGACCAGCAATGCCACTTTGGACAAAGGGAAATCGATCGACTATTCTTGCGTAACATGCATATACGAAAACAAATTGTTGGCGGAAACAAATTCCATATAGCTATAATATATTCGAAGCTCCGAGAAGAAGGAATATCGATATTCCTATACGAGTTTCTGATACTATCAATCAAAAGAGACAAAGATTCTACTACCTCGTGTATCATCGATCAATCTTGTACTTACCTGACAAAGGACGATAATAATACACAAAAATACGAGAGAAAAACTGACCTGTAAACTTCGTATGGCATCTTTGAGTTGATCGTCCGTTCTGAGATTGCCAGTTTCGAGGTCGCTTTGCGGCAGATAGCCAAACTTCATCAGGTAGTTTTGCTGCAACAAAGCAAATATTCATTCGATCAGTTTGGCAAACACGATAAAGTGTATAACGAAGGGTAAGCCTGTATGTGCTGGGCGCAATTTCAACGCGCTCCGCGCATAATCAATCCCAAGTTTGTGCGTGATCGATCGGTGCCACCAACTATGTTGTTATATATTTTATGTATAGCACATCCCTGTCTCTCGTGACAAGAATTCTCTATTACTAACCGAGCTTTTCGTGAGTCCTGGATTTGGGATTTGAAGATGCTTAATATTCATGGTCAAAGATCGTTATCATCGATACTACAATGATCAACGAGTCGTAACGTCGCTACGGGAAATAAGACCGATAGAATTCAATTAAAAACTAGAATATTTTTTATTCGCGCAAGAGAATTAACGTGTTCGGATTAATTAAAGGATTTTCACAATTTTAATTTCTGTTGTGCATTTTGAGAGCATATTTATTGATACATTGTCACTTTGTAAAAACATTTTTCTTAAAACGACACGAAATATTTTGAGAAATGATTGACGGCGACAAATGTCACGTCCACTTTCTTAATATTATCGTAGTAATAAATCTTTTTTGAACGGCATCCAAAACTCAACTATTTCAAACACTCGAAAAGCAAAAGATGAAAGGTAGAGAGAGAGAGAGAGAGGCGTAAGCTATACCTGTACTGTTCGCGATATTTTTATCGTGACAAGTTTTCCGGAGAGGCAAGAGAGATAGACGAATGTATAAACGTGTAAATAACATTAGCATGAAGAGTAGAGCGTCAACAGGCCATTACTCGAGCGCGCGAAAACAAAGTCCCTTAAAAGCTAGGATAACTCGCTCTCTCTCTCTCTCTCTCTCTCTCTCTCTCTCTCTCTCTCTCTTCTGCTTCTGGGAGTGAAAGAGGAAGAGCAACGGTCTATTTAATTATTCATTCGGACTCGCAAATCATCGTGGGTGTGTGTGTGTGTGTGCAGGATGCTCGTTCACTAGAATAACAATGTTGTCGCTGGAGTTCTACGAAACAACACGCAGTAATTGTCGCCATCGCCGTCGTCTTCGTTGCTTGTTTAATTGCACCACTTAAACAATATTGACATTCAAAAAAGCGCAAAACTATAGATATACCAATGGCAAACTTTGACAAACAAAAATAATCAGTTTTATCAAAATTGGGTTGAAGTCATCGTTCGCTAGTATCCAATTCACGTTTGCCTTCTCCCTACTGGAGACGCACTTTTGTAAGAACTGATTGCACCACGCTAGAGTTGTTGACCTTTTTTACACGCTGATATTTTAGTGACAATTCTTTCCGTCTACTCGAGTATTGAAACAAAAAATTGAGATTTGGGTCAGGAACATTTTGTTATTTTTGCGATGGCAAGTATGCTTTGGTGTTGGATATTGAATAAATGTTGGAATTCTCCCTACTTTTCCCTCTCTCTCTCTCTCTCTCTCTCTCTCTCTCTTTCTCTCTCGCCACGAGCAAAGTTTTGCTGTGTTTTCGATTTTGAAAAAATATAAGCAGATATTTCATTATTTACCAAGACAAGACAGTGATTGAACTATTCCATAATATTCAGCAACCGCGAGGTTTTTTGAAAGCAAAAGTAATTTATTTCTTAAAAAATTACAGCAGTCACAGTGACGTCTCGTTCGGTGAAGAAAAATTAGTAATTTATCCAACGACTAACCAAAGTCAGACTACATCAAGAAAATTAGCAAGCGGCACACACGGGACAAAATACTTCGCCAACACTGTCAACGCACACGCAGCGCAAGCAAGAGGTGGATCGATGCTGCTGTACTTGACGTATTCTATACGTCATTCTATATCGTACAAACGCGCGCTACACGATTTTGCTACCTTATACACACAAAGCATATACGCACAAAGCTCTAATAGGCCCGGTTTATCCACGTTAATAGCCTTGATTCGAGCCGACAATTTATATACGGTTTTTTTCAAGCGCGAGCGAACAAAAAACCGTATCGAAAGGAAGTAAGAAACGCTATTTACGCTCCAGCTTTACTTCGAATAACGTTGTTAAGCTTGTGTAAAATATCGACTCTTTTCTCTCTCTCGCGATACGCTGTATAGAGAGAGAGCAAATTTACACGAGCTTGAAAGCCGATACTAACGAAATTTCCAACAACTTTGTCGATGAGTTCATTGTGTTGACGTAACAATAGTGGTAATGACGAGGATACAACGCCCTTATTAACGACGACGCGTGATACCGAAGAACTGAGGCTTTTTTACGAGACTTGTCGATTGGTTGGAAGAAATTGACAATTTATATCATTGAAAAGAACGTAATAATCAGCCGATTGCAACGATTGTTACCGTAATGCGATATTTCAACCGTTGGAAATTTCAGCATTAACATTAGTAAATAACTATCAGCAAATAGCTCTGATAAAATAAAAAGAACATAATTAACGGATACGCATCCGGCAATATCGAAGCAATCAGCTCTTACTTGTGCATTTCACGTGTTGCGCCAAATGCGTTACCGCTGTTTCGATTCAACATGCAAACACCCCCGAGCACTACTCGTACCCAGAAAGGGATTACCACCGCTTGCTTTTTTTTCTACCACGTTTCGCCATTTTCTTTTTTGTTCCTTTTTCTCCTCGCTACCTAACTGGAAATTTCTCGAATTTCCTTGCGATCGTGAATTCGTTTCCTTTTTTGAACTGACGAATGAGTCGATGGGAAATTGATTGATCGCGTTTGCCCGATCGCACGGTTCGTTAATTTACTTGATGAACTCCTGGATATAGAGCAATACAGTGAGTGACTGGGTTATTTAAAAAATTGGCGCCGTATAATTGATATTCGAATTGATATTGTAGACGACGGTTGCTTTTTTGTGTTCAACGATAGATTGTTACACAAGGAACTAATAAACGTCGACTAGTATTCTGCAAGCACGTCGTTTTGGAGAGAAATCTCACGGGATTAAAAAGCAAGCTATAAAATGTGTGTTTTGACGTATTACAAGCTCGTAATGAATTATATAGTTAGCAGTTCGACGACACACACCATAAGAGAAGATCTCCACCCAAAAACTAACACTTCTCTCGGACGTAATCGTCTTAGTCGCGACGCGACATCGTTCGTGGAACTTATTCCGGCGTCGAGACGAGAAAGATAGAAGAATAAAAAAAACATTTTAGCGTGGGTGAGTGTATTTTTGAACCAAGTTGCTTTTCTTTTCGTCTGTGCATGCGCATAGCTATCTTAGTCCTTTTCTTTTTTAAAGAAAAAGGGAAGAGTGAAAAGCAATCGTCATTATCGCCACACCTCCAGAGAGTATATTACGCCTGTCACGTAAATAAAAAGGAATTTTTCGTTGACGCGCCTAAGGGAGATAGCCAAAGCGGACGTCGAGAGGAAGCTTTGATTTAGGTCATCTCGTCTGTTTTTTATACGCGGGTTAGTTAGTTTTTGTTGTGGAAAAAAGTGTAACGAGATTTTCGAGCATTCTTTGTAGTTTTCAAAATTTGTTTGCTATTATGCTAATGAAAAACTGAGTGCGTTAGGTCGAGTGATTACTTTTGTTTTATGTTAGAGAGATAGAGAAAGGTTGCACAAACGACCAGTTTTTCATCAAGCTTACAAAATATTGTATTTTTCTTTCTTTGAACGTTCACTTAGTGTTGCGAGTATTTCAAATGTCGACACCGAGTCGAACAAAAATAATGTCTACGCTTATTGAAGTTTACGAAAGCATCCGTCTGGCCGACGTATTTCAAATATACTACTATTATTCTACTATACAGTAAAGCCGCGTAGGTGTAATAAACAATAATGCGTGCACGTGCAAAAATCCCCCCCCCCCCCCAATATTATAATAATAACAGTACTGGCACAACGAACGAAAGAATTTCGTGCAGACGCACGCACAATATTATAGTGGCAAGCATAGATCAGTCGCGGAGATATGCATTGTCCGTAAATGGCGAGCGTCGTTGCCTCGCGAACCAGATCGGTATTCCTTGACCAAACACGGAACGCCAACAACCTCCGACGCTGCCTCTCTTTCTGTTGGCTCCTTGTTTTTTGCAACTTATCCCGAGCGCGCGCGCGTGCGCTTCGTTGCTTTTGCGAGAGTTTACTCGATGCGAGATGAATTATCAGCTGCACTGATATACAACGTACGGTAAGTTCGATTGAATACTTTCAAAAGAGATAAATTTGCTTAATTGCTTGTTTATTTTACAACGCAAATAGGTCATTTTATTATGATTTATTTACCATCATATGAATATATAAATAAATAGCCTATTTAATATAATGCACAGCCTCGCATCCGAACCCCTTAATTTTCTCCTCACCTAATAAAAAAAAGACAAGAAATCAAATTGAAATACGCGATGAGTGTCTGCACATAGCTCTATCGAATAAATCGAGCGCGACAAGCCACTCATCACTTGAGCATTCAATCACACCTAAAGCCTGGCTGCTGCTGTTGCCCGAAACTCCACTTTCATAGTCTCATCTCTCTCTCTCTCTCTCTATATATATATATATATATGCGGCGCCGCACACCGATTCCCTCCCCAATCCAATAAGCCGCAACCTCAGCCCTTCACCACTGCAAAACTCCGTGCTCTCTCTCTCTCGAAAGTCGACGCCCACAATTTCGTTTTCTCTCTCTTTCGCAAAGAGGAAATCGAGGCGTCTCCGCTTTATTTTCAAGCACAGGAAGCAATCTGCCGACGACGACGACGACGACGACGACGACAGCGGCGACGGCGGCGGCGGAATATCACCGCCATTTCCGCGCTAGGAAACTGCGTATAGGCGCAAACTTTAATTGAAAACTGTTATGAGGTGCGTGCGTTCTCTTTTCCCGTCTTTTCATTGCCCCATTGTTTTAAGCTACGTCGTTTCTCCCTAGTGACGTATATTATATCCTATACTGCCTCTTTGCTAATGTACACTATGCGTTGTTGCTGAAAACTTGTTGTTGTTAGAATTTATATACGTAGTAATATGCTAATATGATATTCGCTTTGTTTGCGTCATTTAATAACCGATGGACGTATAAATACCAGTCGATTTACCTTGTCAAACGATACTTCTCGACAATTCATTTACCAATTTATTCGGTATCTCGTAAATTGCTCTCGTTACCACGATGTCTTGAACAACAAAAGAAATAATAAATAAAGAAACTAAGAAACCTGTACTTACACTTTTGAAATAATATAAAAGGGCGCGTGCATTCGAAGACGAAAACATAGATTTTCACCCTTTCGTGTAACGTTCAAAAGGCTTTGAAGCCAGTAAGTACTTCTAACTTGATGGTATATAGTCAACGATAAAAAGGCAACGCATGACCTACTTTACTTAAAACAAAAGAAAATTACCCGCGATAGCGCTGAGAAACAGTCAGCAGCAGTAGCAGTGAGAAGCATTTCGAGCTAGCAAATCGGACGTTATTTTCGCGAAAAAATCTTTCGCTCTGTATACGGAAAACTATGCAATTCATACGCGCGAAAGTTTAGCGGTTCAAAGTCAGAGATGAAAAGAGGCCTTGACGACCCGTAATACCCGGCCTAGCCGCACCCAATCTATTTCGTGTTGTTGATACGCGAAATCTTTGATGTAGAATATAGCGATATAACGAAAAACAACGATGAATTAATCGTGGGTTTTTATCGTTTGGAGCAACTGTTTATTCGAACGGTCTTCGTAGTCGAACGGAAAACTTGCAAATTCGTTATTACACAGCATTCATCATAGCGACAAAGAAGAAACGGCCAGCTAGCAAGCCAAGCAATGGTACAATGTGTAATTACGCGAGAAAAGAACATCTCGTTACTTTCCTCGTGACAAACAAATCAGAAACGGACCTCTCACAACAATGCAACATCAAAATTCCATTTATTTGTATTAAGAAAACAGACAAGCAAGTCCGAACAATGAAAATACGTTGGTTATTAAAAATCGATTGTCCGCGTGCACACGTAAACTTATAGACAGCGAGAAAAGGGCCGAGCGTATCGCATATATGCGACACACGTTCAGCTCGCAACTTAATCCGGATTCCCCCACATCCTACGCTTCCCTTGGAAGATCGTAATACTACGAAGGCGAACCTGTTCGATCTTTATTTCGGTGCACTTGTGCTTTTCACTTTGACGTTCCTTTTATTCGGTCATTTGATAAACATGTTGCTGCTCAACGTGTAACCATCGAATATAGATAT
Organism: Chouioia cunea; assembly: GCA_030064505.1. Taxonomy (NCBI): domain Eukaryota; kingdom Metazoa; phylum Arthropoda; class Insecta; order Hymenoptera; family Eulophidae; genus Chouioia; species Chouioia cunea. Next base: position 10,251,005 of record JAOPFQ010000001.1, on the reverse strand, counting down.
ATATGTACATATAGGAGCAGAGCAGAGCTAGCTTATTTTACACACGGTATACTATTATTTATGGCGAGAAAGTGCCCCTCTGCTGTGTATTCGACAGAGGATCCGCAGGAATATCGGACGTGTTTGACGTTCGTATATCGTATGGTACAGTGGCGCGCTTGAGGCAATAGCGGAATTTTTTCTGGGACGTTATTGATGCGGAACAAATGTTGTTTTTCGGAAGAAAAAACAAATAAATTGATAAATTGGCTGATGTGACGCAAGGAAGCGTCTCGGTTCCAATTCTGTACATACCGTGAACTTCCGATATACCTACAATGAAAAATATCACCATAGGCACATACGGAGATGACACAGTGTACGTACATCAGATCCTGTAGCAAAAAACGGTGATTTGTTTTAAACTGAGAGAATAAAAGTGAACGAAGAAAAGTGCAACCACGTGACTTTCTTCGATTTTGGAATATACTTTGATCGTTGACTAAACTGGAGAGAACACATCTGGACTAAAAAAATAACTTAATCTTCAACGAAGAAAAATCTATTCGCTAGATAGAAAATCAAAACCTAACCTATGAAATAAACTACTTATCTACAAGTCAATTCTCAAACAACACAAATCATTGTCATTCCCCGGTTACACGTTATTAAGCTAAACCATTTGGTAAACGTAAGCCCTACAGGTTGATAATAAAATTTAAAAACATAATAAGCGATTGTTTTAACGCTCGGAAAAAAATAAAATTTCGAAATAAAACGTCAACGAAACAAATGAAATGAAAATCTAGCTTTGACCGCACGCAATGTTGAATAACATTAGTGGCCACCGAGCTCTGCGCCTATTATGCAAAATCAGCGCCACCATTCAGGGAGTTGCACACACACACACACACAGAGTCTCTCTCCCTCGCCGCCACAGAGAACTATGTAACAAGCCGAAATATACAACAAGCGTATACAGGTGAAAAATAACTCTTCGCTAGCAGACATTAGCGTAAACACGCGTGTGTCAGCGTGTAATGTCTCGTTTAATACTGCCACGCTTGTCTGCTCTGCATGCACATTCACCACTTTTATTATGTACATATATATACGTATAAAGTAAGATGAACGTTTTTGCCGAGCACCTCTGTTGCGTTTACACATCGATAATGGACGTTGATTTGTAAGTACCGCAGGTGTAAATTGAAATTAAGGGGATATCACGACGGTATTTATAGCTGGTGTCGCGTAGTGCGACAAAAGAAAGATTTACTACTTGTCCGTAAATGCCTGCGTATTATGTGATTGCTTGCTGAAGCCAAAACGCTATTCTGTTTCGCGTACAACAACATGCTATTGTTTATAGTGTGTTTTCTATCACGCGATTTATGCAATCGACAAGCCTTTACTTACGCGTTGACTCGTTGTTGTACGAAGTACAACGATGAAAAATCATTCGATTAATTTTACGATACCTTGACTATAAGCTTATCATTGTACATCTTGTGATTCACAAAAGCGCCGATGGCTTCACAAAGAACATTACTGCGAATAATTAATTTTTATCGTTCAGAAGACAAAAAAATATAACAAATTTATTGATCAATTACGATAAACTAGAACGATTAGACTGTAAAATGCGCGTGAAGTCGTCATAAACCATGCAATTATGCATCGTTAAACGAGAGTAGTCACAAAGAAACTCGATAAAATAACGTCAGCAAGAGATAGAAAGAGAACGAGAGAGCTGTGCGCGTAAAACAGGAGTTTACGCGCTGCTATAAAGGTATAAAAAATATAGCATTGTAAGATCGGAATAACGGCATCGAGTCTAAAGTAGAGAGAGAGAGAGAGAGAGAGAGAGGAAAAGGCGAACAAACATGATTAGGTTGACCATTTAGAATCATTAGTAAGAGTGATAGTTTATCTCGTATAACGAGCTACTCTCGTAGCCGCAAAAGCTTGCAAGTGCAGTTGGAGCCGTAAGCTTCAAGTGCACATTGTTAAGCTCGAACTTGCTGCGCAAATTAACGTGCATTTAATTAATTGCTCCAACTTTGCAGGGCGTTACACTCCTCTACCTCTTTCCTCCTATTACTCTCGTACGATATACTTTGTCGGCAACGATTTTACTTGCAGACCAACTTGCTGATTACACGTATGGGAACGAGACAGAATATTTACGTGAGTTTCTCGCTCATCGTCTGCAAGATTTTACGTCCTCCGTTACGCGTGAATTAATGTTTTTACCAAGAGAGTACACATTTGTCTTGTAATTTCCGAGTCGTATGACGAGAAGTTCCGCAGAAATTCAGATAATGAGAACGAAGAGATAACTACCGTGGGGTCGATTGAGCTTTTTTCTATTTGAGACTGCCAGCGAAGCCAAAGAAAAAGATAAGATTCGTTTACACTGCGACAAAAAGACAGACAAAAGCGCTAAAGTGGAGATTGCCAGACGAAGGAAAAAAAGAATTAAAGTAAAAAAGTGCAGTCTTTAATCGCTACAGCTAACTTGCCAATTCAATTTTCTTCCAATTTTATCACGCTATTGTCGGTCGATTCAATTTCGTAGCAATCAAGTCTCTTGGTTTTTTATTTTAATCAATACTTGGGTTTTCTAGCCACGTCCATTCGAAAGATTCCTAGTATAAATTAAAAATCCTAGATAAACTTGACGTACACTGGCAACGTTACCGTAGAGAAGGAGAAAAAAAAGCTGACGAAGGAAATTGAAATAGAAAGAAGTCAGGAGATAAGTCAAGCCGAGGAGAGATTAGACACGGAAGAAAATGCAATTACACGAGGCTGGAATTTTTCGTGGCATTCCTAGAAAATATTCCGTTTGCGATGAGTCTTGTCAATTAAAAGACTTATCGTGGATTTTTTCCCATTTTCCAATGTAATTAAAAAACAAGCGATGTTTTGGTGTTTTGATTTCATTGGAAAAACATGCTTGGCAACAAATTTAAATTCTATTCAATAAAAATATCATACTCTTTCTCCTCGTTGTTATTATTTCGATAAAATTATCCATCCACTTTTTACTATCTCTAGTATTGAGTTAAACAGGTGTAAGAGAAGAAAAGAATTTCATCAAATGTTAGCCAATTTTATCCAGTAGAGAATATATAACGAGGAATCGGCAGTTTTCATTTGCAGCGTTTCTAAGCACGGGCAACCAAGTCTTTTACTTTGAAAACTGCTTGGATAAAGAGACGATCGACTAATTAATAATTACCTGGACTTGTTGGAAAATTTTCTTATCTCGGAGCCAGCCGCGCGCAGTAGAAGCAACAGCGAAAGCTTTAGAACAGGCTTCGCGAGAAATTGGCAGAGACCAGATTGCCAAGTATAATGAATACTTGAACTTTGAAGGTGTTTCATTTATGTAAGAGCTCTTTAGGCAGATTTTTTATTTTCGCGAACTCTTTTAATTCCATTCCTTGGCCAAAAAAGAAACGAACTTATCTATCGTTTCAAAGGAGAAGATATAACATTTTACGAATGCAATTTATCTGCTACTTTTTCTCCGTAACACGAACATCGTCATCGTTATTATCACAATCGTACGCGCTTTTCAGCATAATACAAAGCAGAATGTCCTCTCGCAGGTTTAATTTCCAAAAATAAAAGAGAAAAGGGAGAAAGACAAAAAAATATGTTCGCGATAAGGACATTTAGATGTATAAGGGGGTAAGCGATAGAGAGAGAGAGAGAGAGAGAGAGAGAGAGAGAGGGAGGGAGAGAGGAAGAGAGGTCGGGCATTACTTAATGCGAAGCTGCAGAATCCAAGGCAACGGATAAGAAAGCATATTTTTCTTTGGCTCTCCATATCTTGAAGATCCTGTGGGACGAAAAAAAACTCAGTCTCTCACTCTCGTTCTTTTTCTCTGAACTGCATAAAAGTCGCCATCTCTTTGCCAACCCTCTTTCCTGAATAAACTCAGAACTTGAGGTTGAACTTTCCATTCGATTTCACGAATGCTTGCCTTAATTATTGCTTTCATGCTGAAAGTGCTCCGTGCTTACTTTTTTTATTTTATCTTTCAACGAAGATGTCTCTTAAAGAGATTTCATGCGCTATCGAACTATTGGATTATTCGTTGTGAAACAAATCAATAACGTTAATTCGTATAAATGACTACTTCCAAATCTCATTAACTGCGCTTGAATTACGTATATATCGATCGAAAAGATCTCCAAACACAGATACGTTCGTTTGATTTCCAATTACACTTGATTCTGTTTGGGATTACAATAAATTACATAACGAGGACAATGGTACAAATACATAACTACGAAACTTACATTGGATACAATGGACATTGTCGGTAAAGATTACAAGCTTGTAAAAAATGCGATGCTTTCAAGAAATTAGGATTCATTAACATTGAACGAAAATATATAAATAATAACTTCTGTAATTACTACCATGTACCATTAAAGTTCGTATTAAAGTGTTATTTTTCGCATGTTATTTAATTATAGCGACCAATTAAAATGTATAAGCATCCATCATAAAATATAATTTATTCAATGGCATTCATCAAACCTCCGTGAATTACAACACGTAGACAAGAGCGAATGAACCGCCGGAAAAGTAGTTGCAAGCACGTGCGCGTTCAAGAGAGAGAGAGAGAGAGATAAAGAGAGAAACGTTAAAAAAGACGCTCATTACCCTATCACGATGATAAACTGTAAAATATAATAGAGACTCTTTGCGTCAACGACGAAAACAAGGGAAACGCGTCATGTTTTCATAACAACGGTGAAACTTAGAAAATACGAGGTCGCCTTGACGCATAATTCATTTCATCGCTCGTATGAAAAAAAAGAGAAAGAAGGGAAAATGGGGCTAACCTTCAAAAAAAATCTTTATTACCTCCGCGCGATATACAAAACATGATTCTCCTCGAGCCGCTTGTTATTGCGTGGCGTAGAAGAGATTTATGAAACGTGGAAAATAAGGTACCATCCGTGAGTTAAAAAAATAAATAAGTCACGAGTTTTACATCTATAGCACAACCGAAAGTATGTTATCATCGTACGATGAGTTCTGAACACGTGCGCGTATGGCCATGTGAATGAGCTTTCGTCTTCGTATAACAAGATGCTATATCTATTATCTTCAGGGCTGTGTGCGTGTTATTTCACTGGAAGACTCACTGGCTGACTGATTGCCTGACGAATGAAGAGACGGATGCGTAAATAGATTGCGCGCTGATGGGAATGGGTGTATAAGTAAAACAAAAATTATTTTTCGGTTCCGCTGATGAATAGAGTTATCTTTGAATGGATATTGAATGGTTACTTGTAAGATAGTCGTTCGAGATACCAACCTTTTAAACCAATTTATTTTCCCGTAATCACGACTGTTTGAAAGTATTTATTGCTTGCTACAATAAACCGCTATCTTTTTCGAAATGTCAATGGCCAAGTATTAGATCTATAACGAGGTAAGAGTGGGAGGGGTGGTCGAGCATTAATGCAAAGTTGCACAATTCAAGGCAACGGATAAGAAAGTGTATTTTTCTTTGGCTCTCTATATCTTGAAAATCCTGTGGTCTAAAGTAGAGTTGTCGATAAATGTCCGTAAATGGCACAAAATTACGAATCTAATTCGACTTAATTGTGCAGATAGACGCATTAATAACTCATGAAAGCGCATTCTGTACGTAATGCGATTTTCTTTCGCTCGTAACGACCATTTATAAGTATTGTAACATTAAGACAATGTTTGATTGTTACCATTTCATACCATTTCAAGTGAACAGCCGCGCGTCGCGCAGACCTAAAAACGTATTCAAAGATTTTTGCCTACATCTATGTTTTGCCTCTTTGTTTAGGATACAGAAAGTAATAAACAAAAATCGCAGTAACGACAAATCAAATTGTGCCTAATTTGTTTTGTAAAAAAAAATCGAATGATTTACATTTCTACGTTAATAAATATTTACTTTCTCGTTTAACAATCAAATCATTTTTACACCTCTTCCTTGTGCACGCCTTTATGCAAACGACTGCATTAAAAACCGTTCCAAGAAAACTATTAAATAGATTGATCAAACGTACACGCAAACCCGTCGCAGAACCTTGCTCATCATACTTGCCCGTGACTGCATTGTAAAAATACGGAAAGACGCAGAAATGTATAAGCCGAGATTAAAAATAGAAATCCGTGAACGAAAAAAAAAATTCGTCAAGAAAAAAAAGATTGTTCTGCAGTAACGACTTAAACACAATTTGAACACAGCTATTAGCGAAAACAAAAAAAAAACAAGAGAGAGCGAGAGAAGAAAAATATACGCGATCGAACGGGCAAACACCGGAAACGCAGGCATTTTTGTTGTTTCTCTCGTCGATAGAGGAAGCGTTGCGTTTCGGCATTTACGATTCTTCGCTCGTCCCAAACGCGTATATAACGGTTACACTATTCTCCATATCCTTTCCCTCTCTAGTTTTTTTTAACTCGACGAATGTCCACTGATTTTTCGTCTTTTTTTTTGCGATGAGCATGCGTTTGAATTTTAATCCACATGTCGCTGACTATTTTTATTCCAATTGGGACGGACTCGATGATAAAATTGCTAGGATTTACTTGTTCAACTAGAAAAACGTGATCTAAGATATATTTTATCGATTATTTTTGCAAAGATCTTGATGTCCAGTTGTATATTTTGCAAAGCATACATATACTAGGTGCACTCACAGTTTGATGAGATGATAAATATGTCGTACATGATCTTAGCATCTTCTTAAACTTACCTGAAACAGAAAACAAATACATTATAAGATAAATTTACTTTCTATTGAGCGTGAAACCGTAAACTCCAATAAGTCAAAAATAAAATGATAAAATTAGAACGGATGATTCGCATGTTATAACAATTGATTTATGGTATTCCAGCGAAATCAACGTATCGTAAAGCTTCATTCTCGTGACCCAAAAGTGTCTTTGAACATTTTTACAGTGTGTACCGAATAATGAGATGCGACTTGATCGTTCATAAATTATACGGTTTTATAAAGCGTGCAAAAATGTTCAAATAATGAAATGAAATTAATTTCCAAGTCGTAATAAAATCTAGCGTATAGGTGTAATAAGAAAAATTTACGTTTACGTACATATCGAGTAAGGGATTAATGCGTTATATGTAGGTATAAAAAGGCAATAACTTTGTACAATAAAGAGAAATTAAAGGAACGATAAAACTGAAATCGTTTCATCAATTTTACACGTATCTTACATATTTGATGAAGTTGAAGCCATTAAAACTTACGATTATGGGCATTTCGCGTATACGAGGTGCAATAAACATTTTCCCTTTACGCGTACTTCATCGATCCAAGTAAAAATTGTAATCGTAGCTTTTCTCCTATTCACGCGGGCGTATTTTTTAATAAAATCGAACATCCGTTCGTTGAATCCGACTTCAAACGAATATCTTTCATTTTGATACTTTTCGTTTTCGCTTGTAATTTAAAAACACCAAACTCGCGATTACATTGCAACAAGTAGTTAATAAATAATTAAGCGCGTAACAAAAGAAAGCTCTGATAAAGGGAAAATATAAATATCGTCCCGCCTCGGAGTCTGAACGTTGAAACAAAGATCCACATAGTCTATTTCAATAACACGTCTCGAAGCTTAACGACGCTTCCAATAAGCGATTAAAGTTCATATACGTAAAAGTGTCGTTACGCGAAGCTCAACGGGCGTCCGAGTCTCAATGGAATAAGCTTCGACTGATGATTTTTACGCGTTGTACACGAGGAAAAGAGCGTTATTAATTGGTCTATTCTTATCGCTATCGAACGTTCGTTGATCTCTTGATAAATACATGAAATATTCCCTCGTATTATAATCGATAGCACATACGTGCACGTCGCGCGGCTGCGTGAATCAATCGTATGTCGCTCATGTAGCGTGTGCAGTTATACGCATTGATAATTCATGAAAGCGCTTTCTATATGTAATGCGATTTGCTTACGCTCGTAATGACCAACTCGCTCCCTCTCTTTTGCACGCTCGCTCTCTCTCTCTCTCTCTCTCTCTCTCCCCCTCTTTCTACGCGCATTGCCAATGAACCACGCACAGCTGCAATTTATGGAGGCTACCGATTCCAACGAGAAATGGGATTCAATGTTTGATTGTTACCATTTCTTTTCCTCTATTTTTACCCTCCACATTATTTTATATTTGTATACGATTGACGTATTGCGTTCAAACGATTTATTTAAACTTGACGGATAGCTTTAATATCTTATCTGGAATAGCGCTCGGACTCGTCAATACCAACGTAATTTATTGAATAATCAAAAGTTATTAGCGTTCCAAAGTTGAAACGAGACGACCCAGACGACAGATGGTCTAGACGACGCATCATAACCGCCAGAGATTTCCAAGAACCACGTATACTTTGATTACAAAATTCATTGAGGATTTTTTTGCTGAATCAAAGAAAAACAAACAGACTCGAGATTGTTAAGTTCAAATTTAACAACAGCAAAAAGTATCAACTATTGCCCGTGCGATTTCAACTTGGATACATCCTCGGAGAGACGGTTACTTTTCAAAGAACAGATGGTATAGTCTCGACATTTATTTTTCGTCGATAAAAAAAGGAAATAAGCGACGTTTCAATCAACCTCGAGATCGGTTAAATAAAGGCGTCTCTACAGATTGTAGCGCACAAAACTTTAACACTTTTCGTACACACAGAAAACGATTTGCACTCGGATGTATAGCCTTGAGCTATTTATCAAAAGCACGAATCGCCGGAAGAAATATCTCAGCAGATATTGTTTTTCCGTCGACTATCCTCTTTCTACATACGTACTCCAAATCATTTATTCTTGCAACAAAAAAATAGCGAAAAAGATTATTATCGTCTCCAATGATGAAAAAAAAACGTCGGAAATGTCAATCCGTTACAGACATTTTTTTCTTTATTTTTATTTTTTTTTTTTGTTAATGTCTCAGCAAATTACACTATACGTTCGTCCCGACACCACCGTCGGCTTTAACTCTGTGTGAACCTTTGGGAGTCTCTATAAATAACGGCCAGCTAAATTTAGCAGTTGAACGCGCCTTTTATACATTCCGCGTCGGCGGCTGTGGGTTTTGGTTGCACCGGACGCGATTTTCGACGTGTCTGCAGCTAGTGCGATGCCCTTAATTGCCAGACAGTATGTACGTACGACAGACCATTGATCTTTACTTTCATTCATTCGACAACGTATATAAGACTCCGTATCACCAAGGTCATTCTAGAGGAGTACTCTTACGATTCTTTCAGATATGCTTTGGTTATAAACGCTCGCGTTTTCCGTCCAACGTCGCCGTATATTTCGCCCGATAAAGCTGGTATATGAAAATTGACTATCCAAAGAAAAATGAACGCGAAAAATGTTGATTTATACATCTGACTCGCGCGAATGAACAGTCGCGCGTCGCGCAGAACTACAAATGTATTCAAAGAATTTTGCCTGCATCTATGCCGTACGCACAGTGAAACACAATACGTCAGAAATTGAGTTACTGTCAAATCAATCACGCCGAGAAGTAGAGTGCCACTCAACCACCATGACAATGATAAAGTCGTTGGATGAACGAGAGATAACAGATATTTCATACGAAACGATCGACGGAAGATTCGAGGTTCATTCGACGTCGCAACAGCATAAACTCGTCTCTCTGACTCGCTTCAACCGACATTGCGAGAGATTGCATTGGCAATGCTTTGCATAAGTACATGGTTACGCGCAACAAAAATTGTAAACTTTATATTTAGCTGGAAACGTCTATTATGTTTACATTATAGCAATATTTTCATCGTACTGTATTAATACAAATGGTGCTTTCAAACATTTGTCGATAAGTTAATAGTCAAAGATAAAATAAATTGATGAAAGGTCAAGTAGACAAAAATTAATGCCATTAACGCAAAACAGTATTCGTATAAATCTCAACAACGGTGACATTTCAACAGTCATATTAAAAAAAAAACGGCATGCGCCACCTACAATCGCTTTGTACACTAAAAAGTCGCCCATCGCAATTAAAAAGCTTCGTCAATCGGAAAACCATAAAAAACGAACGAAAATACAGGAATCCATGGAGGTGGTATAAATCTCATGTGCATCAAAAGTTTCAGCTTTCTCCATAACCATTTGCGCATACTATAAGGAAAGAAAGAAGGAAAGAAAGAAGGGACGGAAGAAAAACAAGACAACCCACAATAGCAACGACGTAGTATGGCAGTAGTGCGCGTTTAATTAACCGATCAAGCTGACTCGACTAACACATTGAGGCGTATAAGCATCTCTTCTCCCTCGCTGAAACGTTACACGTCTCGATGCACACCGTCGCCGTCACGCCCGGTCCATGTGACAATGTAAATTTCTCTACTGTAGGTACGTGTACGCTGGACGTTCTTTGTTGGTTTTTTTATTTTTTTACTGCATGTCCGTAGATATAAAAAGTGCGATAAATTCTACGGATTTAGCGCAATTTAAAATAGAAAGGAAACAATAAGCGCCATTTAACGCGTCATCTAACTGGTTCGTCCGTAAGTTTTTCTCTCGCTTGTGTCTAATTGTCTTTGTACAAGTAAGCGTTGATTTAGTGCAACCTTTGCTCTACTCCATCGTGACTAATTGTTACCTAACGAAGAAAGAAAGAAAGATCCCAACGAACGTAGTTGTATGCGAAGTATCAGAGTAAATAAAAACTTACGCATGTGTATATTTTTTATTTTTGTAAAAAACTCACCACTTGCTTGCACAATCCTGTGTATCTCTCTCTCTCTCTCTCTCTCTGACTCTGAATCTAACTTTACGAGTCACTTGATCGCTGCAGCAGCAGTAGCAGCGGCGACATTTTTATGTATATCCCGATCGCGAGATGCATCTGCAAAGGCTTTTCACGACGAATATATACGCTTGCTTAAAGCTTCTTTTTTGTGCCATGTCATTTTCGAGAACACGACGCTATGAATAAAAAAAGGAGTATATTTCGTCGATACCTAATATCTGTATCGAAAATGTCAGTAGTGCGGTGTATTTCTTTTATTTTTTTGATTTTGAATTTGATGTTGTACTACACGTTTTATATTACACCCACAAAGAAAATAAATAAAGCGTATACATTACAGGCAGCGCGCGGCTATAAAACTCTCGGCTTGAAAATGAAATAAACGCCCGACCTGAAAATTCATTGGTGAAACTTTTTTTCCCTTCCTCGATATAATCCAATAAAAGCACGTGCGAAAATCCCAAACAAAAGCTCATTGTGCGCGAGCGCGAACGAGAAAATCGGAGCTTGTACAGGGAGAACACACAAACACACTGACAAGGCGTCTCTTTGTTTTGCATAGGGAAAGTGAGAAAGAAAAATTGCAGTGATGAACGACGCAAAATTACTCACTGGAAGAGACGAGATCTTTGTCTAAAATTTTCGTTAATTACTCACGCGACAAAAGTGGAAGAGAGAGAGAGAGATAGAGGGAGATTCATTTTGAATGTCATTGTAGATGCGCACGCGTCGCAAGATCAACTTTTCATATCGCTAATGCGTGACGCGTTCAAGTTTTCTATGTACGCTAATGTGGCTAATTGGACGAATGATTTATTTTTACGCGCGTACTGTTTGTCCTAATTAAATTATTGAATAATCATCGAGTACCGCATTAAGCTTATTATGCAGATCTTTGTGATAAATTAATTTTTCTGTATAGAGCGCAATTATTCATTCGTTTTGCGATTATGTAAATCAAGATCAACGATTCAACAGTTTTTTTAGTTACCTCAGCAATATATAAGATAAACGTGATATCGGATTTCGTATTTATTCATAATTAATCATCTTTGTGTGCATTATGTAAATCATTTGCATACGCAAATATTTTGTTGGAAAAACATCACATTTGGGCGTAGTCAAAAACGAGTGTGAAATAATCTCAAATAACAGATAGTATTAACAAAGACGAGTTTTCAACGTTGCAAAAGAAGAAGAAGTTTGAGGGAAAACAAAAAACAGAAAAGCAACGAAAGATAAAGAGATCGAGATTGGGCACGCCAAAATCCCGTTTCCACTCGGAATTCCGGTGGCACGGAAGTGATTCACCTCTCTCTCTCTCTCTTTCTCTCTCTCTCTCTCTCTCTTCCTCTACTCGGCTAACGAGTCCCGCTTATTCGATTGTCGTCGTCATCGTCACAATTATTATTATTATTATTGTTATTACTTGTACAGCGATCAATATTTGGGGCAAAGAAACATCGTTCGAAATACCTGCTCCTTTCTTTTTCGCACACTTGCGCAATTGTGAAAGATCCGTCCTTGGCTTTTCTTTCTTTTTTAATTGCGTCGTCGACCTTCGAAATTTATCTCGTCGCGTATATACGTAAAATAACTCTTTTTCTCTCTATCTTTCTCCTTCTCCGTTTGATTGCGAGTAGAAAACAAATCAAGCGCTAATTTTCAACTGCACACGGTAATTGGCCGTGATTACCAAGCGGACGACACGCTGTAAAATAATATAAATGTCTCAGGGAAATTTTAATCGACGGTATCTTCTTGCACTTTTTCACGCTGATTGCATTATCTCCTTTCTTCTCTTTTTCTCGTCATTGTGCAACACATCGATAATTGATGCGCATTGAGTGAATCATAGGAGGAAAACAACCGATGAATAAAGTGTAGTTTTTCCTCCGCGACGCGTTCAACGTGACGTTGGCTACGTGTATTTTGATTGCACGTACAGTTGCACTATTAATTGAAAAGCACGTTAGCAGTCATTCATCGATAGTCAGCCGACGAATAATCGACAAGCCGTACAACTTGTCTCCGAAGCATCTTATACTACCGAGTGAAACCCCCGAACTCTCGGCAACGTTACTCATCGGTTAATCGTAAAATCGTTATTAACTCGAAGTCAAACGACGACACGTGGTCGATGAGATTGCAGAAAAGAAAACACCAATCTACGATATACACGATCACGACAGAGAGTGACAAGTTTCCAATATATACGCGGAAGCGCATGATACATACACGCGTACTCTAAGATTGATGAGTCAGTTCGAGAAGCGATCGATTAGGACTACTCCGCGGAACTTTAGCTTTTTTCACGTCTCAAGGTTAACTCCCGTACAACCCACGCGACATTGGGCTTTCTTTCCTTTGTACGGAGGCATCAATTACGAGTTGGTTGAGAGAGTTGCGAGGGCTTTGTGAAATTTGTTAATTCGACGGTTGGCGTTGCCTTTTGTTTCGATTATTGATTTAGTTGACCGATGATTGGGCTTATTTGAATTTTCGATTGATATATTGTATTTGACATTTTCTCCCGTCTCGTTTGCGAATAATTGAAATGGAGATGATAACGTTGTAAATTCGCAAATTCAATTTGAAATGCCGATATCTCTTTTTGCTCGCTTTCACGGAAATATCGCTTGGTTTGATCATAAAACGTATAATTGAAAAGTTCGTTAAAAAGTTTGGTAAAAAATTCGAGGTTGTAGTTGAAATAACGCGAACATGATAAAACGGTATGCTCGTATAAGCAGGTCTACCCAAACAACGCCACAACTTCATTAAATAGAATCCAAACGACTATCAGCTGGAGTATCAATCAAATTTCATGGCCTTTCTCCAGCGTCGCTCGTGCGTAGACTGCCGTGAAAGCTAAACGGGAAGCATTCGCGATTTTAGTCTTTCTCTCGCACGCGTTCTCGTACTTACAGTGAGTCAGTACAGGAGTATAATTAAATTTATAACCAAGCTTGCTGAGCTATTAAGGGCATCCACACGTACACAATTGGCCACGCCTTTGTACGGCATGCTCGATGCAGCTGCTGCTACTATACCGTTGTTGCGTTAAAAAGTTCTGCAAAGATTGTTTTCAAACGCAATACGCTTTTGCGTTTTCGAGATTTCAGTTATTCTTGCGGAAAAATCGCGCACTCGGTCATCGCTTACCGTCGTCGTGTGATTTATCACGGAGAAAAATTCTATAAGGTCGGGTCGACGAGAGAGAATTCAAGGTTTGCTCTCGCGACTTTTTTTTTTATTGGGTGCATGATTCACTCGTGAGACATTGGGTCTATCTAATTCTGGCTTGCGATATACAATGTGTAAATGTGTGGGTGGGGAGAAGAAGGGAAGGGGCGACCTGTTATTATTTTCTCCAGCACGATGTTACGATCGTGGCTATCTTTCTCGCAACTGACATGGAATGTTTTCGAGATTTTTCATCGGATGACAGTAAGTCTAGAATAGAAATTTATCATTAACGGAAAATAACGTAAATGATCGATAGTGTACGTTACACTCCTTATCATGTCAATAAGAATAGGTAAAATTATCAAAATATTGTTACGTCGTTATTCCGATCTGTTAAATAATCGTTTAATTTTACAAGTTCAAGAAATAACGTCGAAAGCCGTAGACCAAGCAGCTCGGCCATGCGTAGTCACGCCTTTCAACGAATTTCATGAAAATCGCCAATGGATGAACGAAAGAAGAGGTAAACAGTTGAAATAAATGCAAAAAAGACAAGGAGGATCATAGGCAGCGTGAGAATCTAATCTCGGCTCGTGCTTGCAGTGCTTTCTCCGCAGATGTATATATATATGTAGAGAGAGAGAGAGAGAGAGAGAACGGATAAAAAGCGATGGTTGTCGTCCTTGAGATTTACTCTGAAATGAAGAAAATTCTCGTATATAGCCGTAAGAATAAAAGAAGAGAACAAACTCGAGATGGATATCCATGACCACCGGAAATTTATTGCAAACGTCTCTCATTATAGGAAAAACCTGATATTTGCAAAAACCCCACGATCCTGTAACTCTGATAATTTTCTGACTTTTTTTTGCGACTACAAGTCGATTTATGCGATAAAAACAACTTGGTGTGTATACGACTGTTGACATAAAGCACAAGAGTTTTCGCAGCGTTCACGCGGTACAGGCTAAACATTTGCGTTCCTTGAACTTGACGCTTTTTCGAGAGACGTGCATGCGCAACGCGCATAATGTTTGGACAACGTTTGTAGAAAGAAAAAGAGAGAGAGAGAGAGTAATTTAAATTGCCACCGTTAGCGAGGTTGATTGACGAGCTTGTGGAAGCTTTCGCGAAACGACAATTTATAGATTTTCCTAGAGAGGTAGAATTGCTTATACCTTAATTGACAAATTGACAATTGACTCTGCGCTTGAATTGTTTTGCTACTACACTACGTGTCTCGACGTAAGACAACAATCAAACGTATACATTGTTTACGTTAATCTAACGGAAAAAAAAGAAAGCTCTACAAGATCAAAGTAGATAATCAACGGAGGACAAAATCATCCGAACTAGGTTCTCTCGCAATCCTCAGCGAAACCAGTCGACACGTATCGAATAAAACGCACACAACCGTACGAACCTCTAATAAAAAAACCGAGTCGATCCATCAGCGTCACAATAAATACCACTCTCGGCAAAATCAGTCGACGAAAAGCAGACCTGCCACACGCATGCACAAATAAACCAACACATAACGCCTGAATTTGAATATAACCTCTAGCACACGCGCGCGCATAAGTGTCCATCGATCGAATGCGTTGTCCGCAAAGACCCTTTGGGAAATAACAACACAAGTTAGAATTGATCCCAAGTTCATTACCGTCGACACCTTCTTCTATCCTTTTCGTAAATGGACCCGTTCACACAAGCACAACGATATGACGACATTACCGCTACGCTTTGTGTATACACACCAAGAGAGAAAGAGAGAGTTTGTGTCTCGAGTGTTTGCCAAAGGGGGAGTAAGGGAGGATTGCTAATTGTTGGTTTAGGATCCTATATTCTTCCTATGATTGGCTTTTATCCCGACGATGGCATTTTCTACAACTGCAAGCTCGATCAGTTTCGAGCAGTCGTGGAAAAACTTCTTCGACTTTAGGAGTTCGAGCTGACAGTTGCAGCCAGTTAAGAAACGTTTCCAAACTCATTTTGCATAAATTCCAGGTTGTAATTATTCTCCTCGAATTTTTTTCGATACCAACTTTTTATTTTTTCGCGTCTTCTGTGATTTTTTGTTTAAAAAAGGCATCCGAGTGTACGGTGGTTAAGGGACGCATCAACCTCTCATCTATCACCTCATTAATTCGCTCAAACTTGAAGTGTTTCTTCGGAAAGATTTTTTTGTTGTCGCTGCTTCACTTTAAGGGTCAGCTCGCGTGCAAGAACAGAGTGCAGCGAACTCGTATTGTATATATGTACATATGCTGTTCCAACCAGAGGGGGACGAAGAAAATGTACATGAGCGCGTAACCGTTGTTGGGGCGGCTGAGTGGCGCCGGAAGAGCCAAGGCTGACGTCATCCTACGTCTATACGTTGAAGCTTCGACAATTTTACTCGGCGACCGACACAGGCATTCGGATGGATACTTTCGAATTTGATCGTGCTATTGTTATCAGTGTTACTGTTGTCGATGTGTATACGTGTGTTTTTTAGCCTGTTGTATCGATTATTACGTGAAATAAAAGCACAAATGACTGGATTATAACCTTTACTACAAGTTTTGATCACGGCATCGTTTTCTTCAAAATCAATCCTTCAACAGGTCTTGAAAATATCTAAAACAATTTGCTGAACTACGCTCGTGCAAAATTTTAGGTAGGAAATTAGCTTTGAACAAAACTTTGGATAATTCAAGCTGATGAGCCAACTGACAACGTGAAATGCAATCTGAAACCCAACGACATTTATGAAAATCCATGTGTTCGAGAAAAAAATCATCAATAAGCCAACTCGCTTCGTTACTTTCATTCGCAAATTGCCAAACTCAATTTCAACTTACAGCCAGAATCAACGTTGCAAAGTACTTTTCACGATCACGCCCAAAAGTAATCAAGCGAAACTTCAATATCGATAATTAAAAAAATTTTCCTGGTTATATAAAGTCGTAGAACCGATAAAACTCTCATACCGTCGACCGCATCGTGCTGGATAAACGAGCCAAGTCTCATTAACAATTCCAAAACTTTTTCTTTTTTCCCCAAAGTACAACTTTTGCCCCACGCGATAATTAGCCAAAAGAAGAAAGCGAAGAAAAATAGATCACCTGCTACAGCTGCTGTCGATGATTTCCCACGTGCAACCAAGCAAGCCTTTTCATTCGGCGCGCGAGATAAGCCGTGCTTTGATGTCATTGTATAGCTTTTTTCACTGCACGCATTCATCCGGCACTCGCGTGTTGCGACCTATTTTTTCTCTATCAATGTAATTCTCCAGACAACTTTTCTGAACAACCAACCACGCGATATCGTCAAAATATTTTTCACAAAGAACAACAACGAACTGCTCTTTGGTTTATAATCAGCGTTGTCTTTTGTCAAACGATTGGTAATCAAAGTGATAATACAACATTTCAAAGATTACTTTGCAAAGTCCATTAATGATGAGAAGTCGCATAATCCAGTGCCAACTGATAAATTAACTTTCGATAACAAGCATCGATCTTGCGCAATTTCCCTTGATAATATCCAGGCAAACTGAAAACTATCGGCCAACTCGTTCTCGAAGAGAATAATCCAAAGCGAAGCTTTTTTTCAATTTTCAACTTTGACGTTAATTATTTCCCAACTTGGCCCCGAATGGAAAACGTGGGAATTCTTTTAAAATACGACTCAGTTTCCAATTACCCTGAGCAGATTTCATTGTTCGATGATTTATGTTGAACTACTTTGGTTACTACTTTGAACTTTGCACGTGTCATAATAGGCACGTGAAGAATATTCGAACGATTAAAAAAGCAAACGAGAAAAGCGACAAAACTGACGAGCATTGATTCGATAATCTGTACGACGAAGGGACAAGCACCATTAAAAACGGAACAATCCATCCCCGCGAACGCTCGTTATAAGCTCGTCGAATCGGAAGCGTCGATAAATCTTACGATTGTCACGTTCGATTGCTTTTCTCTCTCTCTCGTGTCACGCGTGAAAGAGCGTTTTTTTTCTAGTTCCTTTTACGTTTTAACGTACGTAACCTTTCTTCGTCGGCAATTAATCCGCTTCAGTTCGCTGTTGTGTGATTCAACTTTTTCTCGATGAGGCCAATTAACGATGAGTTTCCTGCACTTATTCGTGTCGCTCTTCTTCTGTTACGATCAAACGCGAACGCTGAAAGGTGTCTTTGATTGCTTATCGTTTATTTGGAGGACGCCGTTGGACCCGTCGCTGAAATAAATATTTGGTCGACGACACTTTGTTAATCGGCAAGCGTATACAAATAAAAAGAAAGAAACCTTGAGCCCAATCCCACAATCCGTCGAGATTTTTCACTCGAGATTTCCCACGATCTCGTACGGCTCCGAGGAGCGATGAGATTAAAAGCCAACAGCCCGCGCGCAAGAAACATTAATCGATTGCAAAAGGAGGAGAACGTCTGCACTGGCAATAAGCAACGATGTATCCAATAAACGTTGGTATTACAGCATAGCCATCGTCGTCTTTCGTGCTTTCTCTCTGAACGGAATAGCATAAGCTCGTCACGTGCAGCTTTCGAGAAACTCGCTTGGAAATTTATGGAAATGCACGAGTTATAGGAAAGTGGGTCAGCCAGCTTTATCTCTCTTTCTCTCCGTTTACAACCGTCGCTGGCAAATGATATTATATAGTATCGTAGTTATAATAAGGTATATTATTTTAATTATCATACACGTCGTCGTCAAAGAGGTCGCTTATATAATTAAAAGGCTTTCTTTCTCCGCTAGACGAAGGTGCCTGCAGGTATTATAAAGTTTGCACACCAAACTAATATAAACTAAACAAGCTCTGAAACTTGTAGGACGTGTGAAGGCTGGGAAAGGACGATTATTAGACGAACTTTATACAAGCCGTCAAGAAATTTCGATAAGTCGACGTGCAGGGCGTTGAGCTCGACACTCAAGCGATATGCGTGCGAGCTGTATATATCTATAGGGCTACAGGTTCTGCTCTGCACATGTGCTACTAATTACAAACATAGCCAACAACGATACAACGCGAGCGAGGCAACGCGACCGACAGACTTGAGTTTACACTCGTATGTGCGCGGGTCCTTCCGAGTGATTTTGTCGCGGTTGTCTTTTCACGGGGATAACACACAATACACGCGACACGGTGAGGCCTATATTGTCAAACGCGCGTGATTCGTGTAAATTTTACGCGTAATCGTTGAACTCGATTCTGTAATATGTTCAAAGTCCCGGGCATATCGAGCACGTGAACATTCAACACACGATCACGCGAAAGGCGTTTTCTTTTCTCGATCGTTAAACAACGCAATTTATATCGCGCACGCCTTGGGGCATAAAAACAAGACGCGTTTCTCGCTATTTTTCAGTAGATTAAACCTTAAACGAGACTCAAATTGTACAATACACAGCGAAAGCGTTAAACTTTTGGGTAAGCCAGTGTCGCGAGAGTCAAAATTTAGAAATACTTCAGTAGCAGCAGCGGCGGCATTTGTGGAGACATGGCATTGTCGTGTCGAGAGAAGTTGCATACACAATTAAACGTCATTGTCGTCGACTCGAGATAGAGGGAGATTCCATTTGCGCCCTTTCTTGCCTCAGCACAGTTAATGACTTATTTGCACTGTACTTCTGTTGGCTTCTTCCAAGATTATGGCGCGACCCAAGTAAGACACGCCTTAATGAGGTTCCCACGTGATTTTCATTTGCTGCTCACCAGCTATTAGCATATTACATCCGAGCGAGCGTTCTCTTTATTCGTGTTCGTTTTGACGCGCTCTCGTTAATACGCTTTATTAACGCAATGATCGTTCGCGTCTAAAGCGTGGCTATAAAATTCCTCGTGATTTTGACAGCGGAGAAACGCTACTGCGCGCGAATATACCTATACGTGCTTGTTGAAATTTTCGCGTGAAAAACAAAATAAAAACGACAACGAATTACAGTTTTACGAGCTTCGACGCGTACCATGGGTACGTAACATTTACGACAAAACCTCGATAGTTATTGGACATTAGTGGCTTGTATAGCTTTGGTTGTAAAATGAAAGTTCATAAATATCACGAGTGTGTTTTTCCAAAAAAATCTACGCTCGTATACCTGTACAAGCCAACGTACACGCACATACTGATCAAATAGAAGGCATCCTCGCTCGTACGACGTGCAGCAGCGCTCTTTATCAAGGAAAAGCTACGCGGTAACACCTGTGCTTGCGCGCTTTAATTTTCTCTCCCTCTCTCTCTCTCACTTTTGAAAGCATGCCTGGATGCTCGCGGCTCCTCTACCTATCTGGAAATAAACGGAACGCGCCAGGTGCTTGCAATGCTTGCTCGCCCGTCCCTCGAGGCTATGTGTACGAGACGACGACAACGACGACATTCTTTCTTTTTTTTTCCTTTTTTCAAGTACAACTTTCTCGCACACGCCTGTTAGACACCGCAATCTTGGTTAATGATGCGCTTGCTTGTGGTAAATGAAAAAAAAGCTACTATTGTACCGGGATCCAATAGTTTTAGGTGTACGTAAACGACGATAGTGCTGGATAATTTTGCTTTTACATTTTTCCCTGACATCGTTTGATTCATTGAGATGCGTAAATGTCAAGTGATGACATAAATTGAGAGAGTAATATTACGAAATCCTGGACGATAATATGCATCTGGTGCGCGTTAATTAAAAGCTGATTTATAAAGCCGTGAAAGCGTGTAATTGTTTTACAAAAATATGTGCAACGTTCAATGAGAATTCACGGCTGAAACAATTTCACCCGCAATATATATACACGAGTGATTTATTCGTCTGTCAAAGATTTAATGTTTTTTCGTAAAAATTAATAAATTGACCATCTCGTACGTTATCGTTGACTATTAAAATAACATTAAAGCGATCGCGTGTTAACTAATGCAAAATTGAAAAATTCAAAAAAAAAAGTAAGTCGACCAAACATGATTGAAGCGCAGACGTCGGTTGGCTAAATGAACTTTAATTAATGCGTCTGGGTCGTTTGGATTTCATTCAATGATTCATATATACGTAGCATCTGTGTCATTAAACGAGCTCAATATTTAATTTTCGAGACTGAAAGAGAAAGACAAATAAAAGCTGTTCGTTGAGTTTTATAGGGATCGGTCAGAGCAGTTCGGCGCGGCGCCTAAAGACGGAAGTGTCTTAGCGATAAAAAGGATTGCATCGATTAATCTTGGGTGTATGCAGAACAGTACTGCCATATACATAAGAGAGAGAGAGAGAAGCATTTGTCATTGTCGAAAAAAAGAAGCACCAACGAGGCATTGTCTCTTTTCAAGCAGCCAGGCAAAAATCCAGCTTTTCTCCAGCCTCTCTTCGAAAGACAAAAAAAGTACGCAACAACGCCAGCCTTTGATTCCTCGAATCATAAATCTTGTTCTTGCGTATTCATAGTTTTGTGGAAAAACCTTTCGTTTTTACACTCTCCCTTATATAGTTGAAATCGTGATTTATGACGAGATGAGAATAAAAAAATATATATTAAAAACACATGAATTGTATGGTTCTATTTAGGGAGAATCAACAATCTTGTTGTGATGGAGATTAAACTTATGTAGTACGATTATTGCACGTACAATTTTTCAAACGATGTCATTTGAATCATCGAATCTCTCGGTTGTCACGAGAGGATTACAACAAGTGGACGTTTATGTAGGCACTTCACCGTGTCCAAAGATGAAGTTAGTAACAGTAACCTTTTCTTTAAACTTCGTACTAGGTAACGCTAAGGATCGCAATCGATCGTAAGAATTAAAGAAACAGTGGATTGTAAAAGCTATTTAAAAGTGGAGAAGAAAAACTGTTTTACGCATACCGTGAGATTCGCCTATTGTATTTTCATTTGCCGTTCAACGTTTGATATAAAGAATAACTAACGTCTACGTATTTTCCAAACTACGTGTTGTTTTTACACAGGCTTTTATATGGCTTTTATGTACCAAAAAAACGAAAACAACTCAAAAATATTTTTATATAAAAACCTGACGTCAACAAACCGAACAACACTCGACTAACCATCAAGGCTGCAGCCTAAAAGCCAAAAAAAAGAAAAAAGAAAAGAAAGAAAGGAAAAAGTTATCGCAGCAACTTATCTATAAAAGCTTTTCACAAGAGTAGCAAAGTGTCTAGAGTGATAGCGGCATAAAAGAGACATTACAACGGTGGCAGAGCGACAATAGGCCATGCAATCGAGATGGAGAGGGGCAAACTATACATACACTTGGAGAATAAGAAAAGGCATAAAGTATGAATGAAAGCCAACTTTAAATGCACACGTGTGTGTCAGTGTGCTTCCTGCAGTTAACGACCCGCCAATCGGAAATCGCTTGCTTCGCCGCCAGCCTGGCGACGTTGACCTCTTCTCGCGAGCATCGTGAAAAAAACTTGGCGCTTCACATATAACGCGCCCTTGAGAGTTTCAATTGATAGACAGGCAGTCTTTCTCTCTATTAGATGGATAACTTTTAACATATAACTTTGGCTTTTACGTGCAACTGTTCGCGTACGAGCGCTCGTCGATTATTTTGAAAACACTTTCGAGTTTTTGGCACGTATCTAGTGGTTGTTGATGAGAGGAACGACAACGACCGCTCTATTATTTCGCGACCAAGCTTACAAGGAAATTCATATACGTGGATTAAGTTTGCGATTCATCTATAAGCATATTTCATGAAAAACTCACTAGTACAAAATCTTAAACCACAAATAGACATTAGTATTAGCTAAGAACAATCTGACACTTGTATTTCATCAATTTTCGTCAATTACACTTGTCGAGTACATAAATATCTGCATTAAGTATATAATTCACTTGAAACGTATAAATGTTAAAACCTTAGGGACGATAAATAAACTCTGTACAGAAATAACGCGGAATAACCTTAAATTCTCCTTTCAATCAGCGATCCGAATGATCAAACTCGCGTAAAGTTCATACTCTCTCCGTCTCTCTTCTCCCCTAATCAACGTACACAGCAGCTCGACTTCCAGCTGAGTTGTAAAGCTCATCGAGCTGCCTTAACTCGTGTCTGGAAAGTCGTAGTCGGCGGTAATCAAGAAACGACATCGATTCTGAATGTGCTCTAGGCGACTCTCGACTCATTTGCTCGACGACGAAAAAGAAGTGCGACGATAACGATCCTTGGGAGCTTTTACGAGTCTTATGTAATTAAGAAACCACCACCAACCATGCACTTGAGAAAGCTTTCAATTTTTTTCTCACGGAAAATCTCGCGCACGCGCAACCTCGTTAGGTATCTTTATTACAGACAGTTGATCAAAGTAAGAATGATAAGTGGAATAATTAAAGTGACGACATTTTATTTCCTTACTTTTTACGAATAGGCGCGTACAGTTTAACGAGGACAAATTTAACGTTAACAAGTATTTTCTGAAAATAAAAGTAACTCCATATGCATACATCGTTCCTTCTTTCACGAACAAAAAATCGAATGTCTCAAGTGTCGACTCACGAGAGCGCTAATCTAAATCGCTCGATCGACAAAACGAAAAAAGCAACATAAGAATATCGCGAATAGATCTTATTCATGAACCAGAGCTTTGCTCTGTCTTTCTCTCTCCTCTTTCCATTTTCTGCGAAAGCTCGTCTCAACACGCAACGCAAGTGAAAAAACAGCAAAAAAGAGAAAGAGAAGCTAGACTCGCTAGTGTGTAGGACGAAAGCAAGGTAAAAAACAGCACTTCGTAAAAAAGAAAAGCTCTGAGTTATTCGCTTTCTCGTTCGCTTTTCCTTTCAGTTTGATCCTCGCCAACGCATGCTAATCCAAGCATCAACACTTATAAAATAAAGAGGGAAAATCTTCCTTTGAGAATTTATATCAAAATTAAAGCGCATCAAATGCGATATCGTTCATCGTCAAAATGCCAAAAGCCTGCGTCAAAAGCCTGCGTGCGTTCAAAAGTGAATTTTTACCGCCTGCTGCTCTTGGTTGAGATTATTTAAAATAAAGCGAACGACAAGTGAGAGAGAACTAACGAAGTGGGATTAAAATGCAAAGATGCACTGAAAATAAAGTATGTGCCTGATGTACTGTCTCTCTGTTTTTCGCTCTACCAACGATGGAAAAAGAATCGTTTAATCTTTCTTCGCTCCAAGCTCCACGGTTCTCGTTTAAAAGCGATGTTGGAATAAAATTTTTAATACATTTTCAGGGATAATCTTGGACTGTTGTTGTTCTTTATTCGCGCTGTACTTCGCGAATGCAATTTCCAACGCTTTTCATTTCCGGCTAATTGTTGATTTTCCTTTGTTTCGTTTCGGTAAATAAAATGTGGACCGGCGCGTGTAACAAAGTACTCTTCAAATTATTCCATTTTCGACTCGGACGGGTTAGTTTATACTCCACTGAATAATGAGATTTACAACTCCGAGAAATTAACGGACTATTTTATTCTCGCGAAAAATTTAATTTCTTCAAAAAATGTATAAAACCTTCGAAACTTATGTTGTTAAAAACAAAAAAAACGAACATTACCGATGCAATAAACCTCGCAATCGAATCAAAGAAAAAAGACACTGTTGCGGGGCTGAGATGCTATACGAATCCCGAGACAACACACTCACGAACAAGATAAAAAAAGCCAAACTGCACTAGGCTTTATCTCGGAAGGAATGGCCCTAAATCAAAGATACGTTTTAATCCGAGATAAAGTACGCGCAAGCGACGACGGAGGGAAACTCTAAAGAGAATTCAAAGAGTCGCGCGCAGCTGCGTAACAATGAAAATACCCAAGTAACTTTCTATACGTCCGGGTTTTAGTCGCGTGCACGTGTGTTCCGATAATTTATTTATTTTGTTCGCGCTACCGGCGAGATGCGTCATATCGCACCACTTAAACACGAGGGCCTTGTTAACCTTTTTTTTTTACTAGAAGTGACTTTTTTGCAGTGGAGAAAGAACTTTACTTGGACGAGGTGACTTTTTAAGGAGTGCTGACGGAGAAAAATGTTTTTTTTCAAGTACGGAAATATTCTCGTGTACTTAAGTTGCTCTGACATTGTCCAATAATCGAGAGAGAGAGAGAGAGAGAGAGAGAGAGAGAGAGAGGTAGTGTATTGTACTGCGACGCAAGTGTAAAATATGTAAAGATAAAAGCTCGTAATTGAGTTGTTTTTGCTATATCCTATTCTGAAAAGTATCGTAATGAACGCACTACAAAAACACACCGACTCCTTCAACTGAATGTCAATTTCTCCATAACGCGTATGTTAACGACACTTGCAGCTACTCAGTAAGCCTAACTAAGATCACCTCGTTATGAAGTAAACCGCTTATTGAATATTGAAGCGGAACTCGCCATTCCTCACGCATACGAACACCTCGTATAATCAGATTTTCGTCATACATGCACACTCACGCACCATCTCGAATTCAGAGTTTATTCCACATTGTCGGGGCGAATCACTGCGTTGAAACTGTCAACGACGCACGCAAGGATTATCACGAATGTACATCGATATCCAAAAGGTCAACGAAGCATATAATAACACAACGTCAGCTCAGTTGTTTTCGTGTCACTAGCCACAAGGAAGTAATGCGCTTCAGCACAGCCAACGTAACGTGCTTCTGTAATTTGAGTCACCACTCGTAACAAAAAAAAAAGAAAAAAAAGGAAAAAAAAAGGAAAAAAAAAGAAAAAAGGAAAAACACGCCATCCGCATGGGCAGAATTTGAAATTGAAATGAGCAGCCTAATTACCAGTCTGGTGAAAAACAACGAAAGTTTGGCCAAACAGAGGTGGAAGAGGAGCAGAATGAAGTAGAGTACGAAAAGTTTCGCAAGCAACAAGCTGCAAAACTTCCTCTCGAGGAACAAACGTTGTTCTCTCTTGAAGCTCGGCCGATGCCGTTATTTTTACCGTCGGTGGATTGCTCGTTACGTCGATACCAAGATGTGAAATGAAGCTATTACGAGATTATATCGAACAATCAATGATACTTGCCAGTCAAATTGAGCGTCTCAGTTGCCTTTCGTCAAAATGAAAAATACAATAGGAGGGCCGTTTATTAATGTGCGGACGAGGAGCGTTTTCAATGATATTAACCTTGACGCAGCATCAACGTACTGTCTATTCTTCTATTCACTCACAGAATAGAACATAAAATTAGAAAGAGAAAAAGCAAGAAATACGAAACAATGGGTGTATTATGCGCGTGCGTGCGTGTACGTGTGTATTTTAATTGCAGCAAATAAAAATGACTTATCACGAGTACGCACATTTAATTCGTGACTCACGATTTCCCACGCAATTTCAACACTGATAATTCGGTATCAGGTCAAAGACACGACAAAAACGGATATATAATACACCAAAATAACAACAAGAACAAAACTCCGTGTAATAACAGGATGGGATATCGTTCGCGTACGCGAGAGCGTCTTTCAGCGAGAATGACTTTATGTACCGGTAGCTGGCTTGTACTGCGAGCTTTGAGCTATTTCTATTTCTGGGTCAAGGATTTTTATGGACAATCGGTAGAAAAGGGAAGGTAACCCACAGAGTGCTTTCTTGCCAATACCGAGAAAGAGTCGAGTACCCATTCGGACAAATACAAAAGAAAAATATGACTTCGCGAATAGAGGCTTTCTTCCATTTTCAATGTACCCCCCAGAGGTCTGGGGGGTTCGTTAGCCACGAGAATACTGTCGGTCGGAATGCCAATTACTTCTTGTTCATAGTTTATTTTACGTTTCAGCGTTGCTATTGATCGTTGAGATTACAACGGGCCATTGACACGATACGCCGATACTCGTGTTCTTCGATTGTGTGACTAATGATCGTTTGAGATACAAATATTAGGTAACAACGTGTTTGCACGAGATAACGAATCTTAAAAGTGACCTAGAATCTGAAAAAATGTACTCAGGTACAAGCAAGTTTTATAAGAATTAAAGTATCACACTCGAGAATAATTTTGAATAAATTAGAACGAGCACACGTGTATGTAGCATGTGACGATACAACGCTATGATTTAACGATAAGTATCCAGTATAGATGACGTATGACATATAATTGGCACTGTCTTTTAATTATAACGCCCTACTGTCAAATTAAAACCAATTTGTTTTACGATTGTTATAGTTATGATTCTGCAATGCCTCCCCTAATTCTCGAGCATTAACGATAACGAAACGAAAAATTAATATAGAAACAGAAACAAACAACACTCACCGCTCTATCGTCAACGTAGATAGGAGAGAAAGCCGGTTTGCCAATAACGTCCGCCAGGATCGCGAGGACAAGTAACGCTAGTAGCGTCGTCATTCTGGTAACACTCAGTTCACGTGTAATCATCGTCGAAACTATCGTGTAACGTATTTCCTTTTCTTTTTTTTATTTCACAAAGGCACTCCAAAGTAGAAGGCGACGACGGCAGCGGCGATAGCACTACACGCGCTCTCCATCGGTCAGCTGTAACTGACTGCTACTAGTGGTGGCCTCAGTCCTACACTCTTCCTTGCGGCGCCAACGTCAGTCAGCATCTTTATGGCATGGTTTTTTCCCTCCCCGGCACTGTACCAAATTTCCAATGATGTTGCCACCGCCACTGTATGCTGAACACGACAAATGATAACCTTGAATTAGCATACACATTTGCTTTTAATTGTACGTACAATCTAGCCATTAATTGAGATTTGGAAAGCTTTCAAGAATCTCGAAGTCGGAAGTTTTGTTTCGCCGGTTCATTAGTCATCGCTAGAGTACGTTGGATTTAAATTGGTGACTGTGAGCGTAACGTGAGGTGACCAAATAGACGATTCGCAGATATGATGCTAAAGATTCGTAACAAGAGCAATTTTAATCGTTTGCTTTTTCTCGTTGTTAAATTGCATTGTCTCTGTCAAACATCTACGTAACTGAGCAAAACGAAATTGCGCGCTTAACTCTCTTTCTCACCCAATGAAACAACGACGAACTATAATACGCATATACATCGTGCAGTTGGCAAACTATCGTGAACATTTTGCATGTAGCAACAACAAAGACGACTTTTCGGAAATCACGAGTTGCCGCGAGGAAACTGCAACGACTGGAAACTCGTCGTGTCTCTGGTAATTCAAATTCCAGAAGCCATTGAGCATTACACACGTACAACCGCCAACTCTCCGTAGCTGCAAGACACTTCGGGAATCTGAGAGAGAGAGAGAGAGAGAGAGAGAGAACGTTTTATCTGATTGCCGCAAGGGCTGTACCAGGAGAATATTCTCGCTTCCAACTTGAAATTCTCGCGTCATTAGCTTTAACGTCGCGCTGGCTTGATACTGTTATATACCTTTCTTTTCAATCGCGAAAAAGTTAACGATTAACGGAAATCTTGAAAGGATAATATAATAAATCGATTATACTCACAGGCATATATATATATAAAAGATAAGTGCATGTATCAGCAATGTGCGCGCGCGCGCGCGAGAGAGAGAGAGAGAGAGAGAGGGAGAGAAAGAAAGCAATTATTTGTTCGTTTCCGTAGAAAGTCAACAGCAGCAGGTGTACGTATGTGGCTCTCGAAAATAAAGTGTGATAAACAAGAAGAAATATATCTTGGCCGGTGAGTCAACGTTGCGGTCCCATGTTCTATATACGAAAGGCTCGCTGACGTCTTAATGTAAAAGCCCCGCTTTTTTCCCTGAGGCCGTTTCTCGAAAAGTAACAGTTTCGTAACGCGTTTACGTTGTGGACTAAACGATCGATCGCGTCACTTTCTAATCCATCGATCCTCCAAAAAATTTGATGCTTCTATCGTTTAACATTGCTTCGTTTTAGGAAGCTGGTCAACGTTAGCGGCTGGTAATCAAAAACGAAGAGTAGCGAGTGCGAAATAAGCGTGGTACACTGTTGTACAAACAATCCGTTAGAATGCTGCTCGTAATATCCGTACATCATTTAAGAGTTGGTTCTAACATCGTTGCGTTGATAATTACGATGAATTTTAACGTGCACAGTTTTAACGTACCCTATATATTGCTAGCGCTCGAAGGCTCTTTAAATTCAGACGTTGAATATTGCAAAGCTTAATTGTATATTCATTTTAATCGCATCGTATTGAATATTACGAAGCTCTTTAGTATACGTACGTCAATTTTATACGTTATGCAAATTTACTTATTACTAATAACGATAATTATTCGCGAATACTTGATTAGCAATATTTGGCATTGATGAAATTCGATCATCGTTTAACATAGTATAAAAGATTCGCTGCGCGAAAAACAAAACAAACAAAAAATTTTAAATCAATTATATCCAAGAAGCAAGACGTATCAGCCAAAGAAAGAGAAAATTTTGAAACGGTTATCGTCACCACAGCTATCGTAATTCTCTTAAAAAAGAAAAAAAAATAAAGCGTAAATTATCGTCGTCAAAAAGAAACCAGCAGAGCGCATCAGGCAGGCTAGCAAGAGCATTTATGACAGCGCTCAAACGAATAACCCAAAGTTTCTTCAACGCGAAAAGGGGCTACACTGGTTTAGAGTTGGTGGCGGAGCCCGTTACTCACTTTTCTACTTGCAAGAGATCGCCAAAACTTTCGACTTAATTCAGCCCGTTTATCTCGCGTAATGTCTCAGTGACGGTGTTGGCGAATGCGGGTCGCGGTCTCCTTTCTACCCTATGCGTATGTACGTATACTCTACGTTAAATGATAAAGATGGAAAGAGAGGGGGGGGGGGATAATGCGCGAGATGCATATTATTCGCTATAGAATATTTGCTTTTTTATCATTTTGTAACCGATAAAAATGGTTTCGCGACAAAGTGCATACTTTTCCGATGAGGGTTTTATCAATTTCTCTTCCACTCCCCCTCCTCCCACCTTCTCTCTTTCTCCTCTCTCACCCCCTCTCTCTCTCTCTCTCTCTCTCTCTCTCTGTTACTTTTACGAGTCACTTTATTGTTCAATAAACATAAGCACTACGAGGCATATTTCCATGCATACTTGGAGTTTATGAAATATTTTTGTACGACAAGGTTATACGACTTGACTGTAAAGTTTTATCGTTCATTTATATTACGTATGTATGAATTTCAATACACTCGTGCAAGTTCGTTCGTGCTTATGGTTAATTCGGTAGAAATTGTAAACATTTCCAAACGTGAAAGCTAACAAACTGTGAAAAATATGAAAAATAGCGAATGAAAATTGTTACATGGACGTTCAAGAGTATAGTACGCCAACGTAACGTGTCGTTTTTTTAAATGAAAAAATGTTTCACCGGTGCATCAAACAAATTTCCATCATCAATATCCTTGACTCTTAATATTCACTGACCCGTATCTCGGCGTAAGCATCTTTCATAAATTCCAGTTATTAAAAGCTACAAAAAAATAAAAAATATGCTCTCATTAAGAGCTTCCGTTCTTAAGATTCAGATACGACAGTTTTATCTCACGACAAACGAGTGTTTATAGCCAAAGCACTAATCTACATTGCGTATTCCTCTCATTCACGTATATCGAGTCGTTGACATCGAGCGAAACTGGTTCAACGTGTCTAGAGAGAAAATCAAACTCGAGATTTTCAATAAACTCCAATAAAAGGTAAATAAAGAGCATAGATCTGATTCTTTTAGGGGAGAAAAATGTAAATGCTCGATACAAAAGTTGAAAAAATAAAGTTCGCGGGAAAGTTTGTTATTTTTTCCCGAAGCTTTATTCATATCGCAGTCCTGGGAAATAAAGAAAAAAAGGGAGAAGCGCACCGAGGCGCAAAATAAAACTTATTTTGTTTTTTACAACGTGATATGTGTATAGTAGGAACTTTGCAAGTGCTTCTTTTTTTATTTGCAAACTTTCCGCTGAGCTATATCGTTTGAGAAACTTGATAAAGTATTTTATTCGCAGACACGTATAAAAAAACTACTTTACTTCCGCGTGAATTATCGGATAAATTATTACACTTTGTAAAAATTTGAATATTAATATATTTCACGCAAAGACTTGCCGTGAAAAATGTATTAGAAAAAAGGCGTATATAATAAAAATGAATAATAGAGCAAAGTCGTTGTATTGTTACGTGCGCCGCAGAAAGACTGTATAATCACGCGAGCCACTAATAAATCCGCGAGATAACGGGGGAAAAAAAGGAGAAACGACTCGATAATATTCGCAGCTTCGCTCTTGGCGAAAAATTAACGTTATAACGTGTAGAGTTTGAAAAAATTGACAAAAACTCGTTCCTTGCGACACGTAAGCTCTACTTATACAACTAAAGTAAACGTATAAATTGATCGAAAATCCCTCTTGTTCTTAATCTCGAGAAGTCGGGCGAGGGCGGTTTTGGAGATAAGCCTCGCATCTTTATGCGCGAGCACTAGTCAACGCGCACATAGGGTACTATAGAGAGACGAAGAGTATATATATATATACTCTACTGGACGCAGAGACCCAACTATACATATTTTGTAAACGAATGCTCCGATTGCATCGTACAATAGTTGCTAAACAAAGCTTACGCGGTCGTTTACGTCGTCGCCATCGAGGAGCGCGAAAATGAATCACCGCTAATTATTGCGCCTGTCATTTTTCATGTTTCAGCGAACGATTCGAATTTATTCGAAATTCGCGCGCGTCTTTGTTGAACTTTCGGACACGCGGAAACGTCGTCCAATTGTTATAGTTTTTTGCTCGTTGTCGGAAAAGGGTTTTGTTCTAGAGGAATGCGCGCGATTCTGCCGCGAATAGAACTTTCTCCAGAAGATGCTTTTACGCGTATTTTCTGGCAATTGTTTATTTTGTATTCGAGTCACAATTGCTGTAATCTCGCGTACGCTTATTATCGATTAACGATTTATCTAACGAGTATAAGGCTTTTCAATGTCATCCGTCGTAGCATACTCAGTGCAATTTCTTGTTTATTCAAGTACACGAGACTTTAATCCTCGTAAACATTTACAAATGATACATTTTTTTCGATCAACTTTTTCAACAGCACTGTATAACTCGCTAAGTAACGTGATAAAAGCGTTCGTTGGCCATAAATCAAACGTTAAAAACGAAGAAATACAAGAGAAAGCGCAAAATTTACGCGACTCCTAAAAGGCTTAATTCTTTCTGTTTGCTGAATAAGATCGCAAGAAGAATAAAATCTTTAGCACTCGTCATTCTTGAAAGGGCAAAGAAGGACGTGTATACACACGCGCATATATACACACACACACACATATATATATATATACAACGTCTGATAAACTGCGGACGGAACGTATTTCATTCAACCAAAAAAGGGAGAAAGCCAGCGGGTCGGACGACTATAACTCATTTTTCTGCGAAGTAAGCAACGAGGGCGCAGCCAAAATTTCATTCCATAAAAAAAGGGGAAAAAATCCTTCGCGTGTACAGAGCGAACGTGGTGCGGGCGCCATCGACTACATCGTCGTCGTCGGCTCGAACCTCATGCCTAATGCATCCAAGGCTGTGTCTAATTCTATTTCCGTATAGAGGCGCGACATAGACACACACGCACACGTACACAAGCGCTCGTCATGCCTATGCATGAAACGACGACGAGTGGCGACGATGAATTCTCTCTCCCTCTTTGCCTGTGGCCGGATGACGAATAAATAATAAACAGCGCGCCCAGGGAAATTTGTCGCTTTATTCCTAATGTCTCGTATCGGGCATGTCCTTTTGTCGTGCAAACGGCTTCAAGGGATTACAATTTAGAATTCATTGCCACATTTATTCGTGGCTTTTGGCCTTTTTACGATGAATTGTTATTTACGATTAATTTTTTTGCACTATTTAATTTAAATTATACTCGGGCCAATTACAGATGCACAGCTTCTATAAACATTAACAATATTTAATTAAACGTTGAAAACCGATTCAAAGACAACATCACAATGACGTACACTATCAAAGAAGTACTTGAAACTTCATCAATTACTCGGTCGAGAAAAAAAACTTAATTCAATGTGACCATTCAGTGCATTTAATGGTACGCAGATACAGATACTCGGGTTGTTTCTTGGAAACGAGTGGTCTTGTTAAGAAACTCATAGTTTTCCATTTGTCAACGAAATATCGTTATCCAAAGTGAACAAAGTCGTTCGATGAACCTGTCGTACAATTAACTCGAGCGCACTGTTAAAATCTCATTATTCGATCCTTAAAAAACTCGGTACTTCGATATATACGCGTGCATACTCCCATCGCTAGTTGGCTTATTTTAATAATTCAATGTCGAGGCGTAATTTGCCTTTTTCAACTGTTCCTGAAAACGCGCGTCCGCGTGAGGACAAATATAAAGAAAGATTCAGTAACAGCTGTTGCAAAAAAAAACGTCAACACGCTATGTAACCGGTGCACGGCAGGGAGTAGAATTTAATGAAAACACGCGAGAGCAACCCTCGCATTGTACACGCGACTTTATATCTTTTGTCTCTCTCGCGCGCGCGAGCGAGCGTGTTCCAATGTGACAATCCATTTAATATAAAAACCTCTTCGGTCTCGTGTGATTCAGCTCATTGATGTTTTTACAATGTTTTCAACGCGCAACGTCGTTTTCTTTTATTTTGAAGAAAACAGTTAATACCGTAACGCTCAACGTCTATCCTTTCCTCCTCTGATCCGACAGATTGCTCGGATTACCGACCTGTTCCGGGTGATTGACTTTTAATTAAAGAGAAACCTTGTTAAAATGTGTAGTCATTTATGCGATTAAATTTTTATGATCGTTTGGTAAATTGGAGAAGCTACTTATGTTAACTCGAGAGAACGCAAAAATAACGTTTTACCTGATAACAATTACGCGAATTAACGAATGTACGGTGAACTTTAATCGACGCTTCACAAAGGTTAATCAATTGAAATAAATTCAACGAAAGTCGATGGACACAAAATGCAATTTACAACGTGAGCGGTGAGAATGCATTATTTCCAAAATTTAGATTAAACGTTTTTCATTTCTGGTAAAGAGAACGAAAGCTCCAATTTTGCAAACACGTTAAATCTTGGAATCCTTAAAAATGCTCTCGTTAAACATGTATAATTCGTTTACGAGAAAGAAAACAAAATAGTTGTTGCGATGGAAATAAGGGCATGCGCCAACCGTAACAACTAGTGTATAGGTAAACCACCATGAATTCGCGTGATAAAAAAAACCAGCATTTCAGTCGACCAGCTGACAGCAGCGTGTACAAGCGTACGCGTGTGCGTGTCTTAAAAGACAAAGGCAAAATTGTACAGTGGCAAGGAAGCAAGAGGACAAAGGCACTCTCGATTGCAATTACGCTCGAGATATCAAAAATAAACGAGTTTGTCTTGCAAAAAGACTGCACAAAAGCAGAAAACCATCGGAGAGAGAGAGAGAGAGGGAAAGAGAGAAAGAGATCTGGTAACCTCGAGATTTGTTTCTGGAGTAAGTGTCCGCACCGCGGTCGTCTATATATATTGAACAAAAAAAAATACTGCCTCCATATTTTTCGGTCATACTTGGCTAAAATAGAAATAAAAGCAAAAGAAACAACTAACCGTATTATCACAGCTGATGAATCGATCATACGTCAATTGATGTGTCACTGATGCACAAGAGAGCCCCTAATAATAAACAATAACAAGTGAAAGCACGCGCGTTGTGCGAGGAATAAGCAACCGAAGCATACGCACGTTGCGCCCATTGCGGCGCGCGACTGCTACTGCCGCCAGCCAGGAGGCCCGAAACGACGACGAGTATAGTCGCCGGCAAAGCAGTCAGCCGCTCTCTCTCTCTCTCTCTCTCTCTCTCTGTTGCCGTCACGCGTTCCCTCTCTCTTTTTCTTTCACTCTCTCTCTCTCTCTCTCTCTCTCTCTCTCTCGTGCGTCTACTGACTCTGTACGAATGTGTATATATACATTCGACACAGCTGGGGCACCGACATACCACACCCTCCACTCCCACGTGCGTACGTGTGCACGTTTGTGTTTTCGTCTTCGTCTTCTTCTTCTTCTTCTTCTTCTTCTTCTTCTTCTTCTTCTTCGTCTTCTACTTCGTTTGTTGCTTCTCTTGCTTATACTTTAACTCGCGTGCATGTGTGCATGGCTAAGTATATACGTATAAGGTGTATATATTTATACGGAGGGTTCCCAGATTACCGGCTTGCGAACTGCCTTCGTCGTGACAAAACAACGATAACGGTAATATGCTGTTGTATGTACGCGTAGTAGCAAATTAATGGGGAAGGGGGAGGAAGCTTTTGTTCGTAAGTTCATTATTATGACGGCTCTTAGTTTTCGATCTACAAAGAATAAAAAAAAGAAACACGTTAGTCAGTGATTCGAAAAAAAGACCGTAACGTTAAAGTACCTATGATAAGGAGATTATAGACACATCTGCCTATTGATAACTCTTGAAAACATAAAATAGAGCGCGAGGCGCATAGTTTCCGAGATAAGCCCGGGTAAAAAAATGCTTATTTAATAATTTGAGGAGGATAGAAACGACGAGAGAGGGAGAAAGTGAGATTAAAATGACAAAGAGAAAGAAAGAGAGAAGGAGATCTCGATGGTTTTGGAACTCTTTGATTTCGATTATAGATATCTCGAGTTTATAAAATCGAATTGTAAGGCGCAAAATTGAGTTTTCACGTAGATCGATTATTTCCAATGAACTTGCGTGTCGTAAAACGTGTTTATTAATATTTTTTATATTGTATTCTCGCTGTTTGATTTTTGTTCTTGGTCCTTCTTTACTCTGTGGAAAAACTAATTTGATAGCTTGTCACCGTATTCCTCTTTTACCTGTCGTTCTCTCGCGTGCACATACATGCATTGTTTTTACAATTCGTCATTAGCGAGAGTTGAGCGCGTGCAAGTATGTTTTTTCTAGGGAGTACGCTTATTTCTGCCGCTCTCTCGTTAGTTCGTAATTATATTTGTTAGAAAATACCTTGACAAAGTTTCAAAGTAGACTTATCCGATGTATTTAATTTAGCATGTATTGAGCATCAAAGTACACGCGTCAATTTGTTCTTTATGTTTTATTACTCTTCTCTCTACGCAAAAATCTATGAAACGTTTTCTCGTCGAAAAATATGCGCAGAAAGTTGAACGTACGAGGATGCGTTTTACTAATTTTGCAATACAATACTACATTCGAACAGAATTTCATTTTGTAACAGTCATTTATTCTTTTTAAGTTTATAGAATTAGATCTCTATAATCTGAACTCGCTTAAAAGAGCACAATCAAGCTATGCCGTATCAATATTACAAGCGTGATCCAGCCAATATTGACTCATTCGATAATCGGCCCTCGTACGCTATCGAGTGAAAGAGAGAGAGAGAAAACAGTTGAAAGTTGTAAGTTGGCCGCCATGAAAAAGTAAGCATTGCAGGCGGTGAGTTTCAATGTGAAAAAGGTCAAAAGATGAAACTTGACGCAGATCGCAACCTCATTTAAAGAAAGAGGAAAACCAGCTTGGTCGTATTTTCCTTGCAAAGCCGAGCCACTCGACTTCCTTCCTTTTTTTTCTATACATCCCGAGGTCCATCTTTCTGTTATTATCATCTTTCGTCGGTGCACTTTTCGCCCTTTACGTATACGTATACGTGCTATTATATCCAACGGGATCGTTTATCTTCAACCCTGAGAAATTCTTATTTCTTGGCCTGGCCAAGCTTTGCGCCTTAGCATGGCTCGACTATTTCTTATTTTATTTTTGTCGTTAAAAATCCTTATAAATCTTCGATCAGGAAGAATCGCTACATGCAAAATAACTGATTTCGTCAACACGTCAGATTGAAATTCAACGACTTGCTTGCATTGTTATATATATATATATATACATGTATATGTGTGTAAATGTATGCGAAATAATCCATTGTGTAGACAGCCAACAAACACAGAAACACAATTGGCCCAGTTCAGCTTTGATTGCAAAATCCCTGGCGCATTACCATTCCGATTACTCAGAGCAATTGCCTTGGTAAATTTCGATTTTTCTTTAAACCGAGTCCCCATCTGCAGCAACAATGTGTACGTATATACATATATATTTGTTTGTAGGTGAGGTTGTTTTTATCTCGTGCAATCTAATGCAAGCTACAAGGAGAAGAAGTAGAAGAAGAAGATGGGGTAGGGGTGGAGTACGAAGGGGCGCATATTGGCTACTAGAGCTTGCGCCAAATCCAATTCCACGGGCGTGGCGAGCTTTCTCTCTACCCCGCGGGACTGACTTGGATACGAGAGAGAGAGAGAGAGAGCGAGAAAGGCCAACGGCATTAATCTCGCTTGTGTGTACGCGCGCTCGCGCAAGTGAGAGAGGGAGAGAGAAAACGCCTAATGAGAGAATGCGAGCCAACGATGCTTCACTGTGATACAATGAGCGAAATTGCATACGCACCGCGAACCACCCCACCGACGTTGCGGCTCTAATGGTCTGGCTAATTGAAATTCAGCGCTTTGATTATTTTTTTTTCTACCTCTTCGCGGAGATCGTTGCAATTAACCGCTCGGTCGGCGTCGTCGAGACTCTCCGAGGTGCGAACGCCAGCTGAGCGAGAAAAGCTGTCGTGAGAAAGGAAGAAAAAGAAAACTCTCTCTCTTTCTCTCGCAGTGGTTTTGCCGCGTTTTTTGGTAATAAAAATGGACTGTTTGAGAGAAACTAGAATCGAAAATGCTAGTCTTGGTCTACAGTGCTTCCGAAATGTTGACGTTGTCGTCCATTTGCCAGTGTATTTCGATGAAACACCTTTTTATACGTCTTAGTTGTCCATATGTAAACACATTGTTTAAACTATATCGTTTCGTTTGTACAAAACCTGATGAATTCCGTTAGACCTGGTTAGGTCGCAACCCAAACGAAAAAGATTTATTCGTTTTATCATATCGAACTGTTTTCATCTCGTGAGTGCAAACTCAAGTATCGTCCATTTTCAGTAGAGTACTATGCAGCGTGTACCTACTACCCGACGACAATGTCAGTCTGCGTGTTATCGTGCCGATACATTTTTGATACGCTACTACATCTTAGTTTCGTTTTTGGAAACAGCCGAAATCGTCAAGGTGTCGAGTGAAAAACAAAACTGTTGTCGTATCGAACTCCTGCGAAAAAACTTATAATCTATAATGCAATGAAACGTTTGTGAATTTACACAGTCGCTAAATTTAATAACGCACATGCCATATAATATAATCGCAAACGACAAATGTAACACAGAGTCAACGACCAGTCGCTTCCAAGCGAGTAGATAATGGACTACGTTGGCAAACGCGATAATTTTCTCTATCTCCGTGTCTGCCTCTCTTTCGTTATACGCGCGAGCCAATGCTGGGATCGCTAGACGCCACCAACGGAGACGAGAGTGGCTGACCCCACTGTGTTCCATCAGACCGGAAGCTCGCGTGGCGCTCTATATTTTCTCATTTGGTTTGCGTCCCATATCTAACAAAGCACACCCACGAAAATCCGACAAACGGATATGCAGTATTTTAATTGCAAATTGTTTGGCTGCAACTGTGAGTGTGCGCCTCCGCAACCTGCGATGAGTTTCTTCAATTACTACTGTAAATTGGCCGATGCTGTTGATTTAACGTTTAATTTTCATTTTGTGAAAAAAGGCGAAGGTTGAACGATTAATCAGTGGCACAAAATTATTCATTGTTATTGTTTCCCCAACAAAAGATTTTAAACAAAAGATTTTAACAACGAGCCCCGTGAAATTTAGAGATAAATGTAACTCGTATGAACACAATAACCAATTTAATAAGAACGAAGGAGCGCACTGATCGATCGTACTCGACAAGGCTTCTTCGTCACGACTCTATACAATTGCACGCATTTACATAATGTTTTACTCGACAACGCGCAAAGTTAAGCTGTACGAAATACAAAACAAAATAGCGGAGAAAAAATTAGCACTGCATAAAGGTGTTGGCAATGGCAATGACTTTGTCGTATATATCGCGTAAACATTAACAGCACCGGGGAGAAAAAAGGCAAAACAGCAAGAAATAAAGAGTTTATCAAGCGCAATGTGTCACGTTGCATGGGCAAACGCGCGCGATTGCACACTTATTAATGGACGCAAAAACGGAACAAAAAATTACGCAGTCGCGACGGCACGCGTCGAGTAAACAAAAAATATATAACAATCGTCGCCTCTGATATACGTATATAGAAGGGAGAAAGAGGTGGGTTTGAGTATCAAAAAATATGAATCATCCCGTTACCGAGTCGCAGCAGGACGACGAACGTCGCGTCGCCACTCGAGAACGGAAGTCGCAGTGCGCTCGATTGTTAAACTTTCAAAGGCTGCTGACCCTGCGATCACCACTTCAAAAGGTCAATCTTCTTTTTGTTTTTTTTCTTTTTACGAGGATACACTTGTATATTATACTTTCCTTTTGTATCGTCGCGTTACGTGCGTCTTTTTTAATTGCCGTGTGATTAATTCCTTTGTACGTAAATCCCGCGTGAGAATAATTTCTTTTTAACGCGCGTCCTTCGAGAAAGAAGACAAAAAATACAGTTATCGTTAACACGTTAGCGAGTAAGCGAGTACACCTATCGAGCGCGATAC
The DNA here is from genome assembly GCA_030064505.1 of Chouioia cunea. Lineage (NCBI taxonomy): Eukaryota > Metazoa > Arthropoda > Insecta > Hymenoptera > Eulophidae > Chouioia > Chouioia cunea. The sequence goes on along the minus strand of JAOPFQ010000001.1, from coordinate 10,211,472 downwards.
GTTGTTACTTTGTTCGAAAAATCGATGTTTCGACGATAAACGACTTTCACCGTGCGTAACACTCGAATACACGCTCCTGTACCGACACCCCTTTTCGAGGACTTTACGCGCATGCTCGTTTACGAAAGTATCCGCAACTCATCTGGTTCGCGCATCCCGAGAATCGCTACCCTTCGTTTGTCGCCTCGATGTAATTGCTCGAACGACCGGCTAATTAATTCGCCGTATATTACCGATACTAGAAGTTACCATACCAGTTCACAGAGGCGCGTGTCGACTCACGTTTTTCGAGGAAATATAAATAATCGAAGGTTATGCAACGTAAGAGATGAAATACACAGGATGTCGCGCGATATCGCATCTCTTCGATAAAATAACAAGCGTTTGTATGCTTATACACATCGTTGTTTTTATAAATTTAACAAATATCGCGTGTCTCGTGTACGCTATTTCCATTGTGCACTTGACGCGTAAACATCATATTACATTATTAAAACGATGATATTGCTAGATTGGCTTGTACGACGTCGATAATGCGACGGATTATCATAGAGTCGTGAGCAATCGAAAGGAATCGGTTGGAGACAATCGTCATTTTTTCACTAAATACAACAAATCCGTGACAACGGCCGGTGAGAAACCATGGAACGTGATAGCACCGGTACTCCGCATAAAATCGGGCACTTCGCACATGTAACTGTATCCTTTGGCCACGTTTTTCGGCTTCCATTGTTTTGGCATTCGAACGCCATCCTTCGTAAACATCGGTTTCTCGCACAAGTGATAATCGTCCAATTTGTCCATGTAAATATTATTCACCGTTACGTAAACGACACCTCTTTTGCTCGTAGGCTCGTAAACGATCTTCCAAAAGTACAATGGGATGGCAATTGATTTTTCGACGTTCTCGCTGGCGTACAGAAACATCATTTTCATTTTATTCCCATCTCCGGTGTCGTTAAGCCTCAACCGATCGTAAATACCCGTGTAGATGACCAGATCTTTGTCGAATTCCTTGGCCATTTCCACAATGTGATCTTCGATTCGAGCCCAATTACCTTCATTGATTGGACGCCATTGAGGTGCGGTATTGAGGTAGACAAAAGTCGCTGATCCAGCCGAGGCGTACACGAAGCTGTTTCTTGGCGTCAGCTGAGCTGGATTGAAGATAATGGCCGAGGATGCGTTCAAGTAAGAACATCTCTAGAGAGAAATGTATGATACGTCAACGTGTGTTTTTTACTAAAAAAACTATTCACTGAACTTTCGTCCAATAAACTTATTTTCATTAAAGTTTGTACAAGTTGCGTTTAAAACAAAACAAACAAACAAACAAACAAACAAACGAACGAACAAGCAAACAAATGGAAAGTTGCGTTATGTACCGTCTGAAATTCACTATCGTGGCAGTAAAGCTGCGCGGCAAAACTTTGATCTTGAGTTTTGGCATCGTAAATGACATCCATATCCAGCCTGTTCCTTTGGCGCTCGCAACAATGAGTCTGGTCGTAGCCAAGTGGCTTGGCAGGCTTTTGTCTTCCAGCAATGTACCTCGACACCATAGACTTGACGTACATTGTCGACATACTAGATCTGTCGTAATGAATTTCCACGAGTGTGAGAAAGTGACTTCTGCGTTGGGTATAGAATCCGATTTCGAATTTACGATACTCGCTCTCGCGTCCGTAAAATCCTTTGTCGACGATCTCGTATTTTGCTGGCAATTTGCAAGTAAACTCTTTAAAATCGTGTACCGTGTCTTCGGTGCTAACAACGCTGCCGCACAAGCATGTCAAGTGTCTCGACGAACCAGATTCAGCTACGTTTTTGAAAGTATTATTGACGCCAGGACAAGACAAAAATAGCGTATCGTTTCGATTGAACTTGATGTTGCTTTCGTTGTCGGGATAAACGAACTTTGCGTGGTCGGATGAGTTGAGTATCAAGGCGTGATCGTAGCCGAGCATTTTTATGTTTATCGAGCATCGATCGTCTAAAATTATGGGGAGCACATATCTTTTCAAGCGTCATTTTAAGGTGAAAACAAGACAAAAATGATACGTTTTACATCTTACGTTCTTCTTGTCGCTCGAAAGCGCAGCTTGACGTCGCGACAAAGTGCAGAGAGGTGGTAGCTGTACTTTCGTAATTGTTAATTTGGCGTTTTTCTCGAGATACGTTCTTACTCGAGACTGCTTTCTCGTTCGACATCTTCGAGTACTAGAAAGAGAACAAATTATCCGCCGTGAACGATTGCCAGACGAACAATAGATACTCCATTTAAGCACGCGTTATTTACAGGTTTTTTTTCTTCGAAACAAAGATTCCTACGCGAGGAACTCAAATATTCGATGGACAAAAGAGCACGTTGTCTCATTTTGTTGCTATTTTTATATTTGTAGTGCAAGTTTGAAAAAGCTTTGTTCGCGGTTCGCTAACTTACGTAATAATTTGACGTTTGCTGCGTTGAAAGTACTTCTGCAACTACAAATAGAATAACAAGTCCAAAGTAATTGTAAGTCCAGTGGTAGTGCATCTTCGACAGCTTCCTTGATAACGTGGCTGGAAATACGAGAGAAAGAGATCTGAATAACGTTCTATTAACTAAAAGAATTTCAAATTCAAATATTTATTTCTAAAGAAACGTTATATACAGTACACGTTATAACGATGGATAAGGTAGCTTGCTATTGAACCGGCTTGTTTCCTAAAGAACGTACTTGCCGCACTTGCCGAGTTAGGCGCCACTTCACGGCGATTTAACTGTTCGGATCGGACGATATCACTCACTTTTTGATTTCGATTGCAAGTTATTTTCAATCAATTTATTTAAAAAAACGTTTGTTCTGTAATTGTAATTGACAACCTTTAATTGTTCAGCTCTGCGTAGACATTTCACCATTTCTATTATTCTATTATTTATACATGTGTACGCGCGTCCAAAAAACGGTCAGAAAGTTTGATTTACCTACTCGATGATAATCGTATCGATAATTATTGGTATTGCTAAAATGAACGAAGCACAACGAATGCATGGTTAAATATTATGAAAAGCTTGTTAACGTCTACAAAACGCGACAAAAAAAACGAGAAGAGGCTCGGTCAAAACGAGTACAACATATAAGCATCTAATCCCGGTCAAGCAAACTCATGTGATCGCATTGGTATGACGAGGCGCGTGTCAAGGGCGCAAAGATTGAGAGCAAATCTACTATTTGCTATCCTCTCCCAGATCAACCAATAACCCAATTTCTATAAACATTTGGTCGTACCAAACTTTCTAGAATGTCTAACAAACGATCGATTAAATATTTTTGTTTACAAAATACATTCGCGCGCAAGTAAAGAGACTGATAAAAATAAAAACTTTTGCTATTCGTGCATTACGATTTTATCGAAAAGTCTCGAACGTATTCAAGAACCACTATGAGCTTTTTTAAAATCTCATTTGAATAATCAACAACGATCTTGAGCAACGACACGAACTCGAAGAAGAGAAGCACTTGTTGTAGCAAAAGCTCATACAAATGCAGCAGACGGTTAACAAAAAATAAATAACGAAATAAAAAAAACAATCGACAAGTACCGGCTTCCAGCGGCGAGTTGCACTATCACTGTGAAAAGGGCCACGACCGTCACTCGCACACTAGTTCGTCGGCGTAAATCGCCGTACGGCGGCGCGCCAAAAGACTTGACTACTACTGCATATAAGGATACTTACGCTAACTGAAGCACGTGCTCGAAAAATGAACGTAAGAGCTCGTGCATTTTATACATGCGGGATACAAATGGATTTTGGCTGACGGTAATTTTTTTAATCGCTTTGGTATCTCGACGAGTTCGTCGTAGCAGCTAGCGAGAATGTAACTCTCGTGCGTTACTTTCAGTTTACGACGATAAAATTGAACGCTCAGACAACGAGACTAATTGTATACAAGCACCAAGAAGCTCCCGTACGTTTTATTCTCCAGCAAGTACGTGGATACTTCGTATCGTAACCTCGACACATACGCATGGCTGCAAGTTCAAATACCAAGCCAAGATGATTTGGATAATCATCAAACTAGTATTTTTGGACCTCAAGAGAGTACCATTTGAAGGTGTACGTGGAATTGTCGAGAAATTAAAAAATTGTTGCGTGCTCTTTGCCTACTTTTTCTACGAGTGCCTGTAAACAATCGTTCTTGCCCACACTTACTCAAGTTCGAAATGAATCTTGATAATTTATCAAATAGAATTGTTTCACCGCACGATGAAACAAGTCGTTTCCAACAATATTACATCGGTTGAAAATCCAAAAAAGCGCACAATTTGCGATTATGGATAAGGTAGAATGCTAATAGATCGACTTATTTTCTCAAAGAGCACGTACTTGGTGCAGTTGCCGAGTCCGGGCGCCACTTTCCGGTAATATAATACGGCTTACAATATAATTAACCATTTTTCCGATGATTTTCCGTTGAATATTGCGTAGTGCTAAAAAATATTCGTTCAACAATTTCACGAATAGTCTTTGGAAAAAGCGCTCAACACCTCGCTATGTTACAGCTACTTTTTCTCAAGAAGAGTTTAGCTGAAACGAAAGCTTTTTCCTTCTATTCACAATCGATTCCAAAAAGCAAGGATAGCATTGCGCGAATATTTCACAAGAGAACAATAGTTAAAATAATTGTTCGTAAATAAGTTTATTATGCCTCGCAATTATCAAATTGCGAACAAGCAAATGACGTAATTGCGCTAGCACGATGAGTCGCGTGTCAAGGGCGCAAAGATTGAGAGCAAATCTGCTTTTTTGCAGAATCCTCGTACAGCTAGATCTTTAGTCGAAAATGATCGATAAAGTACGTAAATGTATAAATAGGGTCAATTAATTGATTATCTGGAGTTTTTTATTCGAAAAATGAACGCATCGTTCAAAGAATACAACAACGATACATTACCAAAAGTATACAAACAAAAATCGCATAGGACGAATGCCAACGAGATATCAATGGGAAATAAAATACTCGTCCTAGAAACCTATACAACATAGGCGATTCGACAGAAATCATTGCAAAAGTTGACGAGTATATCTTGGGCTGCCACCGACAACGGTGCCCACAAAGGCCGCTCTCTCGGCATTATTATCCACATAGTCGCGCGAATGCCGAGAGCTTTACTCGTATAAGTCGCGCACGCATCATCGCAATAATAGCGAGCGAATTGCGCTGAATACTTTTAGGGATATTCTTGCGCACAATGATAACTAATACGCCGAGGTATGTCCATGTACTTGAAATGTGAACGTGTAAGTGTGCGTGACTCTGTTTTGTTATTGGTGTAAGAAATAGGTCGAGTATAACGGGTGAGTTATTCGTATGGATAAAGTTGTAAGTTTAATTATTCAACGTGATCTTTGTTTCTAAACAACGAACAGCTGATTCACGCGCCTGCAAATTACAAGTACCAACACACACTACGTATACATTCGACGATGCGAGACATTTTCGCGCATCACCCCACTTTTCCGATATTTATCGAAATGACAAATTAGGCTTTTGCTTTTTCAAATCAAACGCAATAATGCCACGAGACCTAAATAACGTCAAACACGAGTGAGCGTACTTGTTCGCGAAATTAAGGTTGCACGTTATTTGAGTACAACGGCAACATAGCGTCACCCTGTATATACTCGCGACAATCATCGCTCGACGCTTGCAGGAAATTAGGTGTGCGTACACCAACGGCACATGCCACAAATGTACATCCAAGCCATCTATCGAGATCAACGCTCCGGCGACGAGTTTCTAATCGAACTTTAACCTACTGGCACTTTAACTCAAAAGTCACGACGTACTGGTTATCGACAGCTTTTGGAAAGGAACGTTATACGGATAAAGTTCCGATTAAAGTGTCGATAAACAACGCGATCTTGATCAATCCTTAAACCTGATATACCTTTGTGCAATTGGATATATTTGTCGGCTCGTCTCGTATCGTAAACGTGCTTATACGTATGTATACGTACGTGTACACTCCCAGTTGGAATTTTGACATTGACTCACGATAAATCGTCCGTCGATCGATGATTTGCACTGATTGAGAATAATGCTCGACAATCTCTGTTGAGGACAATTGTGCTGTACGCGCGTAATACCGCTATGTACGCTGTAATTTCGTCCGAGTGTCACCGAAGATAAATGCGAGCTTTTTTTTCGCTACTGGCGGATAAAGCTTCGCATCGCTAGTTGTCTTTTAGCTACATCCCACAAGATATTCAGGGCGTTTCAACGTAACGGAAGCGTTAGTTCAATCAAAGGTGACCAACCGAATGATGCGAAAGAGCAAAATGCAATTGGCAAAAATTTGCTGGCTATTCGCGGTGTTGATTGGCTCGGTAAAGGGGCGTAAAGTCGACTCGCAAGTTCCAAAAGCCGAGGCTAGGTTGGCATTTAGCGGTATCTCCGAGAAGTCAACGCATACTCTACGAGGTCTGCTGTACCCTTGGGAAAGCGAATCACGTGAGGTAGGTTCCCGTGATCTTATATTCGTTTTTATCGTTGAACGATTGTCTTACTTGCGATTACACGAACCAAACACCAGGTCAAATCACTGGATGGTTTTTGGGACTTTGCGGTACCACCCACCAATGACCTTTGGAAAGGACATCGCGAAAAATGGTTCACCAGGCGTTTGTCAAAAGTAAGGTATTTATTGATAATACGCGAGTGCCGATTTCGAGCTCGCGCGAGATTGAATGATCGAGGTGAATTTTTAGTCAGCCGAGGTAATGAAAATGCCGGTGCCTTCGTCGTACAACGACATAACGACCTCGCGAGCTCTTCGAGATCACGTCGGTCCAGTCTGGTACGAGAGAAGCTTCTTCGTGCCGGCCTCTTGGAGGAACAAGCGAGTTTTCTTGCGATTTGGATCCGTTAATTACCTCGCCGAAGTCGTAAGTTTTGTAAATTGGATCAATCGGCACTTTAACAGTTTGGGAACGATGATAATTGTACGAGTTAGTGGCTAAATGGTGACTTCGCGAAAAGACACGAAATGGGTCATCTGCCTTTCGAAGCCGAGATCACTTCGACAGCCTTGTACGGACAAGAAAATCGCGTGACGGTAGCCGTAGACAACAGTCTCGTTCAGACGAGCGTTCCCCAAGGAACAATCCACAATGTCTCGATTGGTAATGGCACCGTTAAGCTGCAAACTTACACCTTTGATTTCTTCAATTACGCCGGTATACACAGGTGAATTGTACACGTCAGAAGTGCAAGGAGATGCCGTTCAGGTGAATCGTGCAGTTACACGTAGCTTTTCTCATTATCGTCGTTGTTGTTGTTGTTGTTGTTGTTGTTGATTTAAAATTTCAGGCCGGTATTGTTGCACACAAAACCGCAAGTTTATATAGAGGACATAACGGTGACTACAGGCCTCGTGAATGGAATGGCTGTGTTGAAGTACAGTATCGACATTGCCGAACAAAGCAAGCACACAAATCTATTGTGCCAGGTAAACTTACTCGACAAGGATCGCGAGCAGGTCGTTGCTGGGACCTACTTCGGTGCTGAAGGAACTATCAAACTCGCGTCACCACGCCTCTGGTGGCCCAGATCGATGAGCACTGATCCTGGATACATGTATAATCTAGAGGTAACTATTAAAATTACTCGATGTTGCCTGTGTTGTGCTTACTTTGTCTTTTGCGTATGCTCGCGCGATCGTTCAAATCGCTCGATCACACCTTGCCACGCGTAGGTGAAAGTTCTCGTACCAAACGTAACGGAGTCGGACGTTTATCGACTTGCGGTGGGTATTAGGAGCCTCAAATGGACCAATACGTCGTTTCTAATTAACGATAAACCCATATACTTCCGTGGTTTTGGTAAACACGAAGACTCGGCGATCAGAGGTCGTGGTTTAGACCTGGTTACCACTGCTCGAGATTACGAACTACTCAAATGGATCGGCTCAAACGTCTACAGGACTAGCCATTATCCGTATAGCGATGAGATTCTCGACCACGCCGATAAGTACGTTGCATTTATCATCTGCCATTATGCCCAAAGCATAAAAGACAACACGCGCGACTGAAGTTTGTTTTTATTCTTCGCGAAAGAATGGGTATAATGATCATTGACGAGTGTCCCTCGGCCAACACGGAAAACTTCTCAACTACTTTGTTGAAGAAACACAAGCTATCCCTGTCGGAACTGATTCGTAGGGATAAAAATCGACCGTCGGTCGTCATGTGGTCGATCGCCAACGAGCCAAGAACTCAGCTGATCAACGCTGGTGTTTACTTCAAAAGAATTGCTCATCACACGAAGACGCTCGATCCTACTAGGCCCATCACGATTTCGCTCAATCGCGAAGTCACGGTAAGATTCTGTTTCGACAAGATCGCTCATCCGTATAAATCAGCAAATAAAGTAGATCTTACGGGTTCAACAGGAGGATAAGGCAGGTGCATACGTTGACGTTATTAGCTTCAATCGATACAACGCTTGGTACCAGAACACCGGTAGGCTTGACACGATCGTTGATCACGTTGTCGCAGAAGCGCAATCATGGCATCATAAGTACAACAAACCTGTACTTATGTCCGAGTACGGCGCCGATACTATGCCGGGCCTTCACGAGGTTTGAGTCAGCTCTTGATTATTAGCGATCGGCCTAATGTTTTTGAAGTTTTCGTTGACTTGAATTGCGTGTGCTTGTTCGAAGCTGCCGGAGTACGCGTGGAGCGAAGAATATCAAATGGAGACCATGTCCCGACACTTTCAAGCCTTCGACAAACTGCGCGCTCAGGGCTTCTTTATCGGCGAGTTTATTTGGAACTTTGCCGACTTTAAAACTTCTCAAAGTAAGTTAACACGGTAGCCTGTTACTCTTCAATTGAGCTACAATTTGCCTTTTAAACTATAATCGTTCGTTGCAGAGTATCATCGAGTAGCCGGCAACAAGAAAGGCATTTTTACGCGTGACAGACAACCGAAGATGGCAGCACACCATTTGCGTAAAAGATACCATGCACTAGGTGCCGAGTTAGACGCTGATGCCGAGATACCAAGCGATCTTGAAAAATACATTTCGTTCCAGTACGCTTAAAACGCGCAATTTTGTCGACGATACAATTCGTCGTTTTCTTTAAGAACACGCGTGAAATTATTGTACGTTATCGTAGATTTTCTCGTTTTTGTACTCTCGACACTATATCCGAGTATAAGGAAACGTACGTATCACGCTGTCGGACCTGGCATTGTTAACGATTAAAAAATGTACGGCGTGAACGGTTAAACTTGCAATAGTAACACCGTAGACTGCATTAGAGGAATGCTTACTCGGGGAGTATTGTTAGTACGTAGCTATGATAAATATATTCTAATGTAAATTATTTATAACGTCATCAAACGTATGATTATAATCACAAAAGTCTTCGTGAAAAAACATTTATCGATTTGCAAGTGAAAGGTTCAAATAAAAATGGTACTTGTCATCTTGAAGAACGTACAAATTTTAAAAGAAATTACGTGGAGGTCGAATTCCGAATATGTACGAGTGAATGACACATAATTGCAAAGGCATAATGACGCTCGCGCAAAAATTGAGAGTCGACTTACGGATGATTGCTCACTGACAATTTCATGCAAGATGGTACATTAAACAAATAATATATAATTTATCGCTTATTATTTGTACGATTATGGCTCACAGTGTTTACGCATCACGCGCAGTTCTGGAACATACAGCTCACTTTTGCGCGTCGCGATACGATGCTTACCGTTGTCCTTACACATATTTCATCGTAGTAGTGTGCCAAAAATGAAGTATACACGGATTGCAAGTACGCGTGAATCAACGTTTTATTTATAAAAGGTCGTTTAATACAATATTTTGGAAAATAAAAACCCTATAACATTTATTTTATCCCACAATAACGTTACACGGTATACAAATATCGATGACCGTACGCGTTTTAAAGTACGGCTTTTGGATATTTCGGATAAAAAAAAGGAGACATTTCAACAATATCGACACAGCTAAGAAAGAGCAAGAGACCGAGAGGGAGAGAGACGAGGAGAGATACGGAGCAGCGCCACAAAGGTGTGCGAGTCTCGCAACAAGTAGACAATAGAATACCGGCTTCCACCGGAGCCAAAGGGCCTCGCTCAACTCTCTCATCCGTCAGTCAGGCTGCGACGTGCTTACGTCGCTTCTATGTAAATATATGTATAACATCAGTTCTGGCATGGTCGCGCAACTCGGCTTTCAGGATAAACACACGTGTAACATATATATATATGTATATTATCGAGCTTTGACGCGTAATTGCATAAAACAGGTGAGTCATTTTTAAACGACATCCACTTGCGAATCAACATAAGTTTGCTTGCTCGAGAAATGGGAATTCGGTGAAAATTATTCGTGAAATGTATCGTATACGATCGAAGCGCATCGCATAGTACAAGCTATCGAGAGGAAATGATCGAAAACAACCGCAGCGTTATCGTTGTACGTCAGCCACCGAGGCTTTTATTGTTGTAATGGAGATATAATCGGAGCCAGCGATTACCGTAATTAACTGCCAGACTACACGTATCGCACGCGCACGCGGTTTGTGTCGCATTAGTGGCATTTGCATACCGTATCTTTCATCGGCACTATCATCCTATCGACTATTATATTCGTCGCTCTCTTGCGGAATTTGTGTAGTTTAATTATCGAACGATTACCGAGTGAACGTTTTTTCTCTTGTTCGATCAACGTGTCAATGTTGTCAGTTGATTTTTTACTTCTTATTCGACAGCGCGTATGTATGTGTATCGAGTAATAACCGTACGACGACGAGGCATGTATACGCATACGTACCGACACGCCGACCGATATCACCGAGAGATCATTGATGGGATCAACGCGCTCTGAACGAATTTTGAATTGATGCCGCAGACGTACGCACTCGCGCCAAGCGAAATTAGAATTTCAAAGTCGACGATCGGCATGGATTAAACGCGCATGCAGACACACGCACACACACACACACACACACACAGCATCTCGAAGATTGTTTTTCCTGAACAATCTTGAATTTAATGACTATTGTAGAAAAATTCCTTTACGGTGGATCTTGTATTACAATTGCAAAAGGGTTTTACAAAATAATCTGGCGATGATCGCGAGCAATCGATCTGGACAGACCCACCCATGCAAACAATAAATATATCCTTCTCCGTGTGATACGCGATAGCGGAATATTAATTTAGAACAGCGGGCGGATCCTCTCCTCTTAATTGGCTTTATCATCGAGCAAATTGATTGTTGGCGCGGTTACTTTCGATCGATTTCGCTGTCAACCAGATTATATTCCATTTATTAGGTTTGTTCGTCGACAACAAATATGATTTGAGAATCGAGTCTGTCAACAGCGTAGTATTTTGAATCTGATTTAGATAAATGTTATTAATGAAAAATAACTCCTTTGTTAAAGTCACCTTTTAATTACTGTTCTTATCACGATTAGATATCGATGATAATTCGATAATTTTGCACATTAATCAAATATCGTTACTCGACAGCGTGTAAATAAACATTTTAAAGAAGGTAATCCAATGCCTCTTTCTGAAACATTCGGAATCGAAAGCATCCCGTTAAAAAACCAATTATAATTGAACGATCCATCGCGGATATTGTTAAACAATTCATCAGATTGTTACATACGCGTAGCGTAAAATTAAAGAAACATCGAGTCATGAAGTCATCGTTGCGTATACACAGCACGCAACGCAAAGCGAATGAATTGCTCGAGAAGTATACCTCGTTTTTAACTTGCAATTGCAACGACAAAAAATGAAGTATACACGGACTGCAAGTACGCGCACGCCGATGATTTTGACAAACAGTCGTCGCGCAACGGTAGTAATATCTCGACGAGATGTAATTGCTCTCTCTCTCTCTCTCACTCTGCCAGTACTTGACATTAGCAAATCTAACGAACAACATACTTGTACTTGCACCGAGTTATATCGGAATTCCATCTTTTTTTAATTAAACAATCTATACACTTGCAACAATCGTGTCGAACGGAAGACAAAAGAACGTCGCACGCGCGCGCGCCGATCTCTATCACAAGCGCGTGCCAAGTTTTTTAAGCTCCGTGGAACGCGATGGCCTGCACAGTTTTGCGCGAGCAATCGGCTAAGACGGACGCTCATTGCCACCTCCGTCTACCTGTGTTTCTTTCGTTTATTTTGAATTGTTTTCTTTTGTATCTTTTAGTTTTTTCCAAGTTTTCTTCGCTGAACCGAGCTCATTGTAAGTCTGTGTATCTTGTTTGCTATATACTCCGTGTTTTCTGTGTCGCGACCAAATTATCTCGTCTCTTTTCGCAACCACGCGCGTCGAGAGTAATCGTTCGAGCGTCCATTCGTTGTTGTAGTTCAAGCGCGCTAAACTTTTAAACGTTTCGTTCGATCCTATTTTGACTTGTAAACTTGCGACAATCGTGCGAAGACTTTATTGTTCTCAATCGATAGCGTTGAATTATTTTTTTGTATTTATCCTCGAACCGTCGCGATAATTGACTTTACGTTGTCTGACGAGGTATCGTTGAAAGATCCGAGGTACGTTATTCCGAGCTTGGAGAGAGTTATATAGTCTTACGTGTACACGCACGCTTCTATCGATTGTCCAGTCCATCGGGCCAATGACCTATGTCCGTACGATATTTTCCATATAAGTTTGCGTGTCAAGTGCAAATTGGACGAACGTTGTACATTCCTAAACGAGTATTAACATTTTTTCAGTTTTTAACTTGAATCGAGCAGACAAATGTCTCCCGTCGCGCTTAGCCTCTTCGTATATAACGATGCTCGTTATTCTCTTTTAATAGACGCGAAACAATGATTCTTATCTACGTTAATGGGTCATAAAGATATCAACGGGTTATCGCATATATAAACGAGCTACAATATTATAACAATAGTCGATATTGTTAAAATTACGAGCATTGGACAAGTTGTATGTTCGGTCCAAAATTACTTTAACAAACTCGAAAGCCATCGAGATATCGTTTGCCGAATTAGTTGCACCTGTTGCTGCGCGTTATCGTTGTTGATAGGACTCCATTATTCGAAAAACGCTCGTCGATTGCTATTTTTTGATCTCTCTTTGCGAAATTTCTCTAAGCGGCCAAACCGTGCAAAACAAATTCCGTTTGCGGCAAAGCCGCTCGTTTGACTATTAACTATTCGACTCGTTTCCTAGAATCTCGAATGCACGGCGGAAAGTACCCGTTTCGTCGAGTAGACATAGAAATGGCAAAGTTGCGAAACGAGAAGATTAGTGAATTGTATAAATAAGCTTGGCGTGGCCTGAATACTCGAAACAGAGCGATTATTGTTTGCAGGAGAACCGCTGTCGAAATGTTGACGTTGAAGTTGCTATTACCACTTGTCGCGTGGGTGACTGTCGCGGTGGCGATGGAGGACGAGAGCGAGATCGATCTAAGAGTCGACGAAACTGAAGAGTCCTTCGTAATTAACGACATCGCCGAAGAGCCAGTACCTGCTCTTTCTGGTCTTCTTTATCCCAGAGAAAGCGAGTCTCGCGAGGTGAGTCATTACAACGACTCACCCACTGAACCATTGTTGTTTGTTTTCTCACGAGCATCCTCTCTATATCTCAGGTCAAATCACTGGATGGTTTTTGGGACTTTGCGGTGCCACCCACCAATGACCTTCGGAAAGGACACCGCGAAAAATGGTTCACCAGCCGTTTGTCAAAAGTAACGTACACGTATATTTGTTGCGTGACATTGGTCGCGATAAACGACGATTTCGAGCTCGGGAGAGATTGAATAATCGAGGTGAATTTTTAGTCAGCCGAGGTAATGAAAATGCCGGTGCCTTCGTCGTACAACGACATAACAACCTCGCGAGCTCTTCGAGATCACGTCGGTCCAGTCTGGTACGAGAGAGGCTTCTTCGTGCCAGCCTCTTGGAGGAACAAGCGAGTTTTCTTGCGATTTGGATCCGTCAATTACCTCGCTGAAGTGGTAGGTTTGTTCGTATCGCGGTCAAAACTGGATCTTTATGCTTCAACGATAAATTTTGCCTCCAACGCGAGGACAACGAATATTATTTTTGTAGTTTACAACGCGTACTTCTCTTGTTTTTTCCTCCGCAAGACGATAACAAAAAAACTAAAACAAATTGACGCTGATGAAAAAGTAAACGGTGATTCGTAAAAAACTCTAGTGGTTGAACGGCGAGCTGGTGACAAATCACGAAATGGGTCATTTACCCTTCGAAGTCGAAATCACAGAGTCGGCTTTGTACGGCGAGGAAAATCGCGTCACCGTAGCCGTGGACAACACGCTCGTTCAAACGAGTGTACCTCAAGGCAAAATTGCCGATACCGAAGCCGATAACGGCACTGTCAAGATACAAAGCTACACCTTCGACTTCTTCAACTACGCCGGGATACACAGGTGAGTTTCCGCTATAAAGACGTCGCTCGAATTTCCACGCGACGTTGTTTTCTTTGAGCTTCAAACTAGTACGGAAAGGAAAATAATCGCGAACGCCTCGTATACGTCAAGTCTCAATAGGAAAGATAAGACGCACTTTTACGTCAATTGTCATTTTGTCGATGAATAATTGCAGACCAGTATTAGTCCACACGAAACCACGAGTTTACATAGACGACGTGAACACAAGTACAGGCCTGAAGGCTGGAGTAGGCTTGCTAAAGTACAGTATCGACGTTGCTGGGCTGCGCGACAAGGAAATCCCATTCTGTCAAGTGAATCTACTCGACGCCGACAATCAATATTCCGTTAGCGGACCTTACCTCGGTACCCAGGGCACGATAAGAGTCGCGTCGCCGCGGCTGTGGTGGCCGAGATCGATGAGCAAGGACCCCGGCTACATGTACTCTTTGGAGGTAATCGATAGCAGTCTACCAAGAGCTTGTCAGTTTTTCCAAGGACTTGCCAACGCGTTGTTCAAACTCGAGGAAACGTACAAATGAGGATATCGCGTGTGTATTTCCAACAGATAACGGTTCTATTGCCAAACGTGACCGAGCCGGATATCTACCGACTTCCGGTTGGCATTAGAAGCTTGAAATGGACCAACACGTCGTTCTTGATCAACGACAAACCAATTTACTTCCGTGGCTTTGGTAGGCACGAGGACTCGGCGATTAGAGGTCGTGGTTTGGACTTGGTCACTACTGCCCGAGACTACGAACTTCTCAAGTGGGTCGGCGCCAACTCCTACAGAACGAGCCATTATCCCTACAGCGACGAGGTTCTCGATCACGCCGACAAGTTAGTGACTCTTCGACGTTTCGATACGAAAACGCTTGAAACGCGCGCTATCAAATTTCCCCGATCGAGTTGCTACACAACCGAAAGCTAAACAATCGTAATCGTTTTTATCGTCGTAGAACGGGGATAATGATCATCGACGAATGCCCCTCCGTAGACACGGAAAATTTCTCGGCCGCCCTGCTGAGAAAGCACAAACAGTCTCTGTCGGAGCTGATCCGCCGAGACAAAAACCGACCGTCGGTCGTCATGTGGTCGATAGCCAACGAGCCACGAACTCAGCTTGCCAACGCCGGTGATTACTTTGAAAAAGTCGCGCGTCACACCAAAATGCTCGATCCCTCGAGAGCTGTAACCCTTGCGTTCGCTCGCGGTGTCATGGTAAGTTGGAACGTTCTTCTCTTTGTTTCGATATTCAAAGACAGGCAATTGTTGGTTCACCTTGTACGACGCACGTGTAACACAGGAGGACAAAGCCGGTCCTTACGTCGACGTGATAAGCTTCAATCGATACAACGCCTGGTACTCGAACACCGGACGACTCGACATGATAACGGGGCGCGTTGTCAAGGAGGCACAATCCTGGCATGCCAAGTACAACAAGCCCGTGCTTATGTCCGAATACGGAGCTGATACCATGCCAGGCCTTCACGAGGTATTATAATACGAGTCGTGGACAAACTCGAATATTAGCGCGACGTCTTTTGCTTTTCCCTCGACGAGTACTAATGAATCCATCATTGACGCGAACGACCGTGTTTGTTCGAAGTTGCCGGAGTACGTGTGGAGCGAGGAGTATCAAATGGAAACTATGTCTCGTCATTTTGAAGCTTTCGACCAGTTGCGCGCTCAGGGCTTCTTCGTCGGCGAGTTTATCTGGAACTTTGCTGACTTCCGAACCGCCCAAAGTAAGTTGCTTGATCAATCAACCAAACGCGTTCAATGGATTTACTTTGTTTCTTTGTTTACATTAGCGTACACTAGAGTGGGTGGCAACAAAAAGGGAATCTTCACGCGCGACAGACAACCGAAAATGGTAGCGCATCATGTACGCCGAAGGTATCACGCTCTCAGTGCTGAACTCGATGGGAAACCCGAGGTGCCTAACGATCTCGAGAATTACATATCTTCGTTTTACGTTTGAGTCGCGACCTCTATGTCTACTCTCTTGCACCACAATTTATAAACACCCGACTGTCACCGATTCACGGAATTAAGACTGCTGTTTATTTTTTCGACTCGAGCCGTACCGAATCGTTAGACGTTCTTTGTTCTCGAGTATTGATAAAACGACACTCGAGGAATGCGACGCATTACGCAAGAGTACGGTTGTCCACGAGTGCATTTACTTAAGATGTATTTATTAAAACTCCCCCCCCCCCCCAAGTATCGATTTCCTTTCTCCGCGTATGCGTTTGCACGTACAATGGATGTATTTTATATTTGGTCGATTAAAATGTATCGTCATGAATTCCGTTATTGTACCAATTACTTACTTGCACAGCTTGAACGTAGTGTGAAGCGACACGAGCACTGGACGGTTATCGCGTTTACGATCCTCAAATAAAACGAATAACGATAAGCGGCTTACAGCGACATTGGGATTACCCGATCAGGAATAATTTATAAGATATGACGCGAAGCTGACGCTTACTTTTCAATTGTCATCTTTGACACGACAACGAAATTCACGAGTATTAGCGACCATTTTCTATTCGACAATTATTTATTGATGGATCGTTTCTCTTAAACGCTGTAGAGTGGTAAGTATACGTTGGTGGGACGTGGGGTAAAGGAAAACGACGACAAAGACCAATTCTAACGAATGCGTCTCTCGCTGATTATTGAAACGAGACATTCGCTTGCAACGAGCTACTTTTTATTTTGCAAAACATACTGGTATTGCCAGTAAATGTTCTATTGACGATCGAGCAGCGACGTTCCAAATTGATTGTTCCGTATGGAATAGGTCGGAAAGAAGCAACCACGCATAATGCCAATCCAAAAACGTTGTAATATCCTGTGAGATATCGTTCGTCGAGTCTCGAGAATTCCACGTTCCAAGCACTCAAGACGTATTGCACTGTACAGATCTCTGTTTTCATTGAGGGAAAAAAATGACGCCTAGAGCGCGAACGTTACACTTCCCGATATATCCCCAGTGCGAGAATCCCCACTTCGACGGTTTACTTGCAGCGCACGTGGACTATCACGCAACGTAGTAATATATAAAAAAAGCTTCAGTGCGTGCGCGCGTGGAGTAACGCGCCGTACGTATTGTGTGAGCCGCGTAAAACAGTCAAGACAAATACAAGTATTTACGGTGTGTTCTACGAATACAGCAAAGATGTTTACTTTTCAATGGTTCTTCAATGTGATCGGCATATTTCTTGAAATTGTTGGACTCGCAAGCGTCGAGACGCCACTTCCTGCTTTACCCGGTCTACTTTTTCCAAGGGAGAGCGAGACAAGAGAGGTGAGTCTGATTTTTTTCGTGGATTAGAACTGGATAAGTCCGGACTTGGTACGCTCTAACTCGATCAACGCGGCTTTCTTTTGTAACGCGGGGCCGCCACTGACGCTGGACGCTTTGTCGATCCGTTCGGTTGCACACGTGTGTGCGAGTGTGTCGTATTTTGCTCTTCTCCGATTGCACGCGCGTGTGTGCACGTCCATACGCGCGTACGTTGCCGTGTACCCGCATCCATTCTCGGTTTTTTTCTTCGTCAATGGCACTTTGAAAGAAGTCAAAAATAAAAGCTCTGCCCTTCGGTTGGTATAGTATCGCAAGCCTCGTTTGTGCAACGACGCAACGACATTTGGCACATTTGAAGCGTTTTGCAACGAGGACCACTCCGTTGAACAAGTGACAACGCTGATAAGGCTGTGTTTGCTCGACGATTCCCGTCTGTGTTCGGTCGGAAACGGGTTTTACGAACGAGAATAATCCAATCGTCCGTTCAAAGAAAGACTCACGATTAAAAATGAATCGTCGCGCCCATTGTAAAATTCACGCGTTGCACAGATAAAGAGCAATTGATAAGAGTCATCGCGATAATCGTATCTAGTGAGACAGTACGCTTGTCCTTAAAACAAAGAACGGTTAAACGAACGCCTAAGTCACGAAGCAACGAGGCAAGCTATTTGTCCACCCCTAACCCCTCGTACACATGCGTCACCAAAAATCAATAAGGCTGCGCTACAAAAGGAACGCTCGATTGATCTCTTGTAAATCATGGTAAATACGTCGACGAACACATTCCATTAGAGCGCTAATTAGACGTCGTCGTTCTAATTTGTTTGAATAAAAGAACAATGTCGTTTCGTAATAACGCCGGATGCGAACGTACGGGTGACGTTGCGTACGAGAAACAAATATAATAAAAACCAAACTAAACGGATACGAGTACTCCCCGAACGAGGATAAAAACGGGATACGTACGGATGTAAAGACGTTCCTCGACGCGCCCTGGCTTGAACGCAAAGCTTTGCGCAAAAAAGATCGAACGATCGTCGAATCTGCGATCTGACGATAATCCATTCAGCGCGGTAATTTAATATCAATTGACGCTATAGATACGTAGACGTACGATACTCGTTATAGATGTAACACAGTTGTAATTCGATTCCGCGTCTATCCGACGACGCTTTGCGCTACACTCGTATACCTACGTACAGTCGTCGAGCAACCGTTTGTACGAGTTAAAAATACGAATACGTTGGACGCCAGATAAAATCTCTGGATGGATTTTGGGAGTTCTTGGTGCCACCTGGCGACGACGTACAACGAGGCCACGCGGAAGCATGGTACGCCACGGGATTGTCCAAGGTACGACAAACGTCAGCGATCTCGAACGTATTCGGGTTGTTCGTTGGAGGTACACGTTCAATTGAATTACATTTTGATACAGGCGGGCAAAACGATGCAGATGCCGGTACCGTCGTCCTACAACGACATTACAACGAGTAGCGAGTTACGGGATCACGTGGGTCCGGTCTGGTACGAAAAAACGTTCTTTGTACCGGCCTCTTGGTCCGATAGACGAGTCTTTCTCAGATTCGGCTCCGTCAATTACTTTGCACAAGTGGTGAGTAGTCGTCGCAGTTTTTCCGTCGTTCCTCTGGATGCTTTTACTTTTGTGGAGCAAAGTAAAACGATCCAAGAGTGCTTACGAACGGCTTCACGTTGCGCCCTCGAAAAATCACGTACAAATACAAGAAATAGTAACGAGCGTTCTCCTCGATTTCGCTTCGAACATCCGCACAGTGGTTGAACGGCGACTACGTGACCAGTCACGAGATAGGCCATCTACCGTTCGAAGTAGAAGTGACATCGGACGTATTGTTCGGTGGCAAGAATCGCGTCACGGTGGCTGTCGACAATATCCTCGTGCAGACGAGCGTACCACAGGGTCGAATAGTCGAGCTAGAGTCGGACAACGGCACGATCAAAGCACAGACGTACAGCTTTGATTTCTTCAATTACGCCGGCATCCACAGGTACGTAACGCGCGCACTCGTTTGTTCGTTCTCGAGCAACTAATCACTGGGCTAACGACGATTACAGGCCGGTGTTGCTACACGCCAAGCCGAACGCGTTCATCGAGGACATTAGCGTTAACACGGAAGTGATTAACGACGTCGGCTTGATTAATTACAAGGTCGAGGTGGCCGGGCTAAAACCCAACGAGAATTACACGTGCGACGTCAATCTCGTCGACGCCGAGGGTGAACGCGTGGCAAAATCCGCGCTCGATGGCAAGACGGGCGTCCTCAAAGTCAACTCGCCAAAATTGTGGTGGCCAAGATCCGTTAGCGAGGAGCCTGCTTATCTTTACACTCTAGAGGTTTGGCGTTGTCGATTTGTCCAATTCACGCGAGGCACGTTGCAATTGAGCGAACGTTGTAACATCAAACGAAATCCAGGTGATACTCAACGTGACGAATCGCACGATCAAAGACGTCTACAGACTGCCGATTGGCATTAGAAGCTTAAAGTGGACCGAGACTTCGTTGTTGATCAACGGCAGACCGACCTATCTTTATGGGTTTGGCAGACACGAGGACTCAGCCATAAGAGGTCGCGGACTGGATTTGCCCACGGTAGCACGAGACTACGAGCTGCTAAAGTGGATCGGCGCCAATTCGTACAGGACTAGCCACTACCCTTACAGCGAGGAAGTGCTCGATCTCGCTGACAGGTATCGTACGCGCCTTCAACCTCGGCGATCTATCGAATTATCGATCGAACGTTTACCAAGCGACAATGCGAACAATGCGAACGATGCGAACGTTGCAGACTTGGATTTCTCGTTATCGACGAGTGTCCCTCGGTGGACGCGGAAAACTATTCGCCAGCGTTGCTACAGCGCCACCAGTACTCCTTGTCGGAATTGATAAGACGCGACAAGAATCGGCCCTCGGTGATAATGTGGTCGATAGCCAACGAGCCGAGGACAGCTTACTACGAGGCACGTCCGTATTTCAAGCAGGTTGCACGCCACACCAGACAAATCGACCCAACGCGCCCCATTACAATGTCCATTGCCACTCAGCCCGACGTCGGTGATTCGATTCAAATTCAAATTTAACCTTCACTCGACTCGATTTAACCTTGTCTCGATCGTTTGTCCGTTTGTTTTCTTGCTTTCAGGAGGATAACGCCGGACAGTACGTCGACGTTATCAGCTTCAACAGGTATCACGCTTGGTACTCGAATCCTGGAAGGGTCGATACAATCACCAAAAATATCGTGACGGAAGCGCAAAAGTGGCACAACAAATACAACAAACCCGTGATGATATCGGAATACGGCGCCGACACGATGTCCGGACTACACGAGGTGACACTTTGCAAAATTATCACGTCGCGTTAGCAATTAGAATTTCACCGTTTGTATTTACGATTCAGTTGCCTGAATACATTTGGAGCGAGGAGTATCAGATGCAAATAATGTCTAATCACTTCAAAGCGTTCGATCAACTGAGAGAACAAGGCTTTTTTATCGGTGAATTTATCTGGAATTTTGCTGACTTCCGGACCGCCCAAAGTAAGAGATACGGGAACAACGACGTGGGAAAGGGACTGATCGATCGCTGCCTTATCCACTCAAAAACTTGATCTCGTTGTCTTCTGTTTTAGCTTACACAAGAGTGGGCGGTAACAAAAAGGGTGTTTTTACGAGGGACAGGCAACCGAAAATGGTTGCGCATCACGTTAGACGAAGATACCATTCTTTGACCGTAGACTCTGGTTCCGACAAGACGCTCAACAGTCTTGCGAATTATATATCACAGCGTTATTACAGTCAATTCGATCAGTGATCAAAGTAAAAACCGCAGGATTCTCCGTACGTTGTACGTACGGGCGCGCTTCGTTGCTGCGAAACTCGTTGACCGATGTTTTTCAACGGACTCGATAAAAAACAACTTTACCAAATCTCACGATAAGCTGCGCTAATACGCCTTACTAATATCGCCATTTGACGATTCGATTTGATGACGATCGTTTTTTTTTTTTTGTTTTTTTTGACTATTTGTTTTCAGATAAGTTTACTGCGTAAGAATATTTTGTAAAATACGCGTACACGAAATCATGTAGGTGTCCTTTGACGTTACTCGCTTTTCAAACTCTTGTAAGGTTAAATTATCGAATAAAGCGATTTATTGTATAAACGATTTATTGTCAATAATGATTTGTGACGTGCAGTGACATTCTATTTGTTTATCAACATCTTGTATATTTCCTTAAAAAACAATTCAACAACCAGCCGCATTCATCGAGTAACGAGTCATGCGATATATGTACACGCATGTTCGTTTTAGTTATAAACAAGCACTTTATTCAACGCACGGTGTTTGTCTACGTACATACATACATATACATCTAAAAATACAATTAGAAGAGGTAGTTTGATTCAAAAGATGTCGGAAAACGCTAACGGAAAGCGCAAAAGCATTTTTGGCAAATATTTTGAAAATTACACGTTTACGAGTGCAACGGATGACGAGACGTTGAATGCCAAACTTCCAGGCTTACTTTATCCTAGAGAAAGCGAATCTCGAGAGGTACGATTTCGTTCGATAACAGAACACTTGTTGCAACTTTTTAGGTTATATTGTTACCTGTGACTTTGTTAATTATTTTAACACAAATCAATACGATATTTCGTTCACTCGTACTGTTCAATACCTTGAAGTTTTACTTATGAGTCTGCATTTCCATACTCTTCGATATAGATATCGTACTTTTCTAAACTACAAATATAATTTTCATAACATTGCAATACTTTTCACGGATTAAACAAAACTATGACGTTTATCAGGTTAAATCTCTCGATGGATTTTGGGATTTTGTTGTACCACCATCGGATGATGTCCAGAAAGGGCACAGAGAAACTTGGTATCGCAATGGTTTATCAAAGGTACTAAAAGATATTAACATAAATTGCCACCAAGAAATAATACATTTTCCATACCATTAGATAAACAATGTAATGCAAATGCCAGTACCTTCGTCGTATAATGACATTACGACTTCTCAAATTCTAAGAGATCACATTGGTCCAGTTTGGTATGAAAAATCATTTTATGTACCTGCTTCATGGAAAAATGAAAGAGTTTTCTTAAGATTTGGCTCGATTAATTATTTAGCACAAATAGCAAGTTGATTATATTTCTTATTTTCTACTCGATTGTTCAATAATATTAATATATATATTAAAACTGCAGTGGTGGAATGGTGATTTAGTCACTAATCATGAGATTGGACATTTACCCATTGAAGCAGAAGTGACATCGCATGTTTTGTACGGTGAAAAAAACCGAGTGACAGTTGCAGTTGATAACAGTCTTCTCAGAAAGTGCGTACCTCAAGGCAAAATTGTTAATGTGGAATCTGATCTTGGCATTACTAAAGTACAAACTTATAGTTTCGATTTTTTCAATTATGCAGGTATTCATAGGTATAAGATTTCAATTATATTATTACTTCTGATCAATTAAGACAATCAATTTGAACGAGGCTCCTTTTTTTATCTTTAGGCCTGTTTTGTTGCATACAAAGCCTCAAGTGTTTATTGAAGATATCACAGTTGTAACAGAGGTAAGTGACAACACTAGTATCGTTAACTATAGTATTGAAATGGGTGGTTCTCATGAGTCAGAAAGTATAGAATGTCAAGTGAACCTTTTTGATGCTGAAGATCAATCTGTCATAAATGCTCCACATCTTGGAATCCAAGGTACATTACAAGTAAATGCTCCAAAGCTGTGGTGGCCTCGTGGTATGAATCAAGAAGTTGGTTATCTTTACACACTTGAAGTAATTTAAAATCTTGAATATAATTCTTTCCATTTTAAATTAGTACTCGAACAGTATTTGGTCGAGAAAACAATATAGATAAAAGCTGACAATTTTAGGTAACAATGACAACGCTAAATCCAGAAAAGTGGGATATCTATAGACTACCAATAGGTATTCGTAGTATGGAGTGGACCACAACATCATTGTTAATAAATAAAAAATCGATATATTTCCGTGGCTTTGGAAGACATGAAGATTCTGCAATTAGAGGTAGAGGATTAGATTTAGTGACAGTAGCCAGAGATCATGAATTATTGAAATGGATAGGCGCCAATTCTTACCGCACTAGTCATTATCCATATAGTGAAGAAGTACTTGACATAGCTGATAAGTATGTTCTTCATTTCCCATTGAAACAAATTAATTGAAATGACATGTTCATTGACGAGATGCATTATCGTCAGGCTGGGATTTCTTATAATTAATGAATGTCCATCTGTGGATACTGAAAAATTTTCTTCAACTTTGCTTGCGAAACATAAAAAGTCTTTGTCAGAACTTGTCAGACGAGACAAAAATAGACCATCTGTCATTATGTGGTCAGTTGCTAATGAACCTAGAACTGCTTATCGGCATTCAGCTTCTTATTTTAAACAAATAGTTCAGCATACAAAGCAACTTGATCCAACAAGACCAGTAACCATTGCTATAGCTGTATCACCATCTGTATCTATTCTGATTTTATTAAATTAAAATTTTGTCCAATTTCCATTTCTTTGCATCATAATAAATATTTTTAAGGAAGATAGAGTTGGCCAATATCTTGATGTGATAAGTTTCAACAGATATAATGGTTGGTATTCTAATCCTGGGAAATTAAATATGATTACCAAAAGAATAATAGACGAAGCTCAAGCTTGGCACGACAAGTACAAGAAGCCAGTGTTAATATCCGAGTATGGAGCAGACACCATGCCTGGATTACATGAAGTAAATAATTTATTAACATAATTCCTGAAAAATCATCAATATTGTATTATCAATACAAGTAACAAGATAAGAATGTAATATCAAATTAATTAATTTATATTTAGTTACCAGAATACATTTGGAGTGAAGAGTATCAAGTACAAATATTGTCCAAACATTTTAAAGCTTTTGATCAACTTAGAGCTAAAGGTTTCTTCATTGGTGAATTTATTTGGAACTTTGCAGATTTCAGAACAGCTCAAAGTAAATTTCAAAATTGACTTTTTGCTTGGTACTGTCGTCAAGTCTTAAACAAATTTTGTTGATTCTAGCCTATACTAGAGTTGGTGGGAATAGAAAAGGCATTTTTACAAGAGACAGACAACCAAAAATGGCTGCCTATCATGTTCGCAAGCGTTTCCATGCTTTGGGTGCTGAATACGATAAACAAAAACTTCCTGATGATCTCGACAACTATGTTATATCCTTGAATTCTTTTTGATATTGTACTAATGTAAAGTTTTATAGACTATCCCACTGTATTTTTGTAAAAAATAAATTATTATAAAAAATTTGATTTAAAAATAATTTTATGTTCTATCATCTATTAACAAGGTTTTTCATTATCCGATGATTCAACTACTTTCAAACAAGCGTCAGCAAGTTCAACAAAAATAGGTTCCGTCATAGCTTTTGCTATGGCCTCTGTAGGATCTTTATTGCTCAAAACCCCTTTGATAATATCTCGAAGTTGTGGATTTTTCAAACAAATTTTCACATCCTCGTTATAACGAAGTTGTTCAAGTTTCTCGATTGGAACAGTATCTTCCGTAGGAAAGTTATATTGAGTAGCTGATACACTGTTGTCTTCAATGATTTTTTCATTTATAATTTCAGATTCTTCTATACAACTATCTTTATGCTTCGTACAGCAAGTTACAGAACAACTGAAAAAAAAATGTGCAATAAGATTGATAGTTATTAAATTTAACAGTTGAACGAGAAATAAAATTATTCAAAAATTTGTATAATATTGTATTATTCATGAATAATCTTTATACGACTTGTTGAAAGTAAATGCTAACATTTGAAAAGTGTTTACTCACTATGATTGTTTACACTTTGGACACTTGTATTTAGTATTTTCATCTTTACAAATACAACAACTTTTCTCACCCATTGTTATGAGTTGTTTTACAATCTTAAATACTTGTTCGTTGTCAAATTGTTGGGTCGATAAACTAAAAATAAGCCAAAAAACGTACAGATTGTTAGACACGTGCTTTGAGCGGCATTACAATTCTCTATGAGTTATAACCTCAATTTTCAATATTATAATCATCGATCTCTTATTCCTATTAGACTCCGCAATATCGCAATAAATGCCAAACATAGAAACTATAAATTTTCGATAAAAAATATTCTTCTTATGAAATAGTCAGTGCCATACTACGCTTTTTAATAATTCTAAAAAAAAGTTTCAACATAGCTGGATAAAAATTATTACGTTTCAAATTTGGCGCCTTGGTTTGAAAACATTTTTAACTGCGTAATGTTTGAGCTCTCGTCGCAATAAATATCGAATAGTTATATTAACGTATTTTCCTATTTTTACAATGTTAGATCCGTCAGTTTTCCGAATGATCAAACATTGAAAACAACTCGAAAATAAAAAAGAATCAGATATTGGATATTGTATTAACATAAGTTAATCCGTTTCTTCCATAAAATATTTACGTAAAAATTAAAGAACAAATTACTCGATACTTGTCGGACATCCTGCGTATAATACTTTATATTTTGAAGGATATAAAGGAGGACCATGGACGATAAGAATAATTCTGCAGCCAACAAGCGTACTAATAAAAATCCCATAGGTGCCGAGTCTCCGTGCAAAGCTCCGAAAATTGATGATCAGAATGTGCAAACACCGGATTTACAAATGCAAAATCCTAATCAAGGGCTTTTTTTGTTAAATTTGTCACAATCAATAGATAGCAAAATGAATAATATAGCCAAGTTGAGACAACAGTTTGTAGAAGAAGTGAAGAGTATTGAATTATCCCAAAAGGTTTACTCTGAAATTGCTTAAAAAATTGCGTATTTTATTATGTTATTAATAATATTCGATCTTCAGGATTCAATCAAAAGCTTAAAGCAAAAAATTATTGAGACCAATCAGAAAGTTGGGATTTTTACCGCAAAGCTCAAAGAAGCAAACGAATTTTTATGTAATCAGAGTGAAATAATTTACAAGAAAGAAGAAGAAAATAAAGTTTTGAGGGATAAGTAAGAGAGATCAAATACACGTTGCAAAGATGTCGTGATTGTTAATGAATATTTACGTATATTTGTTAGAGTGGAAGAGTTGTTTGGATACCAAAAAATACTTTATGAGAATATGGAGGCCATTTCAAATATTCTTTGTACCCATGAAAATCTTTCCAATCAGTTAGCGAACGAATATGATCGTGTTATGCTAACACAAGACAATGATATTACAACATTGGAAGAGAAGCTCAGAAAATTGAATCCAGATGAAAAACGTAACATCGTTATTTTTAATAATATCCACTTGAAAAATACACGTTTATAATATGTGTGGGTGTGTGTGTTACCTGTTTTTAATAGTCTTAACAGAATTAGACGAATTAAACTTGAAAACAAATGAGATGGAAAGAGCAATTGTTGATTGTGAAAGTAAAAGTTCTCAATTGGAATGTAGATTAAAAGAAATCAGAATAGAAAAAGAAATGGATCGGAAGAAAATGGAAGAACTTGATAAAAAGTAAGAGTTGTTTTTCGCAGTTTGATTATTGCTGCGAACAATAAAGTAAATGTGATTGTTGTTATCTGTTTTTATTTTAGAATCGTTGAACTTGAAATAAATAATAATACGATGAAAGAAAAGACATCTCGCGAAAAAAGTAAACTGCTCGATGATTTACAGAAATTAGATCAAGTAAGCGTTTGAAAATTGTGTAAAACCATAATTAACCAATTTAAATTGCATTGTAATTTTGTCCATTAGGAAATAAACGCTCAGATATCAAAACGAAAAAAATTAGAATCGCAGAATGACGAATTAAAACGAAAATTAGAAATAAATAAGTAAATAACTTAATGTTATCATTGAGTACATGCATTTTTTTACTACAAATTGATTATTTCAGGTGCAAAGAAGAAGATATAAAAAAACAAATAACAGAAGCAAATACTAAATTAAACGTGCTTTTATTAGAGGCAATAACAATATTGCTATATAAAATATCTTGCAAATAGGCTTTTCAAATTATTTTATCGTATTTATTTTCTTTATAGAGTGAAAATTTAGATACAGAGAAGAGCAAAACTGAACAGGAGAATGAAATCAAAGTGGATAAATTAAAAATAGAGTTAACTGCTAAGCAAACTGAACTGGCCTTTTCTAAAAATAACCATACGCAAGCTGTTAATATTTTACAGAATAAAATTTCTGAGTTGCAACTAAAATTGAAATGCTACGTGGGCGTTGAATTGAACTTACAGAAAGTTGAAGCAGATATCTCTACAGAAGAAAAACTACATTTACATGCCGTTAGAAGCTTCGATGAGAAGAGAAAAGAGCTTACCGAAAAAATTAAATCAATAACGGAGAAAATCGACGATAATAGGTCAAAGTTAAATAAAACTGATCGGGATATTTCTGAAGCTGAAGGAAAGATACATTTATTGGAAAAAGAAATACGAGAAATTAATGAAAAATATGAGATCAAATTGAAAGTGTCTGAAGAAAGAACCGAAAAAGTATCATCTCAAAGTTTCAATCAACACGAGTTGCCAAATCTTTTTATGACAGAGGTAACATTTGAAATATTAATAGAGAATATTAAAATAAATAAAAATGTTATTCATATTTTTCGATAAAATCTTAGGGATTAGGCAAAGTAGAAAAAGAAAAGAACAGGAAAAAACTTTATACTCCTACGTTAGCAGACAACGATTTAGTATGTATCCCTGTTAATAATTTATTGCAATTTTACGCATATCTAAAATGTTTTATCTGTATTAAAGGATATTGACTCACTAACACTTGAAGAACAAGTTACACATTTAACTCAAGTGCCCACTTCATCTCCAGTAAGAATTATTATATTAATTTATTAATTCGTTTTTATCGCGATAATCGCTAATATTCTTTCTTATTAAAAATTGTCTTCTGTTTTATTTTTTACTTGTAGGAGAAAACTCGAAAATTCTTCAAACATACAGTTTTATCACAACCGAAAAGTAAAAAGGAAAATGTTTCAAAAGGAAAGGGAAGAGGCAAAAAACATTAATAGAATCACATATTTGACATTCTGCATATGTTTACATATGTTTACAGCTTATGTGAAACGTTTGAAAAAAATTTGAAAGAAAATTGCAATTTTTTGTTTTTTAAGACTCAAGTCAATGATATTATAGATTAAGTTAAATTCACATTGTAATTTTATATTTAAAAATATAAACTATTCTAAAGTTAGGGATGTTTATTTTATTATTCTTTGTATTAATGTCTTTTAATTTTCTTGTATGTTTTCTGGGTTAAAAACAGAAAATTAGCCATTCAACAAAAAAAAAACTATATTTCTACAATAAAATTATATAAAATGAAAATAGAAATGATAATTGATCTGATATAATTGTTATTCTTTGTTTAAAGTGACTTTTCTATTCTCTATGAAACTAACAAAAGTTATTTTTACGATTTTCCTACTTTGTGAAATTATATCCATATTTTTTAACTAAAACTTTTTTAGCAGCATTGTGTTTTGCATCTTTTTTATTACCTGCAGCTGTGAAACAAATTAAATTAATAATTTTTATAAGAATCATCAGTATCATGTTAATGTAGCGACATAAACTTGATTTGTTGAACTTACATTCACCCACGTACTCTATATCATCCAAAGTTATAGAAAAAGTAAAAGGTGGTTTATTACTATTTACTTTCAAATCAACAAATTTTAAATCTTTTCCTAACAATGCATTCAAAATAACACTTGGATTAGTGTCTACAGGAAGTATTTTCTTCTGTATTTTCAAAGAACGAGTAATTTTTATTTTAGAAATCTCATTCTTGAGAGTACTCTGACTAGGTGATTTTTTTTCTGGATACTTTTTATGAGTTTTCTCAGACGTATAAAAAAGTAACCATTCTTCCAAAAGTTTAAACATTGCCAAACTTCCTAGCAGTTTCCAAGAATTGGTATTATACTGAAAAATGATATCCTATAAAAATTGCTTTCACATTTTTAAGTAAAAATACAAATTATTGAATTACCACAGACTCAATATCATCGCTATCTGTCATAGTAGCAAATATCATATCGAAGAACAAATCCTTCAAAGCAGCTTCTGCTGCAGCTTGTTTTGCAGTTATTTCTGACTTGCCACTTCCATAATAAGTTTTATCATCAACCTGACCATGTATCATTCATTTCAAACGCTTTTAAAAAAATTACTTTTTCATAATAAAAAATCATCTCTAACACTCCTTACCTCAACTGATCCAATTATATTCTCATTTAAAGAATGTACAACAGTATAAGTAAGCCCAGGTTTTAATTCATTTAATATGTTTACAGCATCTCTTGGAATGTAAGTATCAATATCATCTATATCATTCTTACTGTACATTATATTTTTCTCGGTATCGGCATCTGCAAAATGTAGAAAACTCACATGATTTTAGCAGGAGACGATCGCGTTTTGCACCGATATTTCATAAAGATGGTGATTATAAAAGTATGAATGAAGGTACCGCGTTTTTACGATTTTCAAAGAAAAAATATAAAATTAATGATGTTGGAACTGAGTTATATTCAAGTAACGTAACATATTGCCAAATAATATTGATGAGAACAAAACCAAATTTTCAAAACAAACACTGACTTGCAGAATGTTTACTGGATGAAGTTGCAAACTTTGGATAAAACGCCATTTTTCTGTGCTTATAGTATTTCTAATTCATTGACTCGAGACGATATCAAAATTCTCTTATCAATAATAAAGTTA
The DNA here is from genome assembly GCA_030064505.1 of Chouioia cunea. NCBI lineage: Eukaryota > Metazoa > Arthropoda > Insecta > Hymenoptera > Eulophidae > Chouioia > Chouioia cunea. Next base: position 10,180,844 of record JAOPFQ010000001.1, on the reverse strand, counting down.
TCTTCACTATCGATAAAGGTGAACTGCAGCATGTATGTAAACAAAAAACTTCTGGAATTTGACGTACGTGCACTCGATCCTTTTGTAGCACATATATGTGTGTTTGTACGTGTGTGTGTGTGTGTTTATATATATATTATTTTATAAGGAATGTTATATTTTATATTAAATGCAATAATATAAAGAATATTTATATATTTTGCAACCACGTCACAGTAAAGTACGCAATGAAAGTTTTGAGATTCGAATGAACCTCATATATACTGCTATTAAAACCACGGTATCAAAACAAAGGACTTCACCGAACTGCGATCGGTAAGTGGAGACACAACTGTCTACGCATATCCTACATATTTCTTTATATGGTAAGTAGTTTTGTACTACGATTACTAATTTTCAGAAATACTATTTCATGAAAAATTAATAAAATATAGGATTTATGATGAATACAAAACGCTAATCAAAATATTAAATATTTTCCTAATAAAAATATTCGAGATTTTTCATTAACAAAAAATTGCTAATTCCAAGTATGAATTATTTTATTTCGCGCAATAAAAATGTTTACAAACGTTAAATAAAACAATACGTACATTTGAAAATTAGATGATTGGAAGAACATACATCAATTATTTTTGAAGAATTACAAATTGACATCAGGTATGCTTAGTTGAAGCAAGTACTAACAAAATAAATAATAATATATTAAAATCATGATAAATTTATTCCAATAGATAACGATCTACAGAATAATGCTTTTATACATTTGATCCTAACAATTTGTAAAATTAAACAACTGCTCTTGAACATTTTGTAGAGCTTTTATTAGTTGATCGAGGATCTTCTTTGATGGGAACAGCTATTTTTAACCTTACAGTGGTGCAAAATGTTGCACACAGTATCTGTTCGGCTTGAGCTGCAACCTTCTTAATACGCTCACCAGATTTTCCTATAACTAATCTAGCAACCCTCACAGAGGGGCAGTTAACATTTGTTACAATATTTATGCTTCCATCTTCACAGTATTCGATATGTTCAACACAAACGTTTACCAAATATGGTATCTCTTGAGGAAGATCATCTAAAAGTTTTGCTTTGACTATTTGTTTGATGATGGTATCAGATGATTGATCAGAAAACGTTTTCTCATCATAATCCCAGTCTCGTTGCTTTGCAGAATCCACAAAGTAGTTCTAAAAGTAGAATTGACATTGTAATTAAATATTATAAATTACAGACATCTATTGAGTTTTAAAATTGAAAATATTTACTCTTAAATCATCAACTCCATCTCCTGTTAGAGCAGAGATCATGAATACATCGGAAAAATTCGGCCAAACATCTTTATGAGTTAACTTACTCACGACCTCCAGCAACAATCTTTTATTTTTTAACGTATCAATTTTATTTAAAATGAGAATCGATTTAGTATTTGCTTTAGAAAGCTCAAGCAAACTAATAATTTTTTGACTAATTGATTCTCTAGCTTGAACACGGGTCATATCCTGTATAATACCAACAACATCTGCTGCTCTCATTGACTTTTCAGCATCTGTTTTAAAACTATTCTCTAATTTGTATCTTTTTATATCACCTTTTCCAGGTAAGCCAGGTGTATCTATGAATATTAGCTGAGTGTCATCTATGCAACATATTGCCGTAGCCTTGTTCCTTGTTGTGTGTATTTTTGATGATGTAGCACATACCTATCAATAGTATACTAAATAAATTAATCGAATCCAATATCATTACCTAACAGTACATATTAGGGCCTAACAATATTACTCACGGGCCTGCCAACAAGATGATTGATGAGAGTACTCTTTCCTGAATTAGGCAATCCTAGTATGGCAATTTTCAAAGACTTCACATTGTTCTTGTTATCCTGATCATTAAGGAATCTCTTTTTGGCCTCTATCAGACTCTCGCCAAGGTCGTCAGCAAAGTTTGAGGCTTGTCTGACAATTTGTGCGCCCGCTCGTGCCGCTTTTTTGCTAATACAGATCCACATCGCAAGAATTCAAAAATGTCCACTTGCAACACTGTCAAAATTGACCGATTTTCGATGTCAGCGCAAAATCATGCTGTTTTCACCGGACCACCTATTGAAGGTTATGATCGGGTATCGTAGTGCAACATCTCGATGCGGCTTTTTGCGTAACCTCTAAAAAACAAAGAAAATACTCTGAGATTATAGAAACAACGTTACATAACGATGACACGCGGGTACTTTGAAAAATAAAAAATGACATATATATACTTTTTTCCGTCCGCAAAAGCCGATAGGAGATTATTATTACACGGCGCGGTGGTAATCATGCACGACGACTGTATCACGTGGGAAATCGCTCCAAAGTGGCAGTTTCGTCTGCACCAGAAGCTATACTATGTGCTCAATGTTGTTACAGAGCGTGCGCGTGATTGGGTTCGAATTTGAGAATGTATGCGTGAATGTGTGTTGACAGTAAACACACCTAAAGCGAGAATTGCATCGTTCGGGGTATCTTGTTGATATATATCTATGTATGCATTCGTAAAACTCTGTACGTGCGCGCGCAAGTGTAACCCCGACCCAGGCCACAGCAGGTATCGCTACTGCACGAATAGCCCAAGTGCAGCACACACACGGCGATATTGTGTTGTTATCTCATGTGCGCGGCGTACATACTCAATACTTTTTTGACGCGTTTAGCTATGCGAATTTCGGTCGAGATTTGTTAAGTAGCGCGCGCCATAGACAAGTAAATAAAAAAGTGTATTACGAGAGTGAAAAATACAGTTGCAGCTGTAATCTATTCGCCTTACTACTTTGATTGACGTTGCAATAACAAACTAGCTATTAAAAAAAAAATTTTAATTTTTTTTCTTTTCTGCGTGATCTCTTCGCCTGTGATTTAGCAGAAATCTTTATACTCGAGAATCGTTAACTGTGCTTCAGTGGTTATAATTATTATCTCGAAAACAGTACGCTTTTTCACAAAATGGAAACAACAATAGTGCTTTCGTCTCAAGCGCAAAATCATTTGTGTCAACAAGCCAGGTGTTGCTTTTTCATCCTCGCTATCTCTCACGGTTGCTTGCCTTTAACAACTTTCGATGTGTTTTTTTATGCTAACGCGACGTCATTTTTTCGATTTCCAGATAGTTCTTCCACGTTATTTTATGTTCATTAAGCAAACAACAAATGTTACCACATCTGCAGTTTATTTGCGTTAGACTTCAAGCAATGAAGCAGTTCATTTAGGAAAGTTCAAAGTCACTAATCATTGACTCACAACTACTGGAATAATGCATTTCTGGATTGACAAACCTGCAGGGAGATACTATGGATTTAGTGGTCGGCGTTACCCAGCTATGTCTTTTCCAAAGACCCATTTTAGTAAGCAAACGTACAGTCTAATCGCTTAGTACAATATAACAAAATCAAAAACAATTGTTCATTGTTTGTAGCAGGTAACCATCGGAGATGTACCAATGCATTAGATGCACACAGACTGCATATGGTTACTCCAGTTCATAGATTTCAGACTGTTAACAGTAGTGCAAATTCTGCTGGACCTAGTGCTTCCCATTCTAGCAGATGCCCTAGGCAAGGTACAAATAATAGCAATAGAAACTCTTCCAACAACTCTGGAATACTACCTGGACAAGAGAATAGCAAGTAAGTATTGAAATTGATTGCTATTTAATTATTCTTATCAATGTTGTAATATCAATCAGAGATTTGACTTCCCAACAAACACTGATAATTTATTATTTTTCTTCCAGTAGCAATGTAAATAACTCAAATAACAATCAGCAAGCACTGCCTCAGTCATCAAGTGCTACAAACAGAGCAGGTCTTCTTAATTTTTCCGAGTTTAGTGATGCTGAAATGGCAGGTTATCGTTTACGTTGCAGTGTGTGGATTATTTTTATATTAGCTACTGGTTTTGTAGCTGCAGCTAGATTTTATTTTGATCACCAGGTAATTAAAATTTTTTTTTATAAGCTTTACATTTGAATTTACACAAAATGACAAAAGTTAGGTGTATTACGAACAGAAAATTTGATTAAAAACAAACATATTTTTAAGTTGAAAAAGAAAAAGAAAAAGAAAAAGAAACCAAAAAAATATATATCATTGGAATGGTATGTTTTTTATTAGTCAATGAGCAAAGTTCGATTTTAAGATTTGTATACACGTCACGTAAGTTTTTCACGTGTATACGCGAGTTTAAATACACAAACGAAAAAAATTTGTTGGAAATTAATTTTTTAATCGTTAAAGATGTAAGATATGTCATGCTTGTAATGACATTCGGGTTAAACGAATGAAAACTTTATTTCTATGTTGATAAACGCAAAAACTATCGCTTCCCTCTGAGTTTGGTTGTTCCTATTAAAATCTCATTAATGTGTGACGTTACGTATAAAACTGCTGCAAATGAAAATAATTTGTTTTTTGTTTATAATTAGCAAGGTGCTGGTTTGGAAGTACTCGTGTTCTGTGGACTTTTAGCGACTCTTCTGATGTCTGGATGTTTCTATTCAGTGACATGTCGACGCGCGCAAAACAATCATCAAGAAGTCCAAGCCGAACCCATCGCGACTGTTACGGTTGCCAGCCCGAACTCTAATGAAAGTAATAGGCAAGTCATAATGCCTATCAGACAAAATCCACCTCCCCCATATCATATAGCAATTCTTATCCCTCCTCCAATGTCACCGGAAGAAGCACCTCCGCCTGCATACGATAAGATCATGCAATAAAATCACCTTTCGTTCTAGTCATTTGCATTCACTGTTCATATGTAAACACTCATGAATTATTAGAATACAAAGGTCTTCGATAGTTACACTAATTTTTAGTATAGTTATGCAAACATACAACAGATTGCATTTATATAAATATAGATTTTTGTAATGTGATATTATATTGGCCAAAGGAAAAAAAATTTAACAAAGAAACATTTTATTGATAATAACTGATGAGAAAAGCAGCGTAATTTTGTATCTTCTAATAGCTATAGAAAAAAAAACAGAAATATTTAAGACGAAATTAGCAAGTCACAAGTTGAAACTTTTTATTTTTGTGATGGAAACAAATATTCCATTAATTTATTATCATTGATTATACTATGAGAAAGCTGACAAGTCTTAGGCATGTGCACAAACATTAAGTATTTTACTTATTTTCAAAAGTTCACACATTCAAAAATGTATTTGAATGAAACATAGAATACGATTTCGAGGTCAAATTTTTATAAGTCTTTAGTACTCCTATTTTATTCGACAATTTTACTACAGTATACGACACTTAATTAAAAAGATTTTAGTCCTAATCGGTCGAAAACTAACTTAAATCCATTATAATGCGTTCATTGTGTATTAGTCGTGTAATCTTGACAAAAGTACACGAATATTATATTTAACACATAGTTACTAAAGTTTTTCTTCAACAAACCGTTAGTGTGATTATATAAATCAATATATAATTTGCAGTACTGCCAACACATATTGCGTATTTTAATAAATTTCATATGTGTGCCTAATAGTAAATATAAAAGTATTTTTTTTAATTGAATATTTGATAAATGTATGTATTTTTAAAATTAATATCTTTAGAACAATTTGTACTCGTCATGCTAAACATTTTAATCTTGTATATAGGTCTATTCTATCTTTGTGAAATCAAAATTTTGTTGTTATAAATGTTAATTCTTTATGAGCTAGAGTACTATGAACTTTCTGTGTATGTTTCCCCAAGAGATTTAATTTATTATATAAGTCAATCTATATGACACTACTATTGAATTTTATACAAACAAATCTTCAAATATATATAGGTAATCATTTTCTCAATTCTCGGGTTTGCCAAATCCTTCATGTGTAAGATGTACTATCGCCTAAGCTGTGACAATGAATTGAAAATAAAGACTTTTTTTAAATATAGTGCTTTCTCAGTTTCTTGTAACTGCTCGATAAAGAGTATTTACATGTGCATATAAAATTGCAATGATGATAATGGTTAATAAAGCTAATCAAAGTTATATAAATATGTTTTAAAGAATGCTAAATACTAAATATTTTGAATAAATACGATTATGGAATTTCTGACAAATTTCTTTTCGTAATTTGTTTCTCCAGTCCTTGATCGATAAAAACTAGTAATGGCTTTTTCTAAATCCATATTGTTGGCTAACATACATTCCTCAATATTAAAAAACAGTGCCTCTATTTCAAGGACTCAGTGTGTAGAGTAGTGTATATATTTATGTATAATTATTTAAAACAGGATCCAAAATTTATTCACTGTGTGATAGCTCAAGTATTTGAAGTGTTTCCTAGCTAGTAAATGTTCTACATAGATTAGACACTTTGTTACATTTTCACACATACAACATTCACAAAATAAAAAAGAATTGTTAAATTAAAAAATGAATATAAAAGATTTAAACTCTTTGAATTTCAAAGAGTTTCACATCTGTATCATACCATATAGGGGGTTCGACATTACGTAAATATATAACACCCCACATATACGTTCTAAACCATGCGGTTGTACCGGCATTTGCTTGGTATCGGCGAATGAGAATTGGATGTGGTACAGGCAACAATCCGACTAGTGTACCATGTTGTAAAAATTTCAAAATTTCACTTTCATCAGTCAAGCCCCTATAAATATCATAAATATCAATTATAACCATTCTGATATTTTTTAATATAGAAGTATCAGTGAATACATACTTATCAATACAGATCTTTTCAACTTGAGGTACTAAAACTTGTAGCAATCGCATGATAGTTTGTAATGGCAGTTTACTTTTCCATTGATAAACCCACTCGGCTGTCGGTATCCACTGATTAACGCTGTTCACAGAGTTGGATTGTTCAGTGACGCGAATTCCTCCTTTCTAAATTCAACGGACAATAAATTGTTATATATTTATAAATCGGCAATATGAACAAGATAATATTACTATTTGTATACTAACTGTCACAATAGATTCACTTTTTGTTCCTGTGGCTTGACTACAAGATGCATCTGCACTCGCAGTATTTGATTTGTTAACATCCACATCAGATGAGGGGCTCAATGGATGAGCTGATTCTTTTTCTGTCATCTTTTCGATTCCAGGTGTTTCCAACAGAGTTGCTTTGAGAGTTCCAGGCTCAGCAGGTTGCGCGGGATGAGAACCTTCCATGGCAGCTTCATTTACATTTTCTGTAGACGTGGTTGAAGGCATATGTTTCCTTTGCCTTTTGCTGAGAGATTTCGCAATTGTATTGCAATCACTCGGTAAATTAGCTAGTGCATGGAAAACTTGTCTCTTCCTTATTATTGTGTAAACTAAATTACTGTTTCCATCAAATTGGTACTGAAACGTAAGATAAAAATTATTATAACAAACGTAAAAAAACATTCAACGGTTATAAAGGAAGAAAATTCATTATTCTGGTCCTTTAAACTCACTTGAATAATGTTATTAAATATTTCAAGTAAGAAAAATACTAAATGATGATTCGTTGGAGCAGAAAATAGAAACCATGGAGTACTAAAAGCTTCCAATAGATGCAGAAGTTTTGTACTAGCAACCATTGATAATGTTTTTAGATATGGTGAAACATTGACTAGAATAGTCAACAGGCAATCAAACAAAGGTTGCAGTCTTTGATGGCCTGTTGTGATTATTTTGTGGAATACAGTGACAAGTAGATCAGCATGAGTCCCTGTAAAAAGAGAAATGTCAAACAAATGTTTTAACTAGGTAATTATTTGTGTGACTCTTGATACGATGAGTACCTGTAAACACTGGAATATCCATAGGTACAGTTGCAGTGTATGGTTTATTTAATCTAACACCAAAATTACGTTCGCCGCTCAATAGAAGTAGAATAAAAACTCCAATATGCATTAGACCGACCCTTGCTATCAATTAAATATAACTCTCAGTTTGCTCTTCTTCACACAATTTATAAATATATATTTTTACTTACATTGATCAGCTCTGGAATCATTTAGATGATACAATATGGGGACCAATACTTCAAGTACATCTGAACTCTTTAGTACATAATATAAAAACTTTTTGTTATAATCGCATAATTTCCAGAAGAATACAAGCTGTTCTTGATGAAAATGTACTTTTTTAGTGGAATTAGGCAAGTAAGTCTGCATCAGTGGATTGTTCAACAATCTCGTTATCCCTTTCAAAACAAAATGGAAATCCTCATCTCTGTGTATTCGGCTCAAATAATTAATAAATAAGTTATCTACAACAGCACCCTCTTCAACAGTTGCTCCATAGCTTGTGTCATGGTCAAGAGTGACAATCAGAATTTGTAGTGCTACCTCTACTAATGGCTCTAATGAGTCAGTGAATAATAAGTGATTGTAAGGGACTCCAAAACCCACTGGGTCATAAGCACACACTGTATTTAGTAGAGACGTGAACATTGGTAAAGCGTGTCTGAAAAAATTTAATTCAGTATTGAAAAGCTGCTTACATACTCATATATGGAATGTTTCTTGAATTTATAATTTACCTATTTTCAGAGCTGGTCAAGTATTGTATCCATTTATTTGGAGCTACTGATATGTCGGTTGGAGGATTATACATTGTTTCACTGAAGCATGTTAGCAATACTTTTAATAATTCAGTCCTGTTGGAATCTAATACTGGATTCCTTGGTTGCGATTGAGCAAAACCAACACCAGCTTCCCATATATATTCACAGCTGTCAATTGACTGTAATTCCTCTGCTTTGTCCTTAAAACATCAATTAATTGAAATAAAAACTTTAAAATGCACATAAAGCTGTTTTAATATTTAATACTTACTGGTCCAGACTTTCTATTTGCAACAACTGTGAAATCAGGACAAAATAGCAAATCCTATAAAGTAAAACAAATGTATTGGCAAAATTGTACATTCAGGAATATGTTACAGACTTTGTGTTACATACACATATGGCATTAAGTAAGGAATGTGCTAAAGGTACACTCTCTTCGTTTTCTTTGCCAGGCAAACTAGACCAGAAAAATCCTTTCCAATCAGAATCTTCAAAAATATAAGGCAATAATCTTGTCAACAGTCTACAACAATTTAAAACAGTTTGTTGTTCACTTTGAGTCCTACAACTGCTATCAACAGCCTTCACTAATTTTTCTACAGCTTTGTAGCATAACGTTGCTAAATTTGATGGAGCTTCTTCTCGGAGAATACGAATTTCTGAAGCTGGTATCAGAGTAAACACGTCTTGCACGCTAGATACGTTCTCTGACCAAAATTGATCCCAAAATGCATCATCAGATGCATCAATCACCTGAAAAAAAAGATGTTAATCAATAAATCGCTGGTTTGTAAAAAATCCTTTGACCTACTTTCAAAATGTTATTTTCATGTTAATCAGAGTGACAACGATATCAATCAAAATATTCATATCATATTTATCATGTAGAATCGATCAAATAAACGAGTTGTTACATTGACATATTGAAACAAGCTGCCGTATGAAAGCTGAGGTTATTTGTAAACAAAACAACTCGATAACTCACTTGTGTTTTCGACGTCAGCTGGACGACAGCTTTCCGAAAGTTTAACTTGGTGTCCGCATTTCCCATGTTTTCCTCGCGTTATTCACGATATTCCCAACTTCAACTAAAAAAGCTCACCATTTGGTATAGTCTTGACGTGTTAACACAATAAATTAGACGGCACCTATAACACACCAATGCCTTTTTCAGCGCATGCTTAAACAGCTGATACTTGTTATCGCTATTCGTTACGCTACACTGAAATATGGACTGGAGAATGGGAATGGAGAGGTTCTTTAGTATCGTTCGCGAAATATTAGACGACGCAAACATCTCGTAATAAGATCGCATTACAATGAAAGACTCTAAAAGACCTTGTAAATTACGAAAGTGTTGTTAGTATTATAAAAACGAAAAATTTAAACTGCTTTTTTTACATAATTAGATTAATTAAATATTTGGATTCGTACCATTTTCGAAAATGTACAATAATTTTGTTTATAAAATCATAAAAATAATCAAATAATCCATCCGCAAGGCCACATTGCATTGCTGCGTACTTTTCCATGTAGAATAGCCTTAAATGTTTGACTGTGCAGAGAAAGCCGACAACGTGTGTAGTGCGTACTGTGTAACGTACCCACGCCAACCTCGTGGTTCGTGTCAATAGTTATTTTATAACCTATGCGGTTACCATTAAGAAGTATATTTTTATATTTTAATAAGCAGTGCCAAAACATATTGAATTATTTATAAGGAAATTGAACTATTTGAGTCAACATGACCGAAGAAAACACCGTTGCCAAACAAAATAACGATGTCGAAAATAATTCCGAAGAAACGAAAACATGGGAAGAGTTGGTTAGTAGAATATTTTTACTTTTATTATTTTCCGTGTTTCCTTTTTTAACGTTATATCAATATTTTTGATGACGCATTTGTTGATTTGTTGATTACAGGGGCTTATAGAAGAGTTGTGTGAAACATGTAAAAATTTAAAATGGAAAACCCCAACAAAAATTCAAAGGGAGGCTATCCCTCATGTTCTTGAAGGTATTATAAATTGTGAATTTAAAGATCATACAGCAATTGGACAAATTATACAAAAATTGCGTTTACTAATATTACAAAATACTTGTAGGAAAAGATGTGATTGGTTTGGCAGAAACAGGATCAGGGAAAACTGCAGCATTTGCTCTCCCAATATTACAAGCACTGCTGAAAAGCAGTCAAAGATTTTTCGCGCTCGTTCTTACTCCCACTAGAGAGTTGGCTATTCAAATTTCTGAGCAATTTCAAGCCCTTGGTAAGATACAAGATAAATGTATACGATATGCTTAAGATCAATTATTTAAGTAGACAATATCTAATGCAAGCTGATCATTACAGGAACAAGTATTGGTGTTCAATGTGTTGTTCTTGTGGGTGGTATGGATATGATGACACAAGCAATAATGTTAGCCAAAAGACCACATATTATTATTGCTACTCCAGGTCGATTAGTTGATCATTTGGAAAATACAAAAGGATTTAGTTTGCGGAGTCTGAAATATTTGGTAATTTGAGCATAAATTAGTATATCTATCAATCGTTCTGTCAATACAATCAGGTTTTACAACTTGTACATTTGTAGGTCATGGACGAAGCAGACAGAATTTTAAATATGGACTTTGAAGTAGAAGTAAATAAAATATTAAAAGTCATTCCAAGAGAAAGAACAACACTATTATTTTCAGCAACAATGACAAAAAAAGTACAAAAATTGCAACGGGCTTCTTTGAGGTCAGACGCTACAGTAAAAGTAGAAGTTTCCAACAAGTATCAGACTGTAAATACTTTGCAGGAACATTACATTTTCATTCCAGTCAAATTCAAGGTATTGTTTTAATTATCTTTTATTCGTTTTTTTTATTAATCGAATAATAACGAACTTGTTTTATAGGATGTGTATTTAGTTTACATATTAAATGAACTGATGGGAAACAGTTTTATGATATTTTGTTCTACTTGCAACAATACCATGAGAACTGCACTACTTTTGCGTAATTTAGGATTTATGGCAGTTCCCCTGCATGGACAAATGACACAAAACAAAAGAATCGCTGCACTTACGAAATTTAAAGCGAAAAACCGATCTATTTTAATATCTACGGATGTTGCCAGCAGGTATGTATTGTTATTTAAGCAAAAATTTGATCAACAAATTTTTTTAATTAATACAATAATACATTCTTTTTTCAGAGGTCTTGATATTCCACATGTTGATGTTGTAATTAATTTTGATATACCAACACACAGTAAAGATTACATTCACAGAGTTGGAAGAACTGCAAGAGCTGGACGTTCTGGTATTGCCATTACATTTGTAACTCAATATGATGTCGAATTGTATCAAAGAATTGAACAGCTCATGAATAAGCAGCTACCTTTGTATAAAACTGAAGAGCAACAAGTAATGGTTCTTCAAGAGAGAGTAGCAGAAGCTCTGCGACTAGCTAAAATTGTATTAAATTTTTCATGATTTGTTTTATGATATTATTAATTGACAATATAATATTAAGTCAATGTATTTTATTATAGGATATGAAAACAAAAGAAGAATCCAAACGCGGTGGTAAAAAGAGAAATACAGAAGACGATGACGGCGATGATACTGAATTATCTGTTGGTGTTAGAAAACGTTTTAAAGGAAAATCGAAAGGGAAAGGTAAAGGAAAGAGACATTAGAGAGATATTTCTAAAAATTCTGTAAAATCTTGTTAATAATGCACATATTAAACTCAACTAACGTATTTTTCTGGGCAAGTCATTTATTAAAAGTTTTCAAGCAGCAAAGTAGAAAATGAATATACTGAATGTGTAGTTTCTACTTACATATTTAAAATCCAAGATTAAATCGTGAAAAAAAGTGTTGCGTATTAAATTTACGACGACTTATTGTTGATTTTACATTTATTTGTTTAATTCGAGTTTAAGCAACATTACATAAGTTTAATAAGTCATTATACCTGAAGACTTGTTGAGCAATGTTGAGTAATGTTTACGAATATTATTAAAATATCTATGCCTTATTAAATGTTTTAAATTGCATGGGGAAAAATCAAAGATAACATTTTGTTACATTATTCATATTGCAATTGTGTATTCCAAGATATTCCGCGTCTATAATAATCAATACTCGTGAAGTCGTCATTTAAAATTACAAAAGGCAAATAGTACGTTGTACGGAAAAGCTACTTAGCAAAATCACACTGTCTTTTAAAATTTTGAATAGTAAAAATTGGCAACAAGAACTTTGTTTGAAAAAGAAAGAAATTTATGTACAATCTGTGCAGGTGATCTGCAAAACTGACATTATTTCATATGTAAATTTAAAAATGCTAAAGAAGTATCTGCTTGAGATAATTTATGAACACACACTTTAAGTACATTTATACACAATGGAAACCTTTGTACTGAAACTTCTAAAATAAACTTTCACAAATTCAACTTCTATTGTTATTGGCAGGTGGAAGCTGTCTGCTTCGCCGTGCCATCGCCAGGTAGCGATAAATTCTTGGTGAACGATTGCTTACAAATTCCTTGTAAATGCTATACTCGTTTGATACTTCTTTATTCATAATGACTGATCCTAATCAATAGTGTTATATGAAGTCTAATGGATGGAATGCTTATATATCAATTATCAAAGACGTAGGTCGAAATGCAGAGTGATAGAATTGAAACAACGAAGGTTTCATTCAAATGAGAAATAAAATATATTCCATAATATTATTATTCACTATTTCTACACATTCTGTACAGTAATTCATTTTAAGGGTTTTATACCTCAATATACTTTATACAAAAAGGCTACTTATAATCTAACATTAAGACATACCATAGCATGTGTACCCTCCACCTGACCAAAGACATGGTAGGTGGGATGCACGCATGTTTGTACTGGTATTACAGAGTCAGTCGCCAACGAGTACAACTTCTTCCTCATATTATCACACACCGCACACTATAAATCGCTAAAGTGTGATCCCGGTGCTTTTCATATTATCAATTATAGATACAATTTACTGTCCCCAATAAGCGCGTTCCATAACTTTGTTCTTTCTTCAAAATTCTTACAGTTTACTCTTGGATAAGAACCTGTACTACTGCAGCATCGCGAAACTACAATGCCTTTCAATTTTTCTTTGATCAGAATCCAACGTTCTTTGACATATCTTGCTAATAAATTAAAAGTGTAGTTGAGAAAATATAGAGCTGTAAAAAATAATGTCTGTCCACAAATGTTCAATCGTACGGATACAGAAATAGTGCATTTTGGAGACTTTGATAATAACAGGATTTGAGATTAATTGAGATCTCTGTCCTCTAAGTACTTGTACTCGAACGTAAAGCCTTCTTTTTTTCTCTGTCCCCATTTTTCGTAGTCAAAGTAGATGTAAGTGCCCTAGAATAAGAAAACATTTTTGATTAGTTGCTGCGAGAACGCGCATTATAATCAAGATAGAACGCAAATAATTAATTACCTGTTCGTACTCCTCGTTAATAATTTTCGGTTCTTCGTGTCTCTGGAACCACATCATGTATTTAGTATGGAACCTCCAGCTCTGCTTCTTCAATGCCTTAGCTGCCAAGTATTGACCTTTCGAACCTTCCATGTAGTAAAATATGAAAAACAATGTTTCCGTTGATAGACGAGTGAAAAAGTCAACTGTATCGATGTGTGGAATCTGCAACTAGCAACAAACAATACCTCGTGATTACATTGTATCTACTTGTCAGCAGACTCGAATATATGTGTTGTTCTGCATTGCTTACCTGCTGATAGTAGATGGGCGTAGGACAGCTATTCCGAGGTAAATACGGTCTCAATCTTTCCGAGTCCGAAGGATGAGGCATGTGATAATAAGCGGCCTCCATCATCTGGAATTGATGTTGATGTTCCTTTTGTAAAGGTACTGGTCCCAAGGGCGCGACCCCGAGCAGAGGTGGAATGTGAGCTTCTCCGGTGACATTGTTGTTGTTGGTCGCGTTATTCGTCTTGGGGGCTTCGAAGAGACTCCTCGGTTGCTCGGACGGCTGAGGCATTTCCAAACCCGCTCGTACGATCACTTGCTGGGCAATGGACTTCAAAGTGGACATGCCGTCGGGAATTTTGGGGATGAGACCATTGGCAGTGGATGGCGCTGGCGAGCATGAATTTATAGGAACGGGCGATGAATGACTGCTGATAGATGACCGAGGCGACGACGAAGGGGGCACGGGTGTCGTCATGTCCACCTCATTCACGTAGTTCTGATTTTGCTGGTTATGTAAAATGTGAGCCACTTGCGTTGGCGCCGGGTTAATTAGCTGCTGTGGTTGTTGCTGTTGCTGCTGCTGTGGTTGTTGCGATTGTTGAGCTTGTGAAAGCTGCGATTGTTGTGGCGCTTGTTGCAGAGGCTGTGGTTGCTGTATCGGTTGAGGTTGCTGCTGTTGCTGTTGTGGTTGTGGCAGTTGCTGTTGTTGTTGCTGCTGTTGCTGTTGCTGTTGCTGCTGCTGCTGTTGTTGCTGTTGCTGCTGCTGCGAAATGTTCAGTGGCACGTTGGACGCCATACTTGGCGTCATCGTCGACGTAGACAATCCGTTTTCACTACTGTGCGCTACATAATTTAAAGATGGATCGTTGTCATTTGCGTGGGTACCAACTGATGTAGAGAAACCTGGTTAATAAATATACTCACGCGCTGCTTTGTTAGAGGTAGTGTGGATGGCTTGCGAGTTGCTGTGAGAGGCAGCTACTGTAGCAAAATTACCAGCATTGGTTGTAGCGAGATGATTACTAGTAGAGCTAGGCGAGCTATGGCTTATTGATGTCATGGGAATGGTTTTGCTTGGAGTGCTTGACAATAACGTTGCTTTCGCATTGGCAGTGCTTCCCGTTGTTGGAATGCTCGCTTGGGAATTGACTAGAGGCCTCACTGCTGTTGGTTTCACAG
This sequence comes from Chouioia cunea, assembly GCA_030064505.1. Lineage (NCBI taxonomy): Eukaryota > Metazoa > Arthropoda > Insecta > Hymenoptera > Eulophidae > Chouioia > Chouioia cunea. Next base: position 10,165,346 of record JAOPFQ010000001.1, on the reverse strand, counting down.
GCTATTTGAACAAGAAACATGTTTTCGTTAGTTTGATCGTCATTGATATTGTATTAATTGCTCTATATTCAGGCTAATTTACCTTAGTCTTTTTATCATTGTCTGTGGAGCTATCACTTGAATGATTGTGCATTGTTGAACTCAAAGGAGGTGAAGGTATTGGCGACGTTCCGGAGTTCGTGGACGTCGGAGTACCGCCAGTTTCATTACTGTTATTACTATCCGTTGTCGCTGAGGATGGTATTGTCACTCCTGTAATATCTACGTCGTCGATTCCAATAATATCATCGTAAATGTACTCGTTCTCTTCAAAGTCTGGTTCTTGGGACGATTCTATGTAATATTCAACGTCATCTTTTATCCTTTTGATCTGTAGATCAAAGGATCAGAACGTGAATAAAGCAATTTAAAAATTGGAACATATATTGGAATATACATTAAAACTTTACCGTATCAACTTCAACAGACATATTATCTAACATGCGCAGTAAAGTTTCCAGCTTCTTTATGTGATATCGATGTTTGTCCAATTTTCCTTTGAGTTCATCCATTCTGTCTTGTTTATCTTTATCTAACCTTTTTTTCTTCCCTGCTAGCAAGGATTCTATTTCTGACTCAAAAGTATCAAGCTACAAAGAAAATACAGATCACAAATTATACAATTTTATTTGCAATAAAGAATATTTGACAATTTGACGACATACCTGCAAATTGAGAGTATCTATAGAATTTGCCAACCAATTGCTGACCTCTTCACGTTCTTTTTGCGCTGGATCAAGTTTTTGAGCTGCCCCTAAACCTTCTTTAGAGTAGGCCTTTGTCTTTGTCTCTCGTTCCACAACCTTGAATCTTTCCATTTGCTAAAATAAAATGTCAAACCATTTAATAATCTTCTTCAGTCACAAAATAGATTATATGAATTAACACTGTGAAAACTAACCGTCTCAATGAGTTTTCGGTAATCAAGTAATGTACTTTTATCTTTGATTTCTCCTGATGCAATCCAACTTTTAATTTGATCGCGTAACCTTTGAAGCTTTTTGATCTCTTTCTTGAGATCAGCCTCATACTTCTCCTTTTGATTGCTGTTAGTGGCATTGTGAACTTTTTGCCAAATATCTTCAAATGTTTCAACTCCTTCTGTGACTTTCTTAAGGCACCTATCAATTTCACCTGGACAGAAATTGATTTATGTTACACATAACATGATAGTTTTTTTTTCAGTTTATATCATTTGACAAAGAATCATTTATCTTAATTAAATATTAAATATTGATATATGGTACATTGATGAAAGCAAAACGTTAAGTAATCATAATAAAAAAGTGATAGTTTGACAACTTGAGATATGATAAGCATCAAGATGTTAGTAGACGTCCTGTAATGCCATTTCAAAGACAAAAGAAATTTTATTATTTTAGATAAAAATTTACATTAGATTGCAAATAATTGAAGATAGTGCAATAATACGCTATTTTAAGTAAAAATTATACATACTAAACACAGCTAAACTACTTCTAAACAAAATAGAATATCACGTTAAATAAAGGTTATCCTGATGCATTATCATGCCAAGGGTGAATGTAGTGAAAGAAAAGTGCATGAAAAAGCCCCAAAAGGAAGCAGGGTAGCAGGCTAAAAAGTTGAATGCGTAATACGATGTAAAGATAAGAGAGACCCGAACCGAGAAAGAGTCTGATTAACCCTTAATTGAAAGAATGCGCTCGTAGTCAGCCAGAGTGCCGATGGCGTAGCAAATGTTTTTAGAGAAAAAGCATATCGACGAAGGCCGAATCGCTGTGAAATCATGGAAATGTATAGAAATAAGAACCATTTTTAGAAGTGAATCAGTGCGAAGGCGAGGGTTGCTAGGACAGATATCTTGAATAGAATCGAGATGTAAACATGCTTAAACAGAGAGAGAAAGAGAGAGAGAGAGAGAGAGAGAGAGAGAGAGAGAGAGAGAGAGAGTGAGAGAGAGAAAGAAAGAAGTCTCCGTTTATTGTGCGAGTCCTCACCTTGCAACTTTCTCGTCGCAGCCATGGCTATGTAAAAGTACGATGCAATAATTCATGCATAGTCTGAGGGGCTGCCGAATATTGTCTGGTTATCTCTGTCTCTCGTGTTGCCCCCCGTGTGTGCACCGATTATAATCCGCTCTCGGCTCTCTCTCGCTCTTGCTGGCTTTATAACATGGGAGGCTCGGCCACAAGATGGCTTCCGTTTTTCAAATGACAACGACCAAAGGAATTACGAGCGCTGCTCCTTTCCTCTTGATCTCAGGACTAAAGTTTAAGATCAATTAAACTTCGCCCAGATAAACGTCGATTATTGCGAGTTATAATCTATTGCGAAAAATGCACAAACTACGTCAACAAATGTCTGCGTTCCAGCGGCCCAACCGAGACACTATATTATGCCGTACATTGGCGCATTCACGGTGTACGCGCGCACACACACATACACACATGTGTTATATATCCGAATCCACACAACACAACATCCACACACTATCGAATCACGCACGCCTACATATATATAATGCTTGCGAGAGCGTAAAGCTGGTCTTTTTGTCGACTCTGAACTTAGAGCCGAGTGTGTGCCGCCAACACCGTGTTAACACTATCGAATATTACTTCACGTTACTTTAATTTCTGGGTTTACCATTGCGATGGTTCATATATGAAACCGTGCAGCCATTTTAATCGTATCGCCAAGGCGCGAATTCCAAGGCGCAATTTGGTTTATACTTACGTGTCATTTCATTCAAGCGACGCTCAATTTTTATCTCGTTATTTTGGTTTATTTGTTGGTTTATTTGTTTATTTATTTTTTAAGCGACGCCTTCTACTTCCTCGGGCGTTCGTTATTTAACTGAGCAAAAAACAACATTGCACATATTAGCTAATTTTTTGGTTCTGCTGCTATTATTAGGCGCATTAGTTCTAGTCGGTACGTCACTAAATTTACAATCTCAAGCTATAATTGAAAATACAACTCATCTAGACATTTTGAAAATTTAACCCAAAGTAATTAAGGAATTAAGACGAGTAATTAAGAGCTTATCTAATAAATGGTATCGGTGATTTTGAATAAAAATCAAATGGAAATATTGTGATTTCTGATTCAATATAAAAAAAATAGGTTTCTAAATACGACACTGTCGCCAATGATTGATTTGCACAACGTGATTTCGTAACAAATTTAATAATCATTTGGAGAAAAAAATACAGGAACAAAAGTAATTTAACGAGAGATCAACTAAAAATTTTGGGCTGTCTCGGCGCCACTGAATATTGGACAGAATTCCACGTAACACGTGACTTGATCTCGAAGGAAGGCTCGCGATTCGCGCACGCGTGCATGATCGATTGATATTTTTAGCACAGGCGATAGATTATGCTGCGTGCGAACCTTACAAATTTACAATTTGCCGGAAAATCTGAATAGATAAGACTCTCGCTCCAACTTTTTTTATTTATTTTACAAGCAAACCGCCCTATTTGCTTTCGATCGATCAAAGATTTTACGACAAATTTCACTATTTATCAAATATCATTGAATACGTTGCAAGAGATTACGTGTTACTTGTACAAGGCAAACATTGTATTACGATAAGTAGAAGCATTTGTAATCGAGTGTGTAATACAGACAAAAAGAAACATTCGTTTGTCGTGTGTAGAAAATACAGTGGACTGGAGGATTATTGATCGTCGAGTAAGTCGTCGGTAAGCAAAGCTATTGAATTAGCAACAATTTCAAATCCCCTAGCGGATCGGCGCAGAAGGCCTCTTTTTGAAGTACGTCATTTGAACTGGAATGTTGTGCCGGCATAATAAAAATCGTCAAATTAAAAAAAAGAAAGTTGTGGTTTTACAACAACAAAAATGATGTTTTGCAGCCTACATGATCAGGCCCATAAGAAACCCTCCGCAGGCAGTAAAACAGCCATAAAATAGCCATGCTGGCTACAACAAAAACGTGCTCGTTGCGGGCGCGGCAAATAAAAGCGAGGGAAAAGGCAGTCACACACGTGTATGGCAGAGAGACAGAGAGATGGAGAGAGAGAGAGAGAAAGAGAAATAGATCTTATATACGGGCGTGGGGGCGTTTCGCATGATTTGGAGGGGGGACAAGGGTAGGGATACGCAACACACACTCAGCAGGCAGCCGCAGTAGATATCGCGTAAGCGTTAGGCAAGCAGTTGGCCGAGTACATTTGGCGCGAGCAGTGTGTAAGTTGTTGCCGCATTAATTGGAATCGGACACATTAGACCGCGAGTCTCGGCGCAGACACACACACACACACAGCTATCGTGTCGGCACACATACGTGAAACAGCGTCTCGGCCTAACCTGCAAAATCCGAGCAAAGGCAGTAACTGCCAACGGACAGTACGAGACAAAGAGACGGCGGAGCCCGACGACCATGAGGACGACGAGGCGCACCGCTGCAACCATGGCGCCATTTTATTAACCTCGGCGTCCCGCTGTCGCTCTCTCGAGGTAGGTTGCGATAGTGCAGGCCGCATGCCGCCCCAAGTACCGACGCACACCCAGGCGGCTCTTGACAAAACCACCTTTTTTTCTCACTCTCTCCCGCTCTCTTGTCCTCTCTTTCACTCTCTTTGCCGAGCTCCTTTCGGTAGGTTGTTAAGCTTCCGGGTCGCCCGTGATTTTCTTTTTTCGTGCATTGTTCCTCGTACTCGATTCAATTTCTTATTTGCATTGGGCTAAATAAATGAGAATTGTCATGCTAGACACTCACTTTTTTTACAAAAAAAACTCCTAAATGTGGTTTATTCAGAAGGAATAATCAAGTCGGTTAATTGCTGTGGCGTTTTGATGATAAAAGCTCTGTGTTCTTAGTTGAGCAGTGAAAATTTAATTTTTGACACATCTATCTTATGTAATGCTGCACAACTTAACGTTTTTTTCCTTACTCTTGCAATGTGTCTTACAGATAATAAGGCTTGCTCAGCTATCGCATTATTATTATGGAAGATGAGGACAATGAGAATGGACTTGTGGATAAATGGACTTTATGGGAAGAAGCATACTACAAAGAGGCAGGCATTGATACATCATTAGCACAAATCAATAATTCAAATGTCAACCCAGATGACATTGATGAAACTCGAGAAGACTGCTTTTATTCCTCTTATTCCCAAGAATCTGGTGGTAATGGTAACTCTGATGTGAATTTGAAGAATGTTATTAAAGGATTTAAGAATAATATTCTTAAAACTCAACTGGAGGAAAATCAAGCTGATTCATTGAATGATGGTGTCTCTGCAGGACAGGTAGCACAAGCTAATGACACATCAGAAGAGACATCAAATGAAGTGGTTGAGTTGAAAAAAGAAGAAAATATGGCAGAATATACTCAATATTTGGGCCTACAGCCTGCATCATCAAATTCTAAATGCAGCAAATGCAATACATTGACAAGTGAAAATTCTGTAGGACAATTTGAACAAGATGAATGTGATTGTTCAGAAGAAGAACGCTCTCAAGTTAACGATAATAGTTCTAAGCTTTCATTAGTTAATAATGTGGAATTGCCATCTACCAGTACTAGTTCTAAGATACCTTGTACAGAAAATTCTCAGTTTTCAAGTTCAGGTAATTCTTAGTCGTTGATCATTAATATTTTGGAACCATTATTCAGTAGTAATATTACATTGCATTGTAACAATAATATTGAAAATGTAGACTTACAGTATTCAATATTACTAATTGTGTATTATTTACAGTTGATGCTGAATTGATGCCTACTAATGATTACCATTCACCTCCAGCTGATGCAACATCACCATCTGCAGAGGCATCAGTATCTGCCAGTTTATCAATCTTATCATCTGTTGATGTATCGAATGTCTCGTGTACTGATGAGTACAAGTCACTGAATACAGATATCTCTGAATCTAGGCCTGTAAAGGCATCTCAATCATCTCTTGCTGAGATATCTACGCTATCGACCACAGAAGTATCTTCATCGCCATCCATGGATCCATCTCAGTCACTACACTCAAAGAAATCTCAGTCTCCACAGGTTGAGATATCTACATTGTCAGCTGCTGCAGTATCTGAGTTACAACCTACTGATGTACCCATGCCAGTATCCGAGGAGTCATTTCAAACACCAGCTGTGGAGGTTTTTCAATCGCCAGCTTTGCAGCCAATTCATTCACCATTCAAAGAGGCATCTCAATCACCACCTGTGAAGGCATCTCAGTCACCATCCGTGAAGGCATCTCAGTCACCATCCGTGAAGGCATCTCAGTCACCACCCGTGAAGGCATCTCAGTCACCACCCGTGAAGGCATCTCAGTCACCGCCTGTGAAGGCATCTCAGTCACCACCCGTGAAAGCATCTCAGTCACCGCCCATGAAGGCATCTCAGTCACCGCCCATGAAGGCATCTCAGTCACCACCCGTGAAAGCATCTCAGTCACCACCCGTGAAAGCATCTCAGTCACCATCTTTGGAAGCAATTCGATCACCACCTGCTGATGAGCCCATGTCATTGGCCAAGGGGATGTTTCAATCACCATTCACAGAGGAATCTTTATCGTCAACTTCAGAGCCAGTTCAATCATCATCCAGAGAGATATCTCAATCCCCAACTCATGAGACTATGCAATCATCACTCATGGAGACATCTCAGTCACCATCTGAAAAAGCATTGCAATCACCACGCAGTGCTCTACCACTTGATATATCTGCATCACAAGCTGAAGAAGCATCTAAATCACCATACGCTGACATATACATGTCACCAGCTAGTAAGACACCAAAATCGCCATCAATTGATGTACAACAAGCTTTACCTGCTGATGCGTCTCGGTCACCAATCAATAATGACGTCGAAATTTTTTCAATTGATGATCCAAAAATACAGCCTGCAGGTAGTGAGATGCCTGCAAGTAATGGTTCACAATTGCATATTATGAACACATCGGAATCAGCATCTTGTGATAGCTCGGAACTGCCACCTGCTGAAAGTTCTCAATCTTCACATCACATTAACATGGAAGTTTCTTGTGACAGCGATTCCAAAGAACTGCAAACTGATTGTTCTGAAGTGCCCACTGATGAATACGAACCAGTACCATCAACTAGTTATGAACAATCAATTCCAACAACTAGTAGCTGTAGGTCACTATGTACTAAAACATTGGAAACGAGTAAATCTAATTCCGGAGTGCAATTTAAAGATCAACCTTCAAATGTTAAAATTACAAGCAAGGTTTATTTGTGTGCAGCATGCGAGACTTATTTTGAAAATTGGAACCTCTTTACCCATATGCGAGAAGTACATCAACGACATATATGTTTGTTTTGCCTTGGCATGTTTGACCAAGCTGAGAGATTATCGCATCATTTACTAAAGAAACACAATGTACCAGATATGAATTTTGCTTCTCCAAAAGAATTCTTTGATGTATTTATAGGCCCCTGCTACGTTGTCTGCTGTGCTTGTGAAAAAATATTTTCGGAAACCGATAATTTTTATAATCATTTTTGTCCATCGCAAGCAGCGGTACAGTCAACGTCGGGAGTTTGTTCTCAGTGTAAAAAAATTAATTCACATGTAGAAGGGTGTAAGTTTGCTCCTGAACAAAGTGACGATAAAAATGTGTTGAAAAGTTTACCAAGCAGTTCTAGGACTACAAAAGTTGAACCTACAAAAATTAACCAAACAGTGGCAAATGTGATACGACATTCAAAAAGAACAATAAAACCTAATAGATTTAACGATGATATTTATTTGTACACTAAGTTAACCAATATTCGTACAAAAAGAACTAAATTGCAAAGTATGTCTGAAACTAGTGATAGTGCTTGTTCAGACACACATAAGGATCTATGCCCTATTGAATCTAGAGAAGTGATTCCAAATTCCTTTTCTGATACTACTGTGGAAAATGTTTGTACTAATACTGATAATAGAAACAATTTGGAAAATGACAAAAGTGCATACAGTACATTAGAAAATTACAGTCATGAAAGTGAGAGTGAATCATTGAGTCGTGTTAGTGCCAAGGATACTTATGATAATGTGACTGAAACGATAATGGAGGTTTCTCAAGGTACAAATTTTAATGATTCGATACAAGCAGATAAAATGTCTAGTAACAAATTAGATAATACGTTAGACTGTAGCACAAGCAAGGGGACAGTTGAATCTTCGGAACCAAAGGACGAGGACGATGTAAGATTGAAAGACAAGAACGTAACATCCGACGAAACCAAAGAGCTTTGTTTGGAACACAATTCAGTAAATGACGCAAATGACCATTATAATTCAGATTCTGAGTCTCAAGCATCGGAGAGCTCTGGTAATTCAGGGGATGAAATAATTGATACGGATTACAAAGTGCCAACTTCAAAAGTAGAACAAAATAAATCAGTTATGAGTGCTACTCCTGTAACAGACAGAAGTTTAGTGATCAAAATTTGTACCAAAAATAATTCGGTATATTCAATCAAGACGCCATCGCATATAGATAATAGTATTGAAAGTCATGATAGCGATAGAGAGTCTGAGGAAAATAATAACGGTGAAGAATCTGACAAGGCACCAGCACTTGAAGAATCTTTAAAAGCTGTACAAGATAATAACCCAGACGAGGAACAAAGAGAGGTAACAGAAAATTGCGAAAATGACAGTTTGGGCAATATAAATTTTGATTCAGATATCAATAAAGAAAACAAATCAGATACCGATAATCAACCAAATGTAAAAAATAAAGAAAACTGCGCTGAGGATGACAAGCTGACAGTAGACGCTGAAGACGATAAAATTGAAACTTTCGATGGTATTCCACTGGCTGGTGAAGAAATTCCTATGGTGGACTTAGATGTGGATGATCTTTTGGAAAATATGGAACTGGAGGAATTATTAAAACGCTGCATCAAAGCTGTCTGTGAAATTTGTGTTTATTGTAACCATGCTCGACACATAGCTGTTAATGGCAAACAGTTGAGTCTTCATATGCTTTCGGAACACAGATTCCAACCACAACATCCGGCAATTATTATCAACCAAGACCAGTTTACAGCTAAAGTGAAAAAATGTTTGAACGAATTGGAATCGTACTTTTTTAATTTAGACTCTTACAACAGTAAGCAAGGAACATACAACGTTTCCACTGTGAAAACCTACGAATGTTTTCACTGTAGGTTTTACTCAAACTCGCACAAAGAACTCTATTTACATAATAGAAAGATGCATCAGAAGCCAATTCTAATATGTATAATGTGCAAATCAACTTTTTTGAGTTATAGCGAGTTACTGTGCCATTTATGTCCAGGGGTGTACGCTGCAAATATCGATATACAATATAGGTGCTGCCTGTGCAAAGTCTCCAATATCCCGTCGGCTTTCAGACTTATGGTTCACCTGCGTAAACTGCACAACGCCTGCGACGTTTGTCTGGAAATTACTGGTCACCAGCAAAATTTGTCAAACCACGTTTGGAAGCATAAATTGCACCATTTGTGTTACAGATGTGGTATAGCTTATCGAAATAAGCCAGACATTACGAAGCATCTTTTCTGGAAGCACGGAACAGAGAGCGTTCTTTGTAAGAAGTGTTTGCAAAAGAAATGGCCTTACATTTATCATTTTTGCGTTCCACCTGCAGAATTTAATTGCGAAGAGTGTGGGTTCGTTTGCTCCAGAGCCGTTGCGTTAAAAGTACACAAAAGAATTCACGCCAACGAATACCCATACTCTTGCTCCGAATGTCCAGAAAAGCTGATTTCCAAAAAATTATTGGCCAAGCACGAAAAAAGTCACAGAGAGCCGGAAGCAGCGCCAGCGCCAACGGTCGCACCGCTGAATTCCGCTAAAAACCAGACGGCCGAGGAAGACGTTCACGTTGACGTCTGTAATACGGAGGCGAAAGACAACGAAGCGACTGAGGGTCAAGCCGAAGTCGGCGCAAAAGAGCCGGCAAAAAAAGTCGTCGACGTGCTTGACCTGCCGCCGTTAAATTTATCGGACAGCGACAGTGACGACGAGGAGGCAAAGCCCGAGGAGTGCAAAAGTAACGAGGAGCCGGAGAAGATCGAGACGGACGTGATCGACAAGCCAGAGACGGAGCCCTCGGAACCGTCGACCGTCACGGAGTCCGCAAACGACATGATCGTTGAAGTTGAAAGAAACGAAGAAGAGAAAAAGCAGGAAGAGCAGATCATGGATGGGATTTGGGATAATTTCAAGTCTTACACTGCGCGTTTGGAGAAACAAGAGAGTACCACTGCCCCTAGCAAAATAGAGAGCGAGAAACAAGCCGAAGAAGAGGCGCAAAAGAAAGAGGAAAATGAACGTCTGCT